>WELA01001245.1:0-36855 GCA_009602735.1 Mesotaenium endlicherianum
TGTTGTCGAGGCGACAACAAGTTAAGTTGGAGGGATTGTAATGAATCAGTATATTAGTAGATATAATATTCATTTAAGTATAATAGTTGATTTAGTTCAGCCGGCTGAACTTTAGTTAGTAGTCAGTCTGCTGAACTTTAGTTAATAATCAGTCTGCTGGACTTTACATAATTATCAGTTTAATGACTCGGCCAAAAGCAGCAGGCTGAAGTCAACTTAAGTCAGCTTGCTGACACATTCTTTGACAGCCAGCTGACTTCCGTGCTCGGTAGCAGCGAACTGCCTTGATATGCATCTAAGTACGACCTGCTAGATGAATGGCCAGATGACATCCCCATGATGGATGGCTATTCGGGATGATGGGAGATGGCGGTGGATTTGGTTAACCGAGGTCCTACCAACGTGGTTAACTCCCGGGTAGGCGGTGCCATCGCACTGACCGTTGAACAGTAAACTCATTCCATGTACATATGCTAGGCATTGCTCTCGAGTTCGGCATTCGGAAACGAGGCCAACTCTCTTGTACAGCTTACTGAGAGAGATCTGAATCCAAGGCGAGAAGCCATTGATACGCACTGTCTTCTAACCTTGCTTATGTATGAGTTTACTGATTTGCATTACTGATGCTAGTTTACTCGCATTTGACTTACGAGTATTATTCCCTGCTAGTGTATTGTCCTTTGCCGTTTAACTAGTTAACGGAAATACCATAAAGATTACTTGTTGATATAAAGATCTTTATTAATTGTTAATTGCCTATTTGGTAAGTCGATTCATTTCAGTCTGATCAACAGTATTAGGTACTCCAGACAGCTGCTCTTCTCGTTCATACCAAGCTCCAGCACTCTTCTTCAGCAAAGTAATTACAAAGGCGACTTGCCTGTCAGGCGTGAGCGCAGAATACTCCATAAACTTCTTTACTTCAGAAATCCATTGATGAACAGGCGGCGATCCACGTTCTCCAGTGTACACTTCAGGCTTAGGCGCGCGCACTCCCGATGCGGGTGGAATAACTAGTTGCACCACTAAATTAACATGGATTGGTGGTACAACAGGTGTAGGTGTCAAACTTGTCGAAGCGGCATTCCCAACAACAGCTCGCAGCATTCTCTCCACCTCCGCGCGCATATTTTGTTGAAATTGGGCGTAGACTTCTCCTCCAATTGCGTTTGCCATTTGCCTTAGCATCGCCTGCATCTCTTGTTGCTCTTTGGTCATTGTTGGTGCTGCCTGCTGCCCCGCGCGCTCAACATGCTCGACATGTTCGCCTCCTCCGACTGCTGGCTGCGACTCCATAATATAATATGCAAACTCGCCCAGCTCCGATACCAAATGAAAGGGGCATAGTACCCTAGTGGAAGCGTAGTGACTCATGAGGAACAAAGCTAGTTGCAATCATACTCAAGAGTGCAGCGGCATATTGCTAAGAAAGCTTAGGAAAATTACTCAGCAATTTGAGTAGCAAGAAACTGCTCACAAATGATGTAGGATGGAAGGCCTTGTGATTACAAACCCGTAAAAATTTACAGAAGTGAAAACTGATAAGAAACAAAGAATTTATGCCTATTTACAGTTTTCTGCCTAAGTGCTCCTCTCTAGGAGGAAGCTACGAAATTTCTTAAGGGTTCGTCAAGTCGTACCTTCCTGAATATTTGTGAGTATGCCAGATCAGTCTCATCTGACGTGTCGAGTCAAATTGACGTCCACATACATGCATCGACATTACTAGAATATTCTATCTTAGGCGCGCTAGGCTAAATCGAAACTTCTAGGTAAATCGACCTAGTCGGCCTTCTGCGTCAGCCGAACATACGTGAAGGTTCGAGTTCACTCTAACAGGCCAGATCGCTCGACATTGTCGGTCAATCCAACGGTCGCGCTCACCGCAAATTAAGGATAGTTGTCAACCGACCTCAAAACTAATTAAATCTCGGAAATCCCTAACTCTCTCAATACTTGACAAAAAATTCGATGAACTTTATATCAAAATGACCACAAAAGTGCACTCTAGAAATCTATGCAATCAAAACATACTTTCATGAAATTAAAAAATGCACTTTATAAACCTATGACCTTACACTCATCATGCACAGAATAATTAATTTCAGCTGGGCTAAATTTTATAGACTCATACAACACCGGGTGCCAATCTTGCTTTACCTTACCATCCTTTGTGGTTTTGTCAGCAGGCTGCAACAAAATAGCACCCATGGCAAAGTCCGAAGCATCAATAACCACCTGCACAGGTTTGCTGGGGTCATACACAGCAAAGACTGGGGCAGAACAGAGAGCATCTTTAAGGTTCTGGAAGGCAGCTTGCTGGTCTTCCCCCCACACATACCCTATGTCCCTCTTAGTAAGGTCAGTCAGTTTACTGGCCTTTGTAGAAGAATTTTTAAATGAATCTCCTATAACAGTTAGCCAATCCAAGGAAGGATCTAACTTCCAAGACAGACTGTGGTACTGGCTAGTCCCTTATGGTCTGGACTTTCTTAGGATCCATGTCATGATTTATTAAGTCAAAACCAACCTCTACGTGTGTGAATCATCAACCTAGGAAGACCAACTTTGCATTGACTTTACGCATCCATATGTTGACCTTCTCTAGATTTCCAAGTCACCAAAGTGTAGCGCGTCAAAGCATCTTTTGAATGGCACCGGTTTCGCGTCATTTGGTTAATTATCGAGCGAGATAGACGCGATCTAGTCCGCACTCCTTTCGGCACCTAGCGGAATCACACCAAACGGCCAACTTGTGACTCAATGCACCCGAAGGTGACAATGTTGACTATTCGTGACCCCAAGGACCCCTAGCTTTGTGCGCACAAAGCCGCGAGCTCTTTAGACTACATAAGTCTTGCATTTCCATAGTATGAGTGCATCATTGAGGCTATAACTTGGTGACTGCATCACCTACTCCTAGAGGAAGCTTCCTCAAGTTTCAGATTCACTTTTGAGGCGCTATCTAGCTACATGCATTGGATCCGCTGCATACAACGCCGGGTTTTCAGAAGTATATGTGCTAGAGATGTCCCTAGAAAAACATCTTTTTAGAAGTCCCATTATGTCAGTTGTAAGCCACAGATATTATCAGTAAAGCTTACGCTTTTATCTCTTGTGTTTTCAGGACCACTTAGTCTCTCTCTCTTGTGAAGAGCAAGCCTTGCTGGCTTCCACTCACTAGAAGAACTTCACAAGTGGTGAGCAAAGTCACAGCTTATATCCCCTGCCATAGGACTACTCTTGAAGATCATGATGTGCTTCCAGGGATCTTTTGGGCCAGACTTCATTAGTTGTTTTCCTACCAGATTACAGTCTTGAGGTGCTCACTCTGGAGGATACACACTCCTTACTTCTAAAAAGATCTCTCTTTGCCTGCACGCAATTAGAATCTTCAGCGCATGCCTACCCGTAGTGGGCGTGCTTACCAGCCTTACTACGAAGGGGTTAGTGGAGAAGATTCAGACTCTGATCTCGATACTGTCACTGAACCCTCTGAAGGGGAACAACCGGCACTTGTGCTTCCTTTCATTGTCCCTGAGCCGTCTTCCCATTGGGCTCACCACGATTCTTGGTATCCCATGACAGGTGACCACGAGGTCAAGGCTGACAGGTCCTCCCTCTTCCGCTTCAGCGGCAGACCAGGAACCTGTGATCTGGACGACACAATCTCAGAGTTCGAGGCTGAGTTCGTGACCGCGAGGCTTAAGACGCCCGCGCTCACTAAGCGGGACGTGTTCTATACGCTCATGCGCTATCTCCTCTACGAGGCCCGTGACACATTCCGTGAGAAGGGTGACGAGATCTATGCACGCACAGAGCCTGTGGGGGAACCCCCAGTGGAGACCCCCCTCGCTGATCCGGTCAAGGCCTTCTAGGTCGTCCTCAGGAAGGAGTTCCAGGCCGCGACCGAAGAGAAGATGTACGAGCTGCACCACTTCTTCCGCCGCAAGAATGAGACGATCCGCATGATGTACCGCCGCTTGACGCACCTTCGTCGAGACGTTGGCACCGTCACTGACCGAGAGGTAGCGGAGATCTTCTTGCGCACCGTAGAGCCACGTTTAAGGGAGCGAGCCATGGCTCCTCTCATCTACCACATCGGCTCCGAGTACTCGCTCGAAGATGCTTACCTCTCAGTCGAGAAGCAGAGCTTGGCCGCAGCACGGAGCAACATTAGCGACCGTATAGGCCTCGCATCCACGGGCGTACGCCAGGAGTCTTCGGTGCTGCCACCCACAACGATGCGCCCAGCTCCGGCTCGCCAGCCCCAGCAACAGCAGCAGCCCCAGCGCTCTCAGCTGTCCCAGCAAACCCAACAGTGCGGGGCTCCGCGTGGCGGCACTTCCATGGCCGCCACAACGAGCAACCCCTGTTGGTCCTGCGGGAAGACGGGCCACTCTCGCCAAAACTGCACTATTGCACAGAATGGCAAGCCCGGTGACTGTACCTACTTTGGCAAGGCCGGCCACCTCCAGATCGTATGCCTACAGAATAAGCGCGACGCCGAGAACGGACGCGCTCGTGACGGCCTTGCGCCAGCAGCAGGACTTCGGGGCGTGCGTAACCCTCGCACGGGTGGACGCCCCTCGATGACTGCAGCCTCGGCTACAATGGACGCCGCGCTGACCCTCGGAGCCGATTACTACAGTTTTGACGACGTCAGCGACGCCCTCGTAGAGGCCAACGCAGAGATTGCCAGACTCCGCGGCCTCATCGCCACCGACAGTTACGACGCGTGCGGAGCCCTCTTCGCACGCGTCCCGCTGTCGACGCTCCGGCTCCTGCGCACTTTCATGACGCCGACACGTGGCAGCTCCAGAGGCTTGCACCTGGCGCTATAGCAGCTCTGCAGCCTCGCACGCGCCCGCCCCACGACAGAGCTACGGCGACCAGCGCGGCAGACATCTGCGCAGACGCTTCTGCCAGACCTGCGCACTCGGCGCTGATGTCCGTCAGCAGTTGCTGCACTCGTCCGGTTGGGCTTCCAGATGGCAGGCTGCAGGCGTACGCGGTCCCGCTACCCTGCGTCACAGACGCTGCAGCTCCCGACGCGTCCCTTGACAGTCCGGCACACACGCCAGCACAGCCGCAGGCTCCAGCAGCCCCTCTGGCCTGTGCCGCCCTGCTGACGCCAGCAAGGCTTTCGGCAGTCTGCGCAGCGACATTTGTCGCAACGGGGTGCGCTCGCCAGCTGAGTACCACGACTACAGCACACACGGCTGCAGCGCCCCCCGCTTTGCGCGTTGCCAGCCCAGGCGCAGACCTACGCACCAGCCGGCAACGTCGGAATGATGGCCCCCTACTGGCAGCTGCAAGCAGCAGGATCCAGCAAGCGCTGACACTTGCCGCGTGTCCGGAGCGGCTGCAAGCAGCAGGATCCAGCAAGCGCTGACACTTGCCGCGTGTCCGGCAGGCCAGGCCGCTCCTGTCGGCAGTCACACGCACACTCGCGCTCTCACTCGTCCGCTCACACCGCACACGGCGGCGCGAGGCTTGCCGGGCAGCCAGCTACGGGACCGTAGCCCGGCAGCCACAGCAGCAGCTGCGCACGCCAGGAGGCGATCCCGCCCTGGGCTGTCGCCCCCTTCCTACGCCTATCTACACCGCACAGCTCGACGTGTGACGTTTCTGCTTTTCAAGAGGATCTTTCCTCGGTATTCAAGGAATATTTAATTCAAGTGGGAGGAAAATCTGTATACTTGTGGAAATTGACGAACACTCGAAAGAGCGAAAATGAAAACTAACGTAGAATGTGTGCTTGTGAGAGTTGCACTCACAATGACTCTGCAGGCATTTATACCTGCACAACATGAGGCACTGGAGTGCTTCGAGTCACCACCTAGGGCACTGGTTCATGTTCAACAAAAACGGTCGAAGGGACGTGTCCCATTCGGCCGAATGCTCGAAACGCGCAGTTGGCCGTTTGGAGACTTTTCGACGGTTTCCAAAAAACCGTTTCGCGCCAAACGGGCGTTTTCGCGTTCTCGCGACTTGGAAAGTCGCGATTGATCGCGGAGTCGCGTACACATGCTTTCGTCATGAACCGGTAGTTTATAAAGCTACTTTGGCCGATCGGTTAGGTGTGAACGTTTCAAACGAAAGTCGCGAGTTCGAATCCGCTCGGATGCAAAGCGACATTGCATATTTCGTTTCGTTTGACTTTACGACTGTTTGTTCGTATTAATGATATGACAGTTTCTTCGTATCACAACTAGTCGTAATCCGAAATCTGTGATTGTCCATTATTCGTAATAATGACAATCAAAATAACTTAATCAAGCAATGATTAATTAAATTATCATCTCATAATTATTCGAAGTAACTTTATGAATAATTATGTCGTACTTTTGCGAAGTAGTCGAATTACGTTACAACGCTTTTTGCAATAGTATCTCGGTCGTTTCGCCAAACGACAGGGAATTAATCGGCATACGTGTGTGGCAAATAATTCAATGTGATGCGATCATTTATCAAATAACTTATGATAAATAGTATAACGTATATTAGCTAATTGGGAAAACGTCCCAAATACGCCTAAAAAGCTCAAATCGTTACACGACGAGCGTCCCGGCGGCATTGTCCTTGTCGAGCTCTTCGCCGTCATTGCGACAGGACTGGTGGCCACCCTGCAGGCTGGCATCCCCGTACGTCGGTACGTCTACGTCGACCCCGATGGCGAGGCGCAGCAGGTCGCCTGCAGGCAGATGGCCTTATGCCACGAGCGTTTCCCAGACCTCTTCCCTGAGAATGCCTTCTACCGCGCCCAGACTGACTGGCCCATGGACATCCGCGACATTACCGCCGAGCACATCACGCGCCTCGGGCCCATCGACCTCATCATTGCTGGCTGGGAGTGCCAGGGCTTCTCTATTGCGGGACGGGGCAACGCGCTCAATGACCCGCGTACGGCCTTGTTCTGGCACCTGCTCCGCGTCCTCAACATGGTTGAGGACCGCCAGCCGCCGCACACGCTCGCCTGGGTGTTGGAGAACGTGGCTGTCCGCCACGATTCTCGGCCCAACGTCAGCGCCAACTTTTCCCTTTGCAGCAGCTACGTCGGTCGTGAGGCAGTCATCGACGCCGCTCAAATTGGTTCCTTCGCGCATCGTGTGCGCGCCTACTTCACCAACCTGGCCATGCCAGGCACACTTGAGGCATTGGCGGCCGCACATCCACGCCACACGCGCAACGTTGACTCCATCCTCAACGTGGCGCGCCTGGCCCAGCGCGTGGTCGCCCTTCCGCATCCTTCTCAGGCCCAGTGTGAGGTCCTCCGCGACGTCACGCGGGCGCTTCCTACGTTCGTGAGTCGCTACGACAGCGCGGCCTACATGGGCGACCAGCGCGGCATGATCATTGACCTCGAGACTGGCATGTTCCAACGACCCCGTGCCGTGGAGATGGAACGTGCGATGGGCTTCCCTGTGCACCTCACACAGGTGGACGGCATCACCGAGGTCAACCGCGTGCGTCTCCTTGGCCAGGCTATCGATGCCAACGTCTTGACGTGGCTTCTCCTGCAGACACAGGCCTTGACTCCCCTTTACGCCCAGGCTCGTCATCCTGAGATGGACCAGTCCTATGACGCCATGGATTGAGATTCCGACGGCGACGGGCGCGCCCCGCCTGGTACGACCTGGCATTCCCAGCGCGAGGGCCCAGCTTCCCAGCAGCCGCCTGCCCCTTGTCATGGTCCTCGTTTTGGTTCGCTGGGGGGGGGCAGAAGGAGACAGGAGTCCTCACAGCGACCCGGGGAGTTTTGTATCCCGTTTCTTTTTCCACGCTCTCCGCCGCTGACAAGTGGTGCAGGGCAGATGGCAGCTGCTGCCAAGAAGAGGGCACCCGAGGCAGGCCGAGCGCAGCCAGCTGCAGGACAGGTGACGCCTGCAGCCCCACAGATCACGCCAGCAGCAGGGCAGGAGGCGCCAGCCGCAGCGCAGGAGCCACCACCAGCTGTCCCTACTTGGAAGCTGGGGGGGACTCTCACTCGGGCACAGGCTGCTCAGCTAACGGCATTGCTGGATGCACGGCGCAGCCCCAGCTTTGCCAGCGGCATGCACGATCTTGGGCGCTACACAGGCGACATTATGAGGATACCCCTCCAGACAGACGTGCCCATCTTCCAGAAGCGCTATCGCTACAGCCGCTTTGAGGACGACCTGATCAGCACGCAGACAGGCAAGCTAGAGGAGTGTCAGCTCATTCGTGAGTCTGCCTCCACCTACGCTGCGCCCACAGTCATGCCAGCTAAGAATGACGCCTTAGGCAACTGGTCTGAGAAGAGGATGTGCGGTGACTATCATAAGCTTAACGAGGTCACTGAGCAGGACAGATACCCTATGCCGACCCCTGACGAGATCTTCGACGACATCGACGCTTGTACTTGGTTCTCGGTGCTGGATTTGAGGCAGGGCTTCAACCAGATACCCATTGCGGAGGAGGACCAGCATAAGATGACTTTTTGGGGATCGCAGCGTCTCTACGAGTGGAGGGTTATGCCCTTCGGCTTGAAGAACGCTCCTGCCACCTTCCAGCGAGTCATGGATAAGGAGCTGAGAGGGCTCTCCTTTGCCCGGTGCTACATCAATGACGTGCTTGTCTTCAGTGAGACGTTTGAGGAGCATGTGGCGCATATCACTACAGTCCTGGACCGCTTGGAGGCCGTTGGGCTCAAGTGTCATCCAGGCAAGTGCACCTTTGGGACCCGGGAGGTGGAGTACCTCGGGCATCTTCTGTCTTCCAGTGGTTTGGCTCCTCAGCTGGCCAAGATCTTGGCCATCACAGGCATCCCGCCGCCAACCGGCCTCTCGCAGTTGAGGTCCTTCCTTGGCATCGCCAACTACTATCGCCGCTTTGTGCCTGGGTTTAGCGAGCTGGCCAAGCCGCTCAACGACTTGCTACGCAAGGGCGTTGCTTATGTATGGGGACTAGAGCAGCAGACGACGTTTGACAAGCTCAAGAAGCTGTTGGTGAGCGCCCCACTACTACGGCGGCCCGACTATCAGAAGCCCTTCATCCTCCACACCGACTGGTCGCAGGCAGGGCTTGGAGCGGTGCTGGTGCAGGAGCATGACGGCTTTGAGCATGTGGTGGCGTACGCCAACCTCAGCAACAACCTCGCCGAGGGCAACCACGGCTCCTATGAGGGGGAGTGCCTGGCAGCGGTGTGGGCGATTGTGCATTTCAGGCACTATCTCTACGGCACCCACTTCCGCTTGGTCACCGACTATCAGCCAATCAAGTGGCTCATGACGTCGGAGCGCCTGACAGGCAAGTACGCACGATGGGCACTCATCTTGCAGGACTACACCTTTGACGTGCACCATCGTCCAGGGTCGACAAACCTGGACGCTGACGGCCTCAGCCGCAACCCGCTGCCCTCTTCGCGAGACCTCATGGTAGCCCGCCACGATGAGGATGAGCCAGTGGCCTAGCACGCAGCGGCATTCCTGGCCTTCACCGTTGACGGCGACGTGCGGCCCGCAGGGCTCACTAGCCTAGAAATGGTAACTGTCACCACTCGACGACTAGCCTTGGCAGCAGCTGAGGAGCAGGACAGCTGGCAGCGCGGGCCCGAGGACATGTGGGACGACACCCCGGTGCTACAGTACGTCACGGCCAAGGAGTTGGTCCCAGGCATTAGTGCGCGCGAGCGTGACCGCATGCTCAAGCGTAGCCGAGATTTCGTCTTCATGGAGGGGCGCGAGTGATGGCGGACGGCTCTGTCCTGGTGGTCCCTGAGCTCGCTATACGCAGCCAGCTGGTGCGACGTGTGCACGAGACGCTTGGACACTTTGGTGTTAAGCGCACTCTCAGCCTCCTCCAGGCTGAGTACTGGTGGCACGGCATGACTAAGGCGCCGATGTCGTCAGAAACTGCACACTTTGCGACCGGGTGCGCTCGGGCTTCACAGCCCGCACCGTTGCTCTCAGCCCTCTCCCTATTCAGGGGCTGTTCTACAGGTGGTCGCTCAACTTGGCTGGGGAGCTGCCCAAGTCTCGCCAAGGCAACCTCTATGTCTTGGTGATGATTGAGCACATGTCCAAGTGGATTGAGCTTGTGCCGTTGCCCAGCAAGGCCAGTGAGGGGATTGCCCAGGCTTTCCTCAATCACGTCCTTAGCCGCTTTGGCGGCTGCGCTGAGGTCCTCACCAACCAAGGCAAAGAGTTCCAGGGCAGCTTTCAAAAGCTGCTAGAGCGCTTGATGATCGACCACCGCACCACCTCCCGCGACCATCCCCAGGCTGACGGCCTCGCCGAACGCATGGTGCAGACCGTCAAGCTTGGGCTGCGGAAGTACTGCCTGGCCCACGACAGCACCCACTGGGACGACGCCCTCCCATGGTTGGCTATGGGGTACAGGTTCAGTAAGCAGGCCTCCTTGGCCTCGCATTCTCCCTACTTCCTTCTCTACGGCCGACAGCCAGTTCTGCCCGCAGCAGCCAGGACCGTGGCCGAGAACGTTCTGGACTTGGACAGTCTCGAGACGTGGAGCGCTCTTATCGGGCAACGTGCACAGCTCTTTTGGCGCCTGATGCCCATGGCCATGGACAACCTCAGCATTGCTCAGCACCGCGACACACTGAGGTATGCCATGACCTGTGGAGGAGCCTATCGCCCGCGAGTGTTGCAGTTCTCCGCAAAAGACTTCGTGTACATGCGACGCCAGACGAAGAACACCCTCGACACCAGCAGCTCGCCCGTCATCCTGCGCGTCACACGTGTCTTGGCGTTAGGCGTTTTGGAGCTGGAAGGCGCAGATGGCCGTCTTCACAAGGACCACACAAAGAATTGTGGACCATGCCACCTTCCTAACCTTGACATGCAGGTTCGTCCCCGCGACGCGAGGCCGCCCAAGGACTGGGCGTGCCAGATTTGCTACAGACCCGGCCAGGAGGCCAGCATGCTGCTCTGCGACAGCTGCAACCTCGGCTTCCACATCGGTTGCCTTGACCAGCCGCTGGCTCGCGTGCCAGCTGGCGACTAGTTTTGTAGCGACTGCACTGCTTTAGCTCTAGACAGCGATCACAGCCCATCAGCTGGTGGCTGAGAGCTGGGAGGGGAATTAAAACATTTGACGCGTGACTATCGTTTGGCTATAAAGCCACATGTATTATAGACCTCATTGCAGCAAAGCCTGCTCGCACATTATGCATTGCTTGTGTCGTTGATACGCACCCGACCTCCTACCGCACGACAACTGTCATGATTTATTAAGTCGAGGTTGACGTACAAAACCAAGCTCTACGTGTGTGAACCATCAACCTAGGAAGACCAACTTTGCATCGACTTTACACATCCATATGTTGACCCTCTCTAGATTTCCGAGTCACCAAAGTGTAGCGCGTCGAAGCATCTTCCGAATGGCACCGGTTTCGCGTCATTTGGTTAATTATCGAGCGAGATAGACGCGATCTAGTCCGCACTCCTTTCGGCACCTAGCGGAATCACACCAAACGGCCAACTTGTGACTCAATGCACCCAAAGGTGACAATGTTGACTATTCGTGACCCCAAGGACCCCTAGCTTTGTGCGCACAAATCCGCGAGCCCTTTAGACTACATAAGTCTTGCATTTCCATAGTATAAGTGCATCATTGAGGCTATAACGTGGTGACTGCATCACCTACTCCTAGAGGAAGCTTCCTCAAGTTTCAGATTCACTTTTGAGGCGCTATCTAGGTAGAACTACCCAAGGTAAGCTCCACCAATGAGAGACACTTAGCATATTCTACGTGCTTTGCTTTGATTGGTTTGAGTTATGTTTAGCCTATAGGAGTGCTAGTACATGCCTTGTACACATTAGTGGACATAGGAGAGCCTCCTAGAGTGACTACATGCATTGGATCCGCCGCATACGACGCCGGGTTTTTAGGAGTATATGTGCTAGAGATGTCCTTAGAGGAACATCTTTTTAGAAGTCCCTTTATGCCAGTTGTAAGCCACAAAAATTATCAGTAGAGCTTACACTTTTATCTCTTGTGTTTTCAGGACCACTTAGTCTCTCTCTCTTGTGAAGAGCAAGCCTTGCTGGCTTCCACTCACTAGAAGAACTTCACAAGTGGTGAGCAAAGTCACAGCTTATATCCCCTGCCATAGGACTACTCTTGAAGATCATGATGTGCTTCTAGTGATCTTTTGGGCCAGACTTCATTAGTTGTTTCCCTACCAGATTACAATCTTGAGGTGCTCAAATTAAGACATTTGACGCGTGACTATCGTTTGGCTATAAAGCCACATGTATTATAGACTTCATTGCAGCAAAGCCTGCTTGCACATTATGCATTGCTTGTGTTGTTGATACGCACCCGACCTCCTACCGCACGACATCCACACTGATGCCTTCCTCACTTACAACGTGGCAATACTTTTAAAAAAAAAAATCACACTTGCTCATTTTAGCATATAACTGAGCCCACCACTCGGAAGGAGAATAGGTACCAGCACATCAATAAATCACTTGACTCACCCTGCACACACATTCATTTGTTTATTCTCATCGCAAGGCAGCTCCGTTAACTCCTAGTAATCACCTTGTAAGGTAAAAGGGAACGCACCTATCATATCGATACAAACTTACTTCTCTTTCTGCAACTCCTGCGACAAGGATTGAGATCCTACTTACTTGTGCCCTGGTTACATGTGCAGGATGGCTCCCACCACACAAAAGGAAGACAGAAAGCGCAAGGCAGAAGACGCCAGGAGGACCATGGAGCAATACCGGAAAGAGCTGGCGGCGACGTCCCTCACCAGGAGAGAACAAGAAAGGGTCCGCAGACAACAAGAGGCGGCAGAAGAAGCACAGAGGAAGAAGGAGCAGGAGGCGGAAAATCTCAGGAAAGCTGAGGAGGAGAGACACAGAAAACAACAAGAAGAAGCGGCGGCAGCAGAGGAGGAGAGAAGAAAGAAGGCTGAAGCTGAGGAGCAGAAGAGCCTGGCCACTTACATATATATTGTGGTGGGTGGCCAAACCATTGATAACCTGAAGGAGGGCATTACTGGCTGCCCAGGAGATCAACAAGGTGGAACAGAAAACAATGTTACAGAGATAAGAATCTGAAGCTTTGGATAAGTACATTGAGACACACACTGGTGTGGTCCTCTACAAAGATTATGCCAAAGTGGTGGGGTATACAACAAAGCAGACACGGTTTCTTGCAGATGACTCGGAAGATAAGCCAGTACCAGTGCCTGTCATAGTGGGGAATCAGAGACTCATCAAAATGGTCAGCATGCAGCCTGATAGCTCTAAGGATGCAGTATTTTACCTGACGCTACTGCCAGCCTACAATGAAGTTGGTAGGAGGAGCTGGGAGTACTTGGCCAGGGAAACAGGGCAGCAGATTTTCTCCCCCCACTGGTTTCCTTGTAAGCTGAAAAAGGCTGAGCACGGGCCACAGTACTACCAGCAGCCCACAGACTGGAGGTGGATGACCGTTACTAACAGAAAGTAGGAGTGTGACCGGGCCCACCCAGATGACTTCCACTATGGGCTAGACGGCTACCTCATCCTACCACCTCACATTGCCCCTTGGGACCCCAAGCTTAATGGATGCCTGAGTAATATGAATGCTGAGACCAAGGAGCACAAGAGGAGGGGAAGAGACCATTTCTCTAAGGGGAAGCATGCCTTTGTCAAATGGGCGAAGAATGCAGGCAGGATAGATATCTGCAGGCTGAAGGCCAAGCAACCTCCAGCTCGTCCTAAGAAAGGGCAATCAGTAGGTTTTTCCATGTCTATCACGGAGCAGGATGACTTAGTGGACGAGACCCCTACCCTTTCAGAGGAGGAAGATGAAGAGGATGAGGAAGAGGAACAGGGCAGAGGAGAAGCATCAGGAGCTGGTACTTAGAAGATCCTGGGGTAGTCAGAAGCAGGGACTCCTAGGGCGCCAAAATCAGGTATATGGAATGTGATCCCTACTATGGAGGCATCAGAAATCCGCACTCGTTCTCCCAGCCCACCTGCCCAAGCAGGGGAAGAAGTCGATCTGACTGTTCGTGGCAGCGGATAAAGGCAGAAATTTCAAGAGGACAAGGGTATCAGAAGAACAACACGCGGAGTAGCCAGAGGTATGCTGGCCATCCCCTTCAGTCAGGGACATGTACCTCTTGCCAATGTATTTCAGCATTCTATTAGAATGTCGGTTTATGTGGGCGTTAACACCCAGGTGGTTGAAGAGCAGGCTACCATCCTTCGTTCTCCTCAAGGCCCAACTTTAGAACTAACAGGGTTCTTTAGAAGGCCAGCTAACAGACCTAGAGGGTTGTCCAAATCTAGGTCCAGATCTCAGTCTCCTGATCCTGGAGCCCCAGGAACAACCCCCTAAACATCAAAACCATCCTCCAGTCAAGCCTTGCTGGAGGTCTCTTTGTTTGCACCCCACAACGGAAGTGGACTGAGGGTGGAGGTGACAGTTCCCTGTCACTAGTGATCCCCACAGCTAGGCAACAGTGTTGAAACAAGAGACAGGCGGTGGAGGGTCAGTTCTGTTAGTTCCCAAACCAGATGATTCTACAATTTAATGTTGTCGAGTCGACAACAATTTAAGTTGGGGGGATTGTAATGAATCAGTATATTGGTAGTTATAGTATTCATTTATGTATAATAGTTAATTAAGTTCAGCCTGCTGAACTTCAGTCAATATTCAGTCTGCTGGACTTCAAATACTTGTCATGATTTATTGAGTTGAAGTCATTGCACGTACCCGAGCTACAAGCGTGTGAGCAATCAACTTCGGACGGGCATTTGCCTCTTTGCATTTGTGTGATTTAGTTTATTAAGTTGCTATGCTCGCATGCTTAGGGGATAGATGCCACGTGACAAGTCAACACTTGTCACGCGCGCCAGACCTACTAGATGCGCAAGGCACAGGTCAAGTATCTCGTCCAATACTGGACGGTGGTACTTGACTTTCGCTCATAGCCACTACGGGCCACTAGGACCCAAGTAACAACCGTTACTTAGGCAACAACACCGAGGGGGGCCACGTGGAGCCACCAGGAGGTGGCGGGCTCCAGCGTTTGGCCCAAACACCCCCAGCTGCTCGACACCCAAGCGACGATAGCCACTGAGGCCACGTGGCGCCACCGGAAGGTGGCGGGTACCTTCAAGTGGTCCAGGGGCACTTAATGCCCGTCACTTGGTCCCAGGCACTCCTAAGTGCACGACACTCAAGTGGCAAGGTCACCAGAGGCACCCTGGGCCACCGACCGACAGCTGCAGCCCGTCGGTTGGCCCAAGCGCAGCTGACCAACGTGTGCTCAGCCGACAGGAACTGTCACAGCCTGCAGAATTACCACAGTTTAGCAGGCAACCATCCGATTGCACGAACATAAGTGTGCAAGCTTATCTTACAAGCTTAGCATGTGCTAAAGTGAGCTCGACCTATTACAAGCATTTAGCATATTCTAGCATCTCGCTTTTGATTGGATTGAGTGATAACTAGCCTATTGGAGCGCGAGCACAATAGGTACATGTGTGTGTGTGTGTAACGGTAGATCTTAGATGAAGACTACATGCATTGAATCTGCGCCTAATCTGCCGGGTTGCCAGGATTATAATTACTAGAGATGTCCCTAGATAGACATCTTTTTAAAAGTTCCATTATGCCAGTTGTAAGTCACAGAGATTGTCAGTGAAGCTTACACTTTTATCTCTTGTGATTTCAGGACCACTTAGTCTCTCTCTTGTGAGAAGCAAGCCTTGCTGGCTTCCAGTCACTTGAAGAACTTCACAAGTGGTGAGCAAAGTCACAGCTTATACCCTCTGCCATAGGACTACTCTTGAAGATCATGATGTGCTTCCAGTGATCTTTTGGGCCAAACTTCATTAGTTGTTTTCCTACCAGATTACAGTCTTGAGGTGCTCACTCTGGAGAGTACACACTCTTTGATAAAAGTACTCAACACTTGCCTCTCTTTTTGTCGAATACGCCACATGTATTATAGCCTTTATTGCAGCAAAGCCCGTTGACTTGTTTCGTCCTGCGTATGACACTGATGCACGCCCACGCTCTTAGCGCACGACTTACTTATCAGTTTAACGACTCAGCCGAGAGCAGCAGGCTGAAGTCAACTTAGGTCAGCTTGCTGACACATTCTATGTCAGAGAAATAAGTCTAGACACACACCGCCCGGGGGGCTATTACAACCACTACCCATCCCAACTGAAATGAATGAACTTACCAATTGACGATTCACAATTAATGAAGATCTCTATATCAGCAAGTAAACTTTATGGTAAAATATGTTAACTGATTAAACAGCAAAAAGACAACACACTAGCAGTGGACAATACTCGCAAGTCAAATGCAAGTAAACTAGCATCAATATTGCAATCAGTAAACACATACATAATTAAGGCTAGAAGAGAGTGCGTATTAATAACTTCTCGCCTTGGATTCAGATATCTCTCAGTTTGCAGTACAAGAGAGTTGGCCTTGTTTCCAAATGCCGAACTTGAGAGCAATGTCTAGCATATGTACATGGAATGAGTTTACTGTTCAACGGCAAGTGCGATGGCACCGCCTACCCGGGAGTTAACCATGTTGGTAGGACCTCGGTTAACCAAATCCACCACCATCTCCCATCATCCCCAATCGCCATCCATCCCAAGGATGTCATCTAGCCATTCATCTAGCATATCACACTTAGATGCATATCTAGGCAGTTTGCTCCTACCGAGTACGGAAGTCAGCTGGTTGTCTTTCAAAACCTCCCGTGGCAACCCATCCCAGTGATAATGTTTTGCCAGCTTGCTTACATTTTTGGCCTGCCCCGAATGCCCACCCATTAAAATGTCATGTGCTTGACTCAGTAAGAGTGACCTTATTTCCAAGTTCTTAGGAATGACCAATTTTGGTCTGCCTGAAGTGGTTTCAATTACCCAAACCCCTTCCTTTAGCCTATACCCGAGTGCAGTAGCAGGACACACACCATCAGTGGGGCTGGGCTCAAATGTTGGGTCAGAAAGGTAGGCTTTCCTAAGTTGTTCAAGGACGGACTTTTTCACCTTTAGTGAAGTGAGTGCACAAAGGACTTTATCTACAGCATGCTGACTAAAGTTCCTTTCTTGCGAGTCAGGTCTCCTAGAGAGTGCATCAGCAGGATTCAACTTCCCTGATTTGTAGTCGATCGGGACTTGGAACTGCTCCAGCATCTGGCTCCAGCGGTTCTCCCTCCTCGACAGCCTGGACTTCTTCTGAAAGTGAGTTAGAGCTAGATGATATGTAATCACCTTAAATCCTTTACCATGTAAGTATTCTCTCCACTGTTTGAGCACAAAAATGATAGCAAGCAGCTCTTTATCATGCACAGAATAGTTAATTTCAGCTGGGTTAAATTTTATAGACTCGTACAGCACAGGGTGTAACGTTTTTGCTGAGGATCTGTTCTCAATATTCAAGGAATATTTAAATGAAGTGGAAAGAAAATCTATATAGTTGTGCAAATTGACAAATCCTCGAGAAAGCAAAAATGAAAACTAACGTAGACTGTGTGCTTGTGAGAGTTGCATCCACAATGACTCTGCAAGTATTTATACCTGCACGACGCTAGGCACTGGAGTGCTTCGAGTCACCACCTAGGGCAGTGATTCATGTCAACAAAAACAGGCGAAGGGGTACGACCCATTTCGGCTGAATGCTCGAAACGCGCTGTTTGGCCATTTGGAGACTTTTCGACGATTTCTGAAAAACCGTTTCGCGCCAAATGGGCGTTTTCGCGTTCTTGCGACTTTCCTAAAAGTCGCGACTGTTCGCGAAGACGCGTACAGATGCTTTTTGTAATGACCCGGTAGTTATAAAAACTACTTCGCCAATCGAGTAGGTGTGAACATTTCAAATGACAGGTCGCGGGTTCGAATCCGCTTGGATGCAAAGTCGCTTTGCATATTATGTGTCATTTGATTTTTACGACTGTTTGTTCGCATCAACGACTGGTCGTAAATCCAAAATCTGTGACTGTGCATTATCCGAAATAATGACAATCAAAATAAATTAATCAAACAATGATTTATTAAGTTATTATCTCATGATTAATCAAAGTAAACTTATGAATAATTATGTCGTACTTTTGCGAAGTAGTCGAATTACGTTACGACGCTTTTTGCAATAGTATCTCGGTCGTTCTGCCAATCGATCGGGAATTAATCAGCACATGCGTGTGGCAAATAATTCATTGTGATGCAATCATTTATCAAATAATGTATGATAAATAATATAACAAAATTTAGGTAATCGAGAAAACGTCCCAAATACGCCTAAAAAGCTCGGATCGTTACACAGGGTGTGAAATGAATCGACTTACCAAAATAGGCGATTAACAATTAATGAAGATCTTTATATCACCAAGTAATCTTTTATGGTATTTTCTGTTAATTGATTAAACAGCGAACGACAACAAACTAGCAGTGGACAATACTCGCAAGTCAAATGGAAGTAAACTAGCATCAATAATGCAATCAGTAAACTCATACATAAGCAAGGCTAGAAGACAGTGCATATCAATGGCTTTTCGCCTTGGATTCAGATCTCTCTCCGTAAGTTGTACAAGAGAGTTGGCCTCGTTTCCGAATGCCGAACTCGAGAGCAATCTCTAGCAGATGTACATGGAATGAGTTTACTGTTCAACGGCAAGTGCGATGGCACCGCCTACCCGGGAGTTAACCACGTTGGTGGTACCTCGGTTAACCAAATCCATCGCCATCTCCCATCAACCCGAATCGCCATCCATCCTAAGGATGTCATCTGGCCAGTCATCTAGCACACCACACTTAGATGCATATCTAGGCAGTTCGCTGCTACCGAGTACAGAAGTGAGCTGGCTGTCAAAGAATGTGTCAGCAAGCTGACCTAAGTTGACCTCAGCCTGCTGCTCCCGGGTGAGTCATTAAACTGATTATTTTATAAGTCCAGCAGAATCAATATCAACTAAAGTTCAGCAGGCTGAACTTATTTAACTATTATATTTTAATGAATATTATATATACCAATATACTGATTCATTACAATCCCTCCAACTTAACAGGTTGTCGTCTCGACAACACTAACATTGGGTATATGGTCTTCCTCAACTGAAAGTACTGATCTCCCTCCCACCGCCTCTTGCTCCAACACTGATGCCTCACTGTGGGGATCACTAGTAACAGTGTGCTGTCCCTCCGCCCTTAGCCTACTGCCCTTATGAGGGAGATGTTCCTGGGGCTCTACGGTCAGGGGAGCGAGACCGGGAGCCAGACCTCCTCCTTCTGTCTTGGGGTGTCCTGAAGCCTGGGGGTTCCAAGTAGGGGGAACCAAGGGGAGAACGCAGTAACTGGGCTGTTTCCTTGTGCACAGTCTGAAAATGAAGGGAGGCAGCCTTCTCCTGGGCATCCCTCAAAATGACAGGTTCATATACTGGCATCCCAGAACGATGTTGCATGACATGAGCCAAGGGCACATGTCCTCTCTGCGAGGGAGATGCTGGCAGGCCTTTGACAATTTTCCTAGCAGCCCTCTTGTCTGCCCTGTCTGAGTGGGTCTCTGCGCCTGCAGATGGGCTCTATCCTCTGGCAGTTCCCAGCCAAGTGATATCTTCCTCTTCAGCGAGCTGGTGCAGAGTTATGTGTGTCCTAGCCAACCTAGTCTTCTCCATTGCAGGGGATGTGGCAGTTGTCTGGATCACAACGGGGCTAGTGTCCTCTTCCTCGCCTTCCTCCTCGTCTTCCTCTAACTCCTCTTCTTCTCTTGGCTCTTCTGAGACTGCTGGGGTCTCCTCTGTCAGCTGCTCTAGCTGTTCCCGAGAAAAAGAATACCCCACTGACCTTCCCCTTTTAGGTGCTGGTGGGGGCTGTTGAGTCCTGACCGCACACAAGTCTTTCTCTCTTTGCTTGCTTGCCCACTTGGCATGAGCGTGCTTCCCTTTAGAGAATGACTCTCGGGCCCTGCTCCTGTCCTATTGCATTTCTGGACTCATGCAGTCTCTTACTCCATCCAATCTTGGGTCCCAAGCTGCAATGTGAGGGGGCAACACTATGTTCCCTCGTGGGTCTGTTAGGAAATTTTCCTCCTCTGCCCTGTCATTTTGCTGGTCCCTCATGTTAATGGTCATCCACCGCCAATCGGTGGGCTGTTGGAAGAAGGCAGGGTCTGTCCTTTTCAGCATACAAGGGTACTAATGCCCTGCCAAGTCCACCTAACCGGTTTCCCTGGCTAAGACTTCCCAGCTCCTTCTCTCCACCTCATTATACATGGCCTTGAACCTGTTATGGGATGCAGAGTTCTTAAAGCTGTCCGCGTCCATGGGGATCATCCTGATGACCCTATCTTTCCCCCAGATACCCGGGATCGATACAGCTCCTTCCTCATTCACTTGGGCCATTGCCTTGGCCTCTCTGACCGTATATCCTACCATCCTGGCATAATTGTGGTAGAGGGGAAGTCCTGTGCTGACCTCTATATACTTGTCAAAGTTTTCAGATGTCTCCCCTTACCTCTGCAGGATTTTCTTCTGCGACCCACTGCGACTTCTCTGGGCATACTTGAAGGCCTCTTCCAGTAGATCAAAGCCCTTGCCTAGCTCTGTGTAGCGGTAGCTGCTGATTCTCCTCTGTTCTTCTTCTTCAGCCTGCTGCTTCTGCCTCTCTTCAGCTTGCCTCTCCTCCTCTACCTTCTTGGCCTCCTCTGCAGCTTGTTTGTCCAGTTTTCCTGCCTCAGGTTGGCCTGTTCCTCCTCCTACTTCTTCTTCTGTGCCTCCTGCTGTTGTTGGAGTCGTTGTGAATCCCGAGCGGAGATGGAGGATGATTCGATGTCGCCACGGAATTGCAAGTATTCCGCATGTGCCTCTTCCGCTCTTTTCTTCCTCTTAAGTTCCGACTTCTGAGTCATCCTGCTCAATCATAAACACAATGCAGTCAGTGAAGTCATAGTACTTTGCCGCTACTAAGTACCCTTGGTGGAGAAGAACGTGGTAGGGAGAGTTCTAAGTGTGTAATACCTTCTGTGAGTGAGTAGGAGAGGGAAATTGAGTTAGAGAGAAAAAGTGAGTGTGAGCGCAGGTTGAGTGTGTAGAATGATTACAAAAAAATTTGCCTGGCTGATCTCGAGACGGAACACACTCCCTCCAACTTAATTTGAAGATGGGTTGCCTGTCACAACTGTCACTATCTGTCATTAACTCCCACGTTTTACTGTCACATTCCCCTCCAACTTACTTGGAGACAGGACCTCCTGTCACATGTCCAGGGCGACTAAAATGACAGTTAGGGAGGTGTGCCAGCCGCCCGAAGGTGGAACCGCTTTAACGCCCCTTTGGCATTGGTCAGCTGGTCTTTAAATTTCCAAGTGTCCCGAGAGGCATCGTAACCCTTCCATCTGACCAGGTACTTCATCACATATTTAGATGATCGACGGACAGAGCGAGCGTCTAAAATCTCCTCAATTTCATATTTCTCAGGGTCACCATGCCTGACAGCGGGAACCGGTCCCGGTTGGACAGGTAATCGACCTATGAACAGTGTGTCACCTTTGATGTACGGTTCCAGGAAGGAGACATTAAAGACTGGGTGACCCTTGTATTCTGCTGACATGTTCAGTTTGTAAGCATTCTGACCGACACGGCGCACCACCGAATATGGACCGACCCAGACCGGACCAAGCTTTTTCTTGACCACACCAAGCAGGTTCAGGTGTTGAGAATGCAGCTTGACCGAATTGCCCTTAGAAAATGTCGGCTCTCGACGGTGCTGATTAGCGTATTTTTGTTGATGTTCTTGGGCTTTGTGCAGGTTTGACTGGACTTTTGACAAGGTGTTGGCAAACTCCTGTGTTAACTGGAGAGACACGAGATTGTCAATCCCCTCAGGGTGAGTTGAAGACTCCTCTAGTGCACTTGAAGGAGACTTAGGGACTCTACCCAAACTGAATTCAAAAGGGGTGTCTCCCGTTGACGCGTGCACCGCACTGTTGACCGCAAACAAAATTTGGGGCAACAGGTCATCCCAATTATCTTGTATTTGGTTAATATATGCTCTCAACACCTCTTGTAGAACTCGGTTAGTTCTTTCAGTCTGCCCAACAGTCTGAGGGTGGTTTGCTGTGCTGAGTAGCTGTTTGACTCCCATTAACCCCATTAAAGCTCTCTAGAACTTAGAGGTAAATTGTGAGCCAGTGTTTGAGATGATACTAGAGGGTAGCCTATGTTGGCATACTACATGATTGTAGAACTGTCTTGCTGTTTCGAATGCAGTTACTTTGACAGTTGTGGGGATGAAAATGACCATTTTTGTCAATCTATCCACTACTACCAGTATGGAATCATGCCCATTGGAAGTTCATGGTAGTGTTACCACCCAAGTCCATGGATATTGATTCCCAGCGTCCAGCTGGGATGGGCAGTGGTTGTAAGAGACCCCCCGGTGGTGTGTGCCTTGACTTATTTCTCTGACACTGATCACAAGACTCTCGATATTTCAAGACCTCTCAAGGCAACCCATCCCAATGATAATGTTTTACCAGTTTGCCAACAGTTTGGCCTGCCCCAAATGGCCACCCAGTAAACTGTCATGCGCTTGTGAAATGAATCGACTTACCAAATAAGCAATTAACAATTAATAAAGATCTTTATAACAGCAAGTAATCTTTATGGTATTTTTTGTTAACTGGTTAAACGGCAAAGGACAACACACTAGCAGTGAATAATACTCGTAAGTCAAATGCGAGTAAAATAACATGAATAATGCAAATCAGTATACTCATACATAAGCAAGGTTAGAAGACAGTGCGTATCAATGGCTTCTCGCCTTGGATTCAGATCTCTCTCAGTAAGCTGTACAAGAGAGTTGGCCTCGTCTCCGAATGCCGAACTCGAGAGCGATGCCTAGCATATGTACATGGAATGAGTTTACTGTTCAACGGTCAGTGCGATGGCACCGCCTACCCGGGAGTTAACCACGTTGGTAGGACCTCGGTTAACCAGATCCACCGCCATCTCCCATCATCCCGAATAGCCATCCATCATAGGGATGTCATCTGGCCATTCATCAAGCATATCGCACTTAGATGCATATCAAGGCAGTTCGCTGCTACCGAGTACGGAAGTCAGCTGGCTGTCAAAGAATGGGTCAGCAAGCTGACTTATATGGACTTCAACCTGCTGCTTACGGCTGAGTCATTAAACTGATAATTATGTAAAGTCCAGCAGACTGACTATTAACTAAAGTTCAGCAGGCTGAACTTAATTAACTATTATATTTAAATGAATATTATATCCACTAATATACTGATTCATTACAATCCCTCCAACTTAACTTGTTGTCGCCTCGACAATACTAACACTAATAACAGCGTGATGTCCCTTCCAGCCCCATCCTACTGCCATTAGGAGGGAGATGTCCTGAGGCTCTATACTCAGGGGAGCCAGACCTCCTCCTGTCTTGGGGTCTTCTGAAGCCAGTCAGAGAGGGAGGTTCCGTGTAAGGACCTCGCGGAGAACGCCGTAACTGGGCTGTTTCCTCCTGCACAGTCTGGAGGGAGGCAGCCTTCTCCTGGGCAGCCCTCAAACTGACAGGTACGTATACCGGCATCCCAGAAGGATGTTGCATGACATGAGCCAAGGGTACATGCCCTCTCTGCGAGGGAGATGCTGGCAGGCCTCTGGCTATTTCCCAAGCAGCCCTCCTGTCTGCCCTGTCTGACTGGGTCTCCTTGTCTGGAGATGGGCTGTGTCCTCTGGCAGTTCCCAGCCAAGTGATATCCTCCTCTTGAGCGAGTTGCTGCGGGGCCAACCCCGTCTTCTCCATTACAGGGGATGTAGCAGGTGTCAGGATCACGGCGGGGCTATTGTCTTCCTCCTCGCCTTCCTCCTCGTCTTCCTCCGACTCCTCCTCCTTGCCGTCCCCGGGTTCCTCTGAGACTTCTGGGGTCTCTTCTGTCAGCTGCTCCAGCTCTTCCCGAGAAAAAGAATATCCTACTGACCTTCCCCTTTTGGGTGCTGGTGGGGGCTGCTGAGTCCGGACCGCATAGAGGTCCTTTTCCCCCTGCTTACTTGCCCATTTGGCATAAGCGTGCTTCCCTTTGGAGAATGACTCTCGGGCCCTGCTTCTGTCCCCCTGCATCTCTTGGCTCATGCAGTCTCTGACTCCATCCAATCTTGGGTCCCAAGCCGCAATGTGAGGGGGCAATACTATGTTCCCCTTTAAGTCTGTCAGGAAATCCTCATCCGTCGCCCTGTCATTCTGCTGGTCCCTCATGTTGATGGTCATCCACCGCCAATCAGTGGGCTTTTGGAAGAAGGCAGCGTCTGTCTATCTGAGAGTACAAGGGTACCAGTGCCCTGCAAAGTCCAGCTGACTGGTTTCCCTGGCCAAGAATTCCCAGCTCCTCCTCTCCACCTCATTGTACATGGCCTTGAACCTGTTGTGGGGTGTTGAGTCCTTGAAGCTGTCCGCGTCCATGGGGATCATCCTGTTGACCCTATCTTCCCCCCAGATACCAGGAATCGAGACAGCCCTTGCTTCGTTCACCTGGTTGGACAGGTAACCGACCTGTGAACAGTGTATCACCTTTGATGTATGGTTCCAGGAAGGAGACATTAAAGACCGAGTGACCCTTGTAGTCAGCTGACATGTTTAGTTTGTAAGCATTCTGACCAACACGACGTAGTACCGAATATGGACCGACCCATACAGGGCCAAGCTTTTTCTTGACCACACCAGGGAGGTACAGGTGCTGAGAATGCAGTTTGACTAAATCGCCCTTAGAAAATGTCAGCTCCCGACGGTGTTCATTAGCGTATTTTTGTTGGTTTTCTTGGGCTTTGTGCAGGTTTTGTTGGACTTCTGACAGGGTGTCAGCAAACTCCTGAGTTAACTGGAGGGAGACCGGGTTGTCAATCCCTTCAGGGTGAGTTAAAGATTCCCCTAGCACATCTAGAGGAGACTTAGGGACTCTACCCAGGCTGAGTTCAAAAGGAGTCTTGCCCGTTGACGCGTGCACCGCACTGTTGACCGCAAACTGAATTTGAGGCAACAGGTCATCCCAATTATCTTGTTTTTGGTTAATATATGCTCTCAGCACCTCCTGCAGAACTCGGTTAGTTCTTTCAGTCTGCCCATCAGTCTGAGGGTGGTTGGCTGTGCTGAGCAGCTGTTTGACTCCCATTAACCCCATTAAAGCTCTCCAGAACTTAGAGGTGAATTTTGAGTCTCTGTCTGAGATGATATTAGAAGGGAGCCCATGTTGGCATACTACATGGTTGTAAAACTGTCTCGCTGTTTCGAGTGCAGTCACTTTGACAGTTGTGGGGATAAAAATGACCATTTTTGTCAGTTTATCCACGACTACCAGTATTGAATCATGCCCGTTGGCAGTTCTTGGTAGTGAGACCACCCAGTCCATGGATATAGTTTCCCAGCGTCCCGCTGGGATGGGTAGCGGTTGCAAGAGACCTCCGGGTGGTGTGTGCCGAGACTTATTTCTCTGACACTGGTCACAGGACTTGACATATTTCAAGACCTCCCGGGGTAACCCCTCCCAATGATAATGTTTTAACAGTTTGCCAACAGTTTTGGCCTGCCCCAAATGTCCACCCAGGAGACTGTCATGAGCTTGACTCAGTAAGAGAGACCTTATTTCCAAGTTATTAGGATTGACCAGCTTCAGCCAGCCTGAAGTGGTTTCAGTCACCCAGACCCCTCCCTTAAGCTTATACCCGAGTGCAGTAGCACGACACACACCAGTAGTGGGGCTGGGCTCAAATGTTGGGTCAGAAAGGTAGGCTTTCCTAAGTTGTTCAAGGAAGGACTTTTTCACCTTTAGTGAAGTGAGTGCACACAGGACTTTATCTACAGCATGCTGACTAAAGTTCCTTTCTTGCAAGTCAGGTCTTCTAGAGAGTGCATCAGCAGGATTCAACTTCCCTGGTTTGTAGTCGATCTGGACTTGGAACTGCTCCAGCATCTGGCTCCAGTGGTTCTCCCTCCTCGACAGCTTGGACTTCTTCTGAAAGTGAGTCAGAGCTAAATGATCTGTAATCACCTTAAAAGCTTTACCATGTAAGTATGCTCTCCACTGTTTGAGTACATGAATGATAGCTAGCAGCTCTTTATCATGCACTGAGTAATTAATCTCCGCTGGATTAAATTTCATAGACTCATACAACACAGGATGCCACTCCTGCCGTACCTTACCATCCTTTGTGGTTTTGTCAGCAGGCTGCAACAAAATAGCACCCATGGCAAAATCAGAGGCATCAGTAACCACCTGCACCGGTTTGCTGGGGTCATACACGGCTAGCACTGGGGCAGAACAAAGGGCATCTTTAAGGGTCTGGAAGGCAGCCTGCTGCTCTTCCCCCCACACATACCCGATGTCTTTCTTAGTAAGGTCAGTCAGTTTACTGGCCTTTGTGGAATAATTCTCAATAAATCTCCTATAGTAGTTAGCCAACCCGAGGAAGGATCTAACTTCAGAGACAGACTGTGGTACTGGCCAGTCCCTTATGGTCTGGACTTTCTTAGGATCCACACTGATGCCCTCTTTACTGACAACGTGGCCTAAGAATTCAATACTTTCCTTAAAGAAATCACACTTGCTCATTTTAGCATATAAGTGATTTTTCCGCAGAGTGTCCAGGACTGTTTTTAAGTGTTCAGTGTGCTGAGCTTCATCTTTAGAGAAAATTAAAATATCATCCAGGAAAACTTGCACAAACTTATCCAAATAAGGTCTGAGAATGTCGTTCATAGCACCCATGAAGGTAGCAGGAGCATTAGTCAGTCCAAATGGCATCACGTTGAACTCATAGTGTCCATAACGTGTGCGGAAAGCAGTCTTGTGTTCATCCCCCTCAGCAATTCTGATTTGATGATAACCACTCTTGAGATCTATCTTACTGAACACCTTAGCGCCAGACAGGGTATCAAGCAAGTCCTCGATTCTGGGTAAAGCATACTTGTTCTTTACTGTAATTCTGTTCAGAGCTCTGTAATCCACACACATCCGCATACTGCCATCCTTTTTCTTAACAAATAGGATNTTAACAAACAAGATGGGTGCGCCATAAGGTGATTTACTGGGGGAAATATAACCATTTTTCTCAAGCTCTGCGATCTGTGTTTTCAACTCCTCACTCTCCAAATAAGACAAGCCATACGTGCGTTGCCAAGGTGGCTGACTACCAGGTAATAAATCAATCATATGATCTACTTCCCTCTTAGGGGGTAGTCCTGGAGGCATATTAAATACATCCGTGTACTGAGCAACAATTTTTGCAGCAGTAGGGTGCTTCGGAGGGCTTACCTTTTTCTCTACCACATCTTCAGGTTGAGGAGGTACCTCTCTTAGCAGCAAATAGAACGTTCTGTCCTCCTTCTGGTTCCAGCTTTTGACGAACTCCATTGCATTCAGCAACTTGCATCCTTCTGGAAGCCTCTTCTTTTCCTTCATTTGCCATCCACACAGGACAAGAGGAAGAGCACTGGTGGGTGCCAAGTTAGTCTGCCCATCACTGGCTCCTCTCACTTTAACTATACCTCTGCTCCAACACACTTCAGCTTGATGTCTATTAAGCCAGGACCTGTCTACCACGAGATCATAAAAGCCAGTGTTGAGTACCTAAATGTAAGCGTTTCAGTTAGAACTGCAAATGCCAGAACCTNTCAGAACCTAACTGGACCTCAATAGGCTTGGTATAACTCCTCCCGGGATACTTGAGGCATCTCCAAGGAATATTTTCCTATTCCCTTGGGTGACAGTAGGCAGCCTTAGCCGCTTAACTAAGTCCTTGTGGATAAAAGTATGTGACGCCCCTCCGTCAACAAATGCCCTCACCTTCCTACCTGCAATCATGCAATGCAGTAGGATAGGGGGGACTGTCTTTTCCTGACTTTCGCATTGTTCTCCTGACGTAGCAAAGAAATGTTGGACATCAGGTGGAACAAGAGCATCCAGAGTGTGCACTCTCTGGACGTCTATATTGCTGATGGTCTCCTTTATCTGGTTGTCAGGCATGCATAGTGAATCCAGTTCAGCAGGACCCATAATACCTGCTACGAGGGCAGCTAGTGACGACTCACTATCTCTAGCATCCTCACAGTCAGTAGACTGGATTACTGACTGTTGCTGTCTTTTAAAGGCTGGTCTTTTCTCTCGACCTTAGGCAGGTGCTTGACCGGACACTGTTCTCTGTAGTGGCCTTTCTGCTGACAATGGTAGCAAGTAGATTTTGCTGAGGCTGGTCTCGGCTTAGTCCTACCACCACCCCTTCCATAGCCACCTCGAGAGGGACCACCTCTACCTCTAGACTGAATAGCATTGTACTCATACTCATATTCATCACCCTGATTATCCTCAGCCTGGTCTCCTTCAACTGCATTGTAGGAACCGTGGGGCTTTTTGACAATCTTAGACACCAAAGCGTTACTCTGGCGCTTGTGATTGAACTGCTGCTGATCCCAGGCGTCAGCATCCTGGATCAAGTCAGCCAGTTTCTCATACTTTTTCTCAGCAAAATGACCAGAGACCTCGGATTTCAAGCCATACCTGAAGTATGCTATCCTATACCGTTCTGGCAAATCTGGCTGCTTCATCATGTTCTCTTGGAATTTTTGAGCAAACTCAGCAACTGAAGTGGCCTGCTTCAGTGTCAGGGAGATCATCGCATAGATAGCTTTCTCCTGCTGGTTGATGACATCAAACTTCTCATGCAACTTCTCGACAAACTCTACCCACGTAGGGTCACCGAGTTGCCGAGCCTTACGCTCTTCCTTCCAGTAAAGCCACCAGTCTGCGGCACTGCCTTTCAGTAGCGCACCGGTGTGCCTGACCTTCTCGTAATCTTGCAGTTCTGGGTAGTTCTCCAGCCACTGCTCAACATCCGCGAGAAACTTGATCAGGTAATATTTTCTGTTTCCCTCAGGATCATAGTCCTGGGGAGGTTTCGGCTTGGGCTTACTAGGCCCTCGGCCACCACCACTAGTGGTTTGAGACCCCAGTTGGTCTCTGTCCCGCAGTAGGGACATTATGATTCTTTTGTCCTCCTGCTGGGACTGATACATGGTCGCCATTTGCGACTGCATCTGAACGAACAACGCTCCCAAGTCTACACTCTGGGGTGGTAGTCAAGCAAATGTAGCAGCAGCATTGGCATCTATTCGCTGAGTAGTGTCCTCAACAATCCCTCTCGCTCCTGCAGCAGCAATTCCTGCCGCATTCAGCCGGTCACGTATTTGACCTAGGGGTACATTGAGTTGTACAGCAGGAGGTGGGTTCAGAACATTGGCCCTTGCCATAAGTTCTTCAACAGTGCGCTCATCAGGTGGCTGTCCTTCTTTCCTTTCTGTATCTTCAGCGGCCTTTGCTACTTGTTCAGCTTCTAATCTGGCTCTCTCCTCCTCAGCTTGCTGTGCTGCGACTGCAGCAATAGCAGCTGCCTCATCTGCAGCCTCTCTTGCAGCAGTATCTGCTACTGCTTCAGAATAGGTACGGGTTCCCGCTACATGACTTTCCGCCTGGTTTTCGACATTCTCGTTATCCTGGTTCTCCATGTCTCGGGAGTGGCTAGTTTGAGACCTTGTCCTTACCATACAAAGAAGACTGTGATAACTGCTCCGATACCATTGAAATGAATTGACTTACCAAATAAGCGATTAACAATTAATAAAGATCTTTATATCAGCAAGTAATCTTTATGGTATTTTTCGTTAACTGGTTAAACGGCAAAGGACAACACACTAGCAGTGAATAATACTCGTAAATCAAATGCGAGTAAACTAACATGAATAATGCAAATCAGTAAACTCATACATAAGCCAGGTTAGAAGACAGTGCGTATCAATGGCTTCTCGCCTTGGATTCAGACTCTCTCAGTAAGCTGTACAAGAGAGTTGGCCTCGTCTCCGAATGCCGAACTCGAGAGCAATGCCTAGCATATGTACATGGAATGAGTTTACTGTTCAACGGTCAGTGCGATGGCACCGCCTACCCGGGAGTTAACCACGTTGGTAGGACCTCGGTTAACCAGATCCACCGCCATCTCCCATCATCCCGAATAGCCATCCATCATAGGGATGTCATCTGGCCATTCATCTAGCATATCGTACTTAGGTGCATATCAAGGCAGTTCGCTGCTACCGAGTACGGAAGTCAGCTGGCTGTCAAAGAATGGGTCAGCAAGCTGACTTATATGGACTTCAACCTGCTGCTTACGGCTGAGTCATTAAACTGATAATTATGTAAAGTCCAGCAGACTGACTATTAACTAAAGTTCAGCAGGCTGAACTTAATTAACTATTATATTTAAATGAATATTATATCCACTAATATACTGATTCATTACAACTTGACTCAGTAAGAGGGACCTTATGTCCAAGTTATTAAGAATGACCAGCTTCAGCCTGCCTGAAGTGGTTTCAGTCACCCAGACCCCTCTTTGAAGCCTATACCCGAGTGCAGTAGCAGGACACACACCATCAGTGGGGCTGGGCTTGAATGTTGGGTCAGAAAGGTAGGCTTTCCTAAGTTGTTCAAGGAAGGACTTTTTCACTTTTAGTGAAGTAATTGCTCAAAGGACTTTATCTCTAGCATGCTGACTTAAGTTCCATTCTTGCAAGTCCGGTCTTCTAGAGAGTGTCGTAACAGTGGCCGTCGACGGACCCTAGGCATCGACACCCCTAATCTTCACAAGTGCGGAAATAGCATGGACCGGACATGACCCTAAGGGACTAGGCGTGGACTGGCTAACCGAAGTGCTGTGGGTAAAAACTCCCCTTATTAGGGGGAGAAGCCTACAGCTTATGAGCTGTAAATGAAAAAGAATACGAGAGGTTTGAACTGGGCACTACTGGGCAACTGAGCAGCTACAAAGGATTAACTAGAGAGCGAAAAAAGAGCTATGAAAATGTAAACGAGCTAAGGCGGAGTAGTATTACCCGGAGCGTGAGTGCACGAACCCTCTATGTCGAGCAAACTATTAGTGGAAAGCTATGTTACAGCCGCGAGAAAGAATGGGGTGTTCGCGACTAAATGTGAGTGGTGATGGGCACTACGAGCAACCTACACATAGAAGTGAGGAAAGCGAGAGTGGATAAGCACACACTATGAGCATTTAGTCACATAGAAACAATTATCCTCTCACTCATAAAAACGAACATACAAAACCAACACCGAAATGGTGCTAGCTCGCGGCCTAAGTAGCGTGCTCTTGAATGCTATGCCCAGTGCCTACAAAACTCACCAAACTCTAGACTCTACGATGAACGCGTCATCGCGTCATCTCACACAAATCCACAATAAACTAAATATGGAAAAGAAGAGAACTTAGTGGTTGACAGACACACGTACAACTCAACGACTATGGCCAAAAGGGAACCCGACACCCCAATGTCCCCTACTCTCCCTAACCCCTAGCAATCCTTGGGCATACCCATGGGGATTGCCTATGGTACAATGATGATCTAGCCATGGACCATGGGCGATCCCCCTGGGTACCCGCGCCGACCCTTCAGGCGAGCGAACTTGAGGGTCGACCTCCACACATGTGGGCGGCAACACCATGTGTGGAGGTAAAGAAAGTGCGCGTGATCTGGGAAGGGCCTCACAGCTGCTCAAAAGCAGAACCTCGTGAGCAGATCCTGGGTCCCAGGGTTCACCACCAGGGCACATAGACTAGACCATCCTCACCTACCGCCCTAACCCGACTAACCACTAGAGCCTGCAAGTGACCCTCCACCCTCAAGGAACCACTAGACACCCAAAGAGGACTCGACAAGGACGGGCACGACAAGAGTGCATCAGCAAGATTTAACTTCCCTGGTTTGTAGTCAATCTGGACTTGGAATTGCTCCAGCATCTGGCTCCAGCGGTTCTCCCTCCTCGACAGCTTGGACTTCTTCTGAAAGTGAGTCAGAGCTAAATGATCTGTAATCACCTTAAAAGCTTTACCATGTAAGTATACTGTCCACTGTTTGAGCACATTAACGATAGCAAGCAGCCCTTTATCATGCACGGAATAGTTAATTTCAGCTGGGTTGAATTTCAAAGACTCATACAGCACAGGGTGCCACTCCTGCCGTACCTTACCATCCTTTGTGGTTTTGTCAGCAGGCTGCAACAAAATAGCACCCATGGCAAAGTCAGAAGCATCAGTAATCACCTGCACAGGTTTGTTGGGGTCATACACGGCTAGGACTGGGGCGGAACAAAGAGCATCTTTAAGGGTCTGGAAGGCAGCCTGCTGCTCTTCCCCCCACACATACCCTATGTCCTTCTTAATAAGGTCAGTCAGTTTACTGGCCTTTGTAGAATAATTCTCAATAATTCTCCTTAGTAGTTAGCCAACCCAAGGAAGGATCTAACTTCAGAGCCAGACTGTGGTACAGGCCAATCCCTTATGGTCTGGACTTTCTTAGGATCCACACTGATGCCTTCTTTACCGACAACGTGGCCTAAGAATTTAATGCTTTCCTCGAAGAAATCATACTTCCTCATTTTAGCATATAAGTGATTTCTTCTCAGAGTGTCCACGACTGTCCATGAGTGTGCAGCATGTTGAGCTTCATCTTTCGAGAAAATTAAAATATCATCCAAGGAAGACTTGCACAAACTTATCCACGTAAGGTTTGAAAATGTCATTCATAGCGCCCATGAAGGTTGCAGGAGCATTAGTCAGTCCAAATGGCATCACATTAAACTCATAGTGTCCATAAAGTGTGCATAAGGCAGTCTTGTGTTCATCTCCCTCAGCAAATCTGATTTGATGATAACCACTCTTGAGATCTATCTTACTGAACATTTTAGCACCAGATAGGGTATCAAGCAAGTCCTCGATTCTGAGTGAAGCATACTTGTTTTTTACTGTAAAACTGTTAAGAGCTCTGTAATCAACGCATATCCGCATACTTCCATCTTTTTTCTTAACAAATAGGATGGGTGCGCCATAAGGTGATTTACGGGGGGAAATATAACCATTTTCCTCAAGCTTTGCAATCTGTGTTTTCATCTCTTCGCTCTCCACATAAGACAAGCCATAAGTGCGTTGCCAGGGTGACTGACTTTCAGGTAATAAATCAATTCTGTGATCTACTTCCCTCTTAGGGGGTATTCCTGGAGGCATATTAAATACATCCGTGTACTGAGCAACAATTTTTGCAGCAGTAGGGTGCTCTGGAGGGCTTACCTTTTTCTCAACCACTTCTTCAGGTTCAGAGGGTACTTCTCTTAGCAGCAGACAAAACATTCTGTCTTCCTTCTGGTTCTAGCTTTCGATGAACTCCATTGCATTCAGCAATTTGCATCCTCCTGGAAGTCTCTTCTTTTCCTTCATTTGCCATCCACACAGGACAAGAGGAAGAGCACTGGTGGGTGCCAAGTTAGTCTGCCCATCACTGGCTCCTCTCACTTTAACTGTACCTCTGCTCCAACACACTTCAGCTTGATGTCTACTAAGCCAGGACCTGCCTAGCACAAGATCATAAAAGCCAGTGTTGAGTACCTCAAATGTAAGCATTTCAGTTAGAATTGCAATGCCAGAACCTTACTGGACCTCAATAGGCTTCGTTATAATTCCTCCCGGGATACTTGAGGCATCTCCAAGGAATATTTTTCTATTCTCTTGGGTGATAGTAGGCAGCCTTAGCCGCTTAACTAAGTCCTTAAGTATGTGACGCCCCTCCGTCAACAAATGCCCTCACCTTCTTACCTTGAATTATGCAATGCAGTAGGATAGGGGGGACTGACTTTTCCTGACTTTCGTGTTGTTCTCCTGACTTAGCAAAGAAATGTTAGACATCAGGTGGAACAAGATCATCCAGAGTGTGCACTCTCTAGAGATCTATGTTCTATGGTCTCCTTTATCTGTCTGTCAGGCATGCATAGTGAATCCAATTCAGCAGGACCCATAATACCTGCTACGAGGGCAGCTAGTGACGACTCACTATCTCTAGCATCCTCACAGTCAGTAGACTGGATTACTGACTGTTGCTGTCACTTAAAGGCTGGTCTTTCCTCTCGACCTTTGGGAGGTGCTTAACTGGACACTACTCTCTGAGGTGACCCAGCTGCTGGCAATGGAAGCAAACAGATTTTGCTGAGGCTGGTCTCGGCTTAGTCCTACCACCACCTCTTCCATAGCCACCTCGAGAGTAACCACCTCTCCATCTAGACTGTATAGCATTATACTCATACTCGTACTCATCACCCTGATCATCCTCAGCCTGGTCTCCTTCAATTGCATTGTAGGACCCGTGGGGCTTTTTGACAATCTTAGACACCAAAGCATTACTCTGGTGCTTGTGATTGAACTGCTGCTGATCCCAGGCATCAGCGTCCTGGATCAAGTCAGCCAGTTTCTCATATTTCTTTTCAGCGAAGTGACCAGAGACTTCGGATTTCAAACCATACCTGAAGTATGCTATCATACACCGCTCTGGCAAGTCTGGCTGCTTCATCATGTTCTCCTGGAACTTTTGAGCAAACTCAGCAACTGAAGTGGTCTGCTTCAGTGTCAAGGAGATCATTGCATAGATAGCTTTCTCCTGCTGATTGATGACATCAAACTTCTCATGCAGTTTCTCGACAAACTCTACCCAAGTAGGGTCATCGAGTTGCTGAAACTTACGCTCTCCTTCCCAATACAGCCACCAGTCTGCTGCACTGCCTTTCAGTAGAGCATCAGTATGCCCAACCTTCTCGTAATCCTGCAATTCTAGGTAGTTCTCCAGCCACTGCTCAACATCAGCGAGAAGCTTGATCAGGTTATACTTTTTGTTTCCCTCAGGATCATAGTCCTGGGGAGGTTTCGGCTTAGGCTTACTAGGCCCTCTGCCACCACCACCAGTGGTTTGAGAACCCAGTTGGTCTCTGTCCCGCAGCAGAGACGATATGATTCTTTTGTCCTCCTGTTGGGACTGATACATGCTCGTCATTTGCGATTGCATTTGCGCAAGTAATGCTCCCAAATCCACACTCTGAGGTGGGATTCTAGCAAATGCAGCAGTAGCAGTGGCATCCACTCGCTGAGTAGTGTCCTCAACAGTTCCTCTCGCTCCTGCAGCAGCAATTTTTGCCGCATTCAACCGGTCACAAATTTGACCTAGAGGCACATTAAGTTGTACAGCAGGAGGTGGGTTCAAAACATTGGCCCTTGCTGCCATACGTGTTCAACAGTGCGCTCGTCCGCTGGCTGTCCTTCCCTCCATTCTGTATCTTCAGCAGCTTTTGCTAATCGTTCGGCTTCTAGTCTAAGTCTTTCCTCCTCAGCCTGCTGTGTTGCGACTGCAACAATAGCAGCTGCCTCATCTGCAACCTCTCTAGCTGCAGTATCTGCCACTGCTTCAGAATAGGTACGGGTTCCCGCTACATGGCTTTCAGCCTGATTTTTGACATTCTCGTTATCCTTGTTGCGCCTTTCGACCGACATCTGAAATTTGCAACTGGTCAGTAAATCGCGTCCTCACCTTGTCAGGGCAAATTGTACTCAGACTTGAGCAAGCCTCTCAAGAATTGTGAGCTTGAGAAACAAAAGTGTTCAAAAGGTACTCAAGAATTTTGCTTCTCAAGAATTGATTTTCGACCGACATCTGAAATTTGCAACGGGTCAGTAAATCGCGTCCTCACCTTGTCAGGGCAAATTGTACTCAGACTTGAGCAAGCCTCTCAAGAATTGTGAGCTTGAGAAACAAAAGTGTTCAAAAGGTACTCAAGAATTTTGCTTCTCAAGAATTGATTTTCGACCGACATCTGAAATTTGCAACGGGTCAGTAAATCGCGTCCTCACCTTGTCAGGGCAAATTGTACTCAGACTTGAGCAAGCCTCTCAAGAATTGTGAGCTTGAGAAACAAAAGTGTTCAAAAGGTACTCAAGAATTTTGCTTCTCAAGAATTGATTTTCGACCGACATCTGAAATTTGCAACGGGTCAGTAAATCGCGTCCTCACCTTGTCAGGGCAAATTGTACTCAGACTTGAGCAAGCCTCTCAAGAATTGTGAGCTTGAGAAACAGAAGTGTAAAAAAGGTACTCAAGAATTTTGCTTCTCAAGAATTGATTTTCAAGAGGCGATTTGCGTCCGCAATAGGCAGAAAGGGCAAACCCTCCAATTCAACAAGTTCAACGTCGCTGCGATCATGCTGGGGATCGAACCCAGAATCTCTGGTTTCGTAGACCAGCGCCTTATCCATTGGGCCACACGACCTTTACGTCTTGGACACATAGCAAAAAATAATCATCATTTCTTTTTGCAGCAAGGTTTGGTCATTTTTGTTTAGGCGATGGCAACCCCAAGGCTACAATCTTCATTTGTCGACTGAAAATAGCTCCATTTTACCCCTATACTCGGCCTGAATGCTTTTAAAACTGTACGAGAGGATTGTGGTAACCGCCCGAAACACGCACGGTGCATTTTTCTTTGAGTTTCTTCTCAACCAGTTCTGAACTGCTCTGGAGTCTCGACCTCCATACATTGGACGCACCCTGCGTGTCGACGGGTAAGAAAACAGTCACACTTGCATGCAAGCAGTCTCCCCCATGTGAGGACTTCTCGTTCGGTACGGTAATCTTAAGAACGTCATCAGATAAAAAATATGTCGTCAAGCACCCGCTGCCCGCCCAAGACTCTGAGTGCAAGCTTTGCAGGAGGAAGTCAAGGTTGAAAGTTTGCGCTCTTTACTGTTGAATTCACTTTTTACTGCTTCAAGCAGCTTCAAGTTCTAGATGCGGCACAGGTTCCTTCTTCATAATTGAGAAGTGGTTGGCCAGAGCCAATAAGGGCTTTGTGAAAGCATGCCACGCCCTCACACATAACGGGGTAATGATTTGCCACAGAGTGTCTGCAGGAATTTTATGCCCTACTATGAGAACCACCCCCCTCCCACCCCCCCCC
>WELA01001245.1:36945-50540 GCA_009602735.1 Mesotaenium endlicherianum
CCCCCGCTCTCGCCCTCGTGCATCAGCTTCATAAGCTGTCCAGTATGCCCCCTTATTCTGCTTTCCTTCGTAGCTGACTCTGTGCACCATCGTCCCTCTTGCTTATCCCTCGTCCAGACCACCCTCCTCCACTGGTGTCATCGGTGAGGCAAAGACCCGTCACACACGTGCTCCTTAGGCTTATCAATCTCTCATCGTTCCTCTGCATACAATCCTTCAAGGGAGGGTTTTCGGGGTAGGGTTCCGGGCGCTGCAGGCCGTGGCTGGGCTCTGAGTTTGGAGCTCTGCCTCCTCGCTTGCACAGCTGTAAGGCCCGTGATTCCTCACATCACTGAACTTCGCCAAACGCCCCCCCTGCTTACGCACACAACTCGCACACGCTGGTCCTTCATTATTTCAGGCCATGTGCCGGCCAAGGCTGCCCTCCCCCTCTCGTGGCTCCCTTCCTGCCAACCTGTCCCTTTTGTTGGCTTACCCACGGGGCTACCTCCCCTCAAAATCCACGCAACGTATTGCCCTGCCCTCCCCCCCCACACCCCCCCTCGGTCCACCCAATTGGAGAGCTGGATCGTCTCAAGAGACCCTTGCTGGTCGCTGAAAATGCTCCCGGGTCAAACATCTGCCGTCCGGGCTGCTCCACCTATCAGTCTTCCGTGGATCGACCCACGGTAATATCGCTGTTCCCATGAGGGCTCCACGTGGCGGCTCCACGTGGCAGGTCGAGGGCGTCCATCGTGCCCTAACTGGCTGCAGGCGACCCTCTCCCTTGGTAGGGCACCTGCGAGTCAGCCTGCGACTGAGCCTGCGCCTATGAGAACGCGTCGACCCAGCTGGCGGCCCCCCGTCAGCTCCCTGCACCTCACTTGAGCTTACAATTGAATTGTGGTACTGTGGCTGAGGCCAGGGGCGGGGGAGAGGGGGGTGGAGAGTGGGGATGGGGGCCGAGGGTTTGCTGCACTCAAGCGTCAGCGAGACGGCGTGGTGATCGCCAGAGGCTCACGTCACTCTCTCTCTCCCCTCCCTCTCTCTCCCTCACTCACTGAGCAGCCCTCTGAGCTCGCCCCATCTGATGCTGGGCCGGCCGTCTCGCGGGAAGTGCGCATGCATGTATGCATCCATGCCAGCTGGCAGGCATAGGCACGTGTTGGGCGGGTGCACGAGCTGCTCACATGCGTCGACCTCCACTTGCTGGCCTCTTTGACTTGAGCTGGAGTGCGGGCGGCTGCTGCTGCATGGGGCGTGGGCAGAGTGCAGTGCTAGGGGCGTCTCCAAGGGCAGCATCTGCCTGAAGTGAAACTGAAGAGAAAGACAAAATTCAGAACTATAATGAGGAACGAGTACAAGAAGAAAGAAGGACAAACACATGCAAGATCGAGAAGAAATACAGGAACAAGAACAAGAGATGATATGCGTTGTTTGTGAATCAATCTAGCGACCGGCGCCATCTGCACCCTCACGCTGCTGCCTCCTTGAGTGACTCCGGTTTCTTCCGCAATCTTGCTGCGAGCCTCTGTGACCTCGTGCCCTTTCTCCAATCAAGACGCCCTGAATTTTGTCAGGGGTTGGATGCATGCTGGATGCGAGCCACGTCATCTGGCAGAAAAGATGGAAAGATGTCTACACTCCTTCGATCCAGCTGTCCTACAGTGTAGGTCACTGTGTTGAGATTTCTGAAGTGGAGCACAGCGGTGCCGCCACCTGATATGCCCTGCGTGCGGCCTGATAAACCCCAATGTGCTTTGAGCCCCTGGCCGAAAGTGCAGTTACGATGCGACACCGTGCAAGCACGCCGTCTGGCCTGGACGCCTGGCTAGGAGTGCCGTGCCTCCCCCCCAAGCCATTGTCTTAGAGCAGAAGCTCGGCCCAGCATGTCGTAGCATGCAGCCCCTTGATCGCATGCACGCATGTCTACAGACGACGAAGAAAGTCCACAGAGGCTGAAAGTGGTGCGCCCGAGACAACAGTCTGTTGATTGCTCTTGCTCGTTCCCGTTGCCGTTCCTAGCGACACGTTAGGGCTCGTCTGCTCAGCTTTGTTACGCGTGTGGATGCAAAGGCGGTTGCACACGTCCAGCGCCCATGAGCAGCCGTGCAATGACAGCTGTTGTGGCGCCTCACGCCCGCATCCTACCTTCTCGAGATTGAAGCCCGCTTGACTCTTTCTTATGCACGCCGCTTGGGCTCAAGGTCACCCGTGTCACACGGACCGCGTGAATGGCACTAGAGGCACTGTTTGGGGTGCTCAGCCTCGATTGTGCTAAATGTAAGAGTGTGGGCGCGAGGTCCCCTCGCATGAGGAGGATAGGAGCGGAGAAGGGAAGCAGAGCGTGTTGGATACTACTTGGGTCATAGTGGACAGTCACAGAATTACTTTTACTTGCAATCAAACCCCACGGCCTCTGAGCTATCGCTGCATTTGCACCGGCCACAATTTGAGCAATCACCACAGACAGTAAAACTCAAACCTTCGAGCTTTTTTATTGACCTGCGGCTTATTTTCACATTCGAGATTAATCCTATACATCGATACTGTCTGGGATTCATATCGACGAGAATTGCTCAAGTGAATATGAGTCGTCCCAACTCTACACACTGATTGTTCAGACTCTGAGTAAACGAAGTGCGACTCCAAATCTAGGGCGCGAAATATGCTAGTACTTGCTCAATTTCTGAACTGCCACGACTTGTTTGACATTTACATGTCGTGCACTCTTTATGTACGTCAATGATTATCATATCCCGTCCTTATCTCAAACCAATATGCTGCTTCTGATAATGACTCCAAGAGTACAAAACACGTGAAAACACTGCTCACTTTGTCTTGACACACGTAAGCTCTGACTGCACGCCTGTGGATGCTTAGGCAGTATTCACGAATGACATAGCCGTTAACCGAAGACGATTATCACATTTCACTAGAAACGACACCATGATAGCCAGTCGAAGAGAATGATTGCTCTTTGCAAGAAAAACAACCACAATTTTAAACCACCGGTTACACTTGTACACACACGTATTTACGAGGACCTTCCAACGAGAGGGCAGGGCGAGAGTCGCTGCTGGAGCCCGGCCCGACAACCGACACACGACACAACCCTCACCTAAGAAGCACTCAAGACTCGGAGAAGCCAACAGACAAGCTGGCAGTATGAACGCTGTAGACCTGGTAGTTTACGTCGTACCCATTAAACACCTCACAAACTTTTAGAGCACCAACTTACGATGCCTGAGTGCCCGCCAATCAGACTGATCGAGCTTCTGACTACAGAGCACTCTTTGGAGCGCACCAGCAATTCAGCTCTGCAGTGACCTCGGCAGGCTTCCTTGTGGTGTACCCACAGCAAGCAAGCAAACAACCTAACCTTCTCATAGCAGCCGCTACGATGGTAAGCCTGAGCCTGAGCGCGCCTGCCTATGCGTACCCCCTCCGGTCCCAGGACTCAGACACACACATGCACTCCCAGGCTCTCAGCGTGGCGATGCTCTTTGCCTCTCCAGTGCATCGCTCTGCGGAGCCAACCCCCCGCGGTGTCCACCTCTCTGATCGTAAGACTGCAACTGTCACTCTGAAGTGCCATCCTACGGCCGTCACTCTCTCGTATCACTCTGCAGTCATCACTCTGCAACATCGTCACGCTGTGCTTGCCGCTTTGCTCGCAGTGTCACAATGTCATGCTCGCCACTCTCTCGCGCGTCACCCTCCAGTGGTTGTCACTCAGCGGCCGTCGCTCTGCGGTCGTCACTCTGGGCAATACTGTCACGCCGTGCTTGCCAGACTTTGCTCGCAGTGTCACTACGTGACGCTCGCCAGTCTCTCGCGCGTCACCCTGCGGTGTCACAAAGGAGGGGTCGTCACCCCTGCGCTCGTCACTCCCCTCTGCGGGCGTCACTTGCCACCGTCACTAGCGGGCATCACTGAGCAGCACCCCTCTGCTATGCCACTCGCTCACAAGCACACCGCTGAGTCGCCCTGTGCTGTGCTGCGGCCGTTCTGCAATCGTCACTACTTCCTTGGAATGTCACTCTGCCGCGTAAGACTCTCGAGAGGGAAGCGCAGCAGCAACGGCGGCAGCCGCAGCGGCAGCGGCAGCGGCTGCAGCGGCTGCAGCGCCAGCGGGGAGAAGCTCGGCGATGGGGGCGTTGCAGAAGAAGCAGCGCTGGTGATTCAGCAGGTGGCGCGACACGCAGCGCCGGCACGAGCGGTGCTTGCACGGTGCAAACTCCGTGTCGATTGCACACGCGTAGCAGATGCTGCACATCTCCTGCCCCCCCTCCTCGTCGTCCTCGTCCGCCTCCGCAGCTCCCTCGGCTCCCTTGCCACCTGCACATACGGCATCGCGCTGGGGGTCACGTCAGGCAGGCAGGCATGCACACACGTCGCACTTGATACAGGTGATATTCACAGAGCAAGGGTCCAGGGGCATGCTTCCTCTCTGCTGCCCAGGCGCGTAGCCGCAGTTGCCTTCTGTGCCTCGAGTGCGCCCGATCTGCACTGCTTTGAAGTGTGCCCTCAGACTACTTCCTCTTCTGACTCATTCTGCGTCTCCCTGTCATTCCGTATGCGGCCAACAACACCCACAACTGCGCTGACGTAGAGGGCAGGGGGGGGTACGCCCACAATACTTCTCCCTTGAGTAAGCCTGGGCCCTTGCCTCGTCCTCCTCTGCGCGGCATGTGCCAGAGCCCCCCGTCCCAAGTCCCACGCCGTCTGCGACGGCGCTTCCGCCGCTCTGAATGGCTACAGCCATGGCTGACTACTACTTTTTATAGGACTCAGGCGAGAAGCCTTCGATGGCGCAGCAAGAAATCTCCCTCCTCTTCCATCCCGTCACCCATCAGGAAGCATCAACTGAGTCCCGAGCACGCACCCCATCCAGCAGGCGAGGAACACGCAGAGAGCGTCTGAACGCGGCGCAGGGGTCAACTCCACGGGATGAGAGGGGGAGGGGGGCGGGGCGGGGGCGGGGGCGGGACAGCTAGCGGGCTCACCTGGCGAGCTCTGGCTGGCCACCGCGCGCCTGGCTGTCGCCTCCGCGTCCTGCGCTCGCGCCACCTCGGCCTTGAGGCGCGTCACAAACTGCTTCAGGAGCGGCAGGCGCTGCAGCGAGGCGTCCCCTCGGAACACCTCCGTCTGGCACCCGCAGCCAGCCACTCCCCACGGCGCCCAAACATCTGAGCCAAGTCCTAAGCAACGTCCTACACCAAGTCTTACACAACGCAAAAGTCCTACGCAAGTCCTACACAAAGTCCTACACAAAGTCCTACGCAAAGTCCCACGCAGAGTCCTACACACGTGTCTCCACAAAGGCCTCCGGAAAGGCCTACGCAGATTTTTTGCTCACGGTCCCATGCAAAGTGTCGTGCACAAAGATCTCAAGCCAAGTCTCAAGCCATCGTCATCCACTGGAAGCCCACAAAATCCCCCGCGTGCACAGAACTGCCGGAATGCCCCGCCCACTTCCATTGCCAGACTCGTAAACTCGCACACTCGCAAGCGTACAGACTCACACACACACACACACACAGCTCACAGCCTCACGAGGTTGCACAACTTGCAGCCCCCCGCGAGCGATGGGTGCGTGCGGGGACAAGCAGCCGACCTTTCAGCCCAGCCCAGCCCGGCCCAGTCCGGCCCTTGAGGGGGAAACAGCACGCGGGAGCAGGCACGGTGCGCCAGCTGGACAGGCCGAACCTGCTGACTTGCCAGAACGCATCGAGAGCGCGCGACCTGGAGCATATCCGTATGCGCCCCTGCCTGGTTAGACCGAGCTAGCCAAAGCGCACGCCGGAGCCCGTTGCAGCAGCAGCAGACGTAAAAGAGGAGGAAAGGACAGGGGGCTGGCACCCCCGAGCCCCAAACATCAGACCCCAGACCCTAATTCCAAATTCCTGATGCCTGCGCTGCTCTCCAGCCGCAGACGACGCCGCCACAGAGCGGCAATCGTAAGAGCCACACATCCCACCTCCCATCCCGTCCCGTCCAAAGATTAACACCGCGCAAGAGCCCCTACCCTTACATTTCGTGCTGGCGCCGCGCAAGGAGAGAGAGCCACAAGCCACAAGTCGTCAAGAACAAGCCTCGCCCCACTTCGGACTCCCCGAGCCTTGTCCCCCCAGGCCCCCCCAACTCAAACACCCCCATGACCCAGCACCCGCAACCCTCATCCTATCCCGATGACTGAACCGGCAGAGCACAACCCGCAACCCGCAACCCGCAACCCGGAACCGGCAACCGCCAACCCTAAGCAGGCGGGACAGGCGGGGCAGGACGGGCGGCGGCAGTGGCGCACCCAGTTGAAGTTGACGAGGAAGTTGAAGCTGGCCAGGCACGCGGGCGACGAGTCCACGCGCGCCATGGCCCGCGCAAACTCGTCCGGCAGCGAGGCCGCCCCTCCCTCGTCGGCGCCGCCACTCACGCCGCTCCCACCGCCGTTGCTGCCGCCGGCGTCGCCGCTGTTGTGGCTGCCGCTGCCCCCTGCCCCCTCGGCCTCGACCTCCACCTCCGCCTCCTGCTCCTCCGTGCCAGCTGTCAGGTTGATGATGATGCCCACGAGCGGCGCCAGGATCTGCGCGCGGTTCACCTTTTCCAGCGGCTGTGCGTGCACGCGAGAGACTCTGCTCCCTCTCTCTCCCCGCCCGCCCGCCCGCCCCCATTCGCAGGACTTGACGACAGTTAGCGAAGTGCCCTACAGCTCGTGGAGGGAAAGGGGGTGACCTTCTGCAGCAGCTGACGCCGTGCGCGCGCGCATCGGCCAACAGATGGAGGGCAGAGAAGAGCGCGTAAGGTGGGCGCAGCACAGAAGTGCACAGTGGCATCTCCTGGCATCTGGCAAACACGGCCCTTTGGCAAACGCTTCGGGCTTCCGGAAGGTTCCTACTGCGCTAAGGCAAGCGCTGACTGTACAGTGACATATGCTTATACATGAAATGATAAAAATTTATATGTGGATATGTACATATATGCGTTGCCTCATGCGGGACCAGTTTCTGATTATTTCGAGGCAACATGGTCAGGCAGCCTCTTCCCTCTTCCCTCTTCGCACGACAGGACTCTGAAGAGCGAGCAGGAGGGCCAGGCTGGGAATTGAGGGCAGCGATAGCAGCAGCAGCAGCAGCAATAGCATCACCACAACCACCAGCAGCAGCGGCGGCGGCGGCGGCAGCAGGAGCGGCAGGGCAGGGAGGACATGCCACCTGTCGAAGATGCGCGCGTCGGGGCCGGCCGTGGTGTGGTTGAGCACAAAGTGCAGGAGCTCGCAGAGGCGCATCAGGTTCATCTCCTCCGCCGCCGCCGCCGCCTCCGCGCGCGCTCCGTCTCCGGCTCCGGCTCCAGCTCCAGGGCCATGGCGGCGGTGCAGGAAGGCGTGCGGCAAGCGCAGCGAGAAGAACTCGAGGATGCGCTCCAGGTTGCACGACAGCTCAAACATGATGCCGCACTTGCGCTGCTGCAGCTCCGCCACCTGGCGCCGCGCCGCAGCGTCGTGCCACGAGGGCAGGGGACGGGGCGGGGGAGGAGGGGTCAAGGGGGAGGGAAGGAGGGGGCTTTGCAGCCCTTATGCTGCTGCGGCTGATCTCGTGGGATGGAAGGGAGAGGCTGCCAGCATTAGTTGTGTACAGAAAAGGAGGGTCTGACGTCAATTCAGGAGAGGGCCAGGGCCAGGGGGGCTAGGATGTACGTGCCGCTGGCATCTGCACGGGTCCTGTTATGTGCGCGTGCGTCTCTACGTGTGCGTACGCACGTGCATGCGTGCATGTGTATGTGCGCGTGTGCGCATGCGCATGTCGTGTCTGGGCCCGAGAGAGGGAAGGGGAGGGCAGGGGGGGGCTTGAGCGCCATCGGCGCATGGCTGGCTGGCTGGCTGCATGCATGCATGGCGGGGGGNACGCCGCTTGGGCTCAAGGTCACCCGTGTCACACGGACCGCGTGAATGGCACTAGAGGCACTGTTTGGGGTGCTCAGCCTCGATTGTGCTAAATGTAAGAGTGTGGGCGCGAGGTCCCCTCGCATGAGGAGGATAGGAGCGGAGAAGGGAAGCAGAGCGTGTTGGATACTACTTGGGTCATAGTGGACAGTCACAGAATTACTTTTACTTGCAATCAAACCCCACGGCCTCTGAGCTATCGCTGCATTTGCACCGGCCACAATTTGAGCAATCACCACAGACAGTAAAACTCAAACCTTCGAGCTTTTTTATTGACCTGCGGCTTATTTTCACATTCGAGATTAATCCTATACATCGATACTGTCTGGGATTCATATCGACGAGAATTGCTCAAGTGAATATGAGTCGTCCCAACTCTACACACTGATTGTTCAGACTCTGAGTAAACGAAGTGCGACTCCAAATCTAGGGCGCGAAATATGCTAGTACTTGCTCAATTTCTGAACTGCCACGACTTGTTTGACATTTACATGTCGTGCACTCTTTATGTACGTCAATGATTATCATATCCCGTCCTTATCTCAAACCAATATGCTGCTTCTGATAATGACTCCAAGAGTACAAAACACGTGAAAACACTGCTCACTTTGTCTTGACACACGTAAGCTCTGACTGCACGCCTGTGGATGCTTAGGCAGTATTCACGAATGACATAGCCGTTAACCGAAGACGATTATCACATTTCACTAGAAACGACACCATGATAGCCAGTCGAAGAGAATGATTGCTCTTTGCAAGAAAAACAACCACAATTTTAAACCACCGGTTACACTTGTACACACACGTATTTACGAGGACCTTCCAACGAGAGGGCAGGGCGAGAGTCGCTGCTGGAGCCCGGCCCGACAACCGACACACGACACAACCCTCACCTAAGAAGCACTCAAGACTCGGAGAAGCCAACAGACAAGCTGGCAGTATGAACGCTGTAGACCTGGTAGTTTACGTCGTACCCATTAAACACCTCACAAACTTTTAGAGCACCAACTTACGATGCCTGAGTGCCCGCCAATCAGACTGATCGAGCTTCTGACTACAGAGCACTCTTTGGAGCGCACCAGCAATTCAGCTCTGCAGTGACCTCGGCAGGCTTCCTTGTGGTGTACCCACAGCAAGCAAGCAAACAACCTAACCTTCTCATAGCAGCCGCTACGATGGTAAGCCTGAGCCTGAGCGCGCCTGCCTATGCGTACCCCCTCCGGTCCCAGGACTCAGACACACACATGCACTCCCAGGCTCTCAGCGTGGCGATGCTCTTTGCCTCTCCAGTGCATCGCTCTGCGGAGCCAACCCCCCGCGGTGTCCACCTCTCTGATCGTAAGACTGCAACTGTCACTCTGAAGTGCCATCCTACGGCCGTCACTCTCTCGTATCACTCTGCAGTCATCACTCTGCAACATCGTCACGCTGTGCTTGCCGCTTTGCTCGCAGTGTCACAATGTCATGCTCGCCACTCTCTCGCGCGTCACCCTCCAGTGGTTGTCACTCAGCGGCCGTCGCTCTGCGGTCGTCACTCTGGGCAATACTGTCACGCCGTGCTTGCCAGACTTTGCTCGCAGTGTCACTACGTGACGCTCGCCAGTCTCTCGCGCGTCACCCTGCGGTGTCACAAAGGAGGGGTCGTCACCCCTGCGCTCGTCACTCCCCTCTGCGGGCGTCACTTGCCACCGTCACTAGCGGGCATCACTGAGCAGCACCCCTCTGCTATGCCACTCGCTCACAAGCACACCGCTGAGTCGCCCTGTGCTGTGCTGCGGCCGTTCTGCAATCGTCACTACTTCCTTGGAATGTCACTCTGCCGCGTAAGACTCTCGAGAGGGAAGCGCAGCAGCAACGGCGGCAGCCGCAGCGGCAGCGGCAGCGGCTGCAGCGGCTGCAGCGCCAGCGGGGAGAAGCTCGGCGATGGGGGCGTTGCAGAAGAAGCAGCGCTGGTGATTCAGCAGGTGGCGCGACACGCAGCGCCGGCACGAGCGGTGCTTGCACGGTGCAAACTCCGTGTCGATTGCACACGCGTAGCAGATGCTGCACATCTCCTGCCCCCCCTCCTCGTCGTCCTCGTCCGCCTCCGCAGCTCCCTCGGCTCCCTTGCCACCTGCACATACGGCATCGCGCTGGGGGTCACGTCAGGCAGGCAGGCATGCACACACGTCGCACTTGATACAGGTGATATTCACAGAGCAAGGGTCCAGGGGCATGCTTCCTCTCTGCTGCCCAGGCGCGTAGCCGCAGTTGCCTTCTGTGCCTCGAGTGCGCCCGATCTGCACTGCTTTGAAGTGTGCCCTCAGACTACTTCCTCTTCTGACTCATTCTGCGTCTCCCTGTCATTCCGTATGCGGCCAACAACACCCACAACTGCGCTGACGTAGAGGGCAGGGGGGGGTACGCCCACAATACTTCTCCCTTGAGTAAGCCTGGGCCCTTGCCTCGTCCTCCTCTGCGCGGCATGTGCCAGAGCCCCCCGTCCCAAGTCCCACGCCGTCTGCGACGGCGCTTCCGCCGCTCTGAATGGCTACAGCCATGGCTGACTACTACTTTTTATAGGACTCAGGCGAGAAGCCTTCGATGGCGCAGCAAGAAATCTCCCTCCTCTTCCATCCCGTCACCCATCAGGAAGCATCAACTGAGTCCCGAGCACGCACCCCATCCAGCAGGCGAGGAACACGCAGAGAGCGTCTGAACGCGGCGCAGGGGTCAACTCCACGGGATGAGAGGGGGAGGGGGGCGGGGCGGGGGCGGGGGCGGGACAGCTAGCGGGCTCACCTGGCGAGCTCTGGCTGGCCACCGCGCGCCTGGCTGTCGCCTCCGCGTCCTGCGCTCGCGCCACCTCGGCCTTGAGGCGCGTCACAAACTGCTTCAGGAGCGGCAGGCGCTGCAGCGAGGCGTCCCCTCGGAACACCTCCGTCTGGCACCCGCAGCCAGCCACTCCCCACGGCGCCCAAACATCTGAGCCAAGTCCTAAGCAACGTCCTACACCAAGTCTTACACAACGCAAAAGTCCTACGCAAGTCCTACACAAAGTCCTACACAAAGTCCTACGCAAAGTCCCACGCAGAGTCCTACACACGTGTCTCCACAAAGGCCTCCGGAAAGGCCTACGCAGATTTTTTGCTCACGGTCCCATGCAAAGTGTCGTGCACAAAGATCTCAAGCCAAGTCTCAAGCCATCGTCATCCACTGGAAGCCCACAAAATCCCCCGCGTGCACAGAACTGCCGGAATGCCCCGCCCACTTCCATTGCCAGACTCGTAAACTCGCACACTCGCAAGCGTACAGACTCACACACACACACACACACAGCTCACAGCCTCACGAGGTTGCACAACTTGCAGCCCCCCGCGAGCGATGGGTGCGTGCGGGGACAAGCAGCCGACCTTTCAGCCCAGCCCAGCCCGGCCCAGTCCGGCCCTTGAGGGGGAAACAGCACGCGGGAGCAGGCACGGTGCGCCAGCTGGACAGGCCGAACCTGCTGACTTGCCAGAACGCATCGAGAGCGCGCGACCTGGAGCATATCCGTATGCGCCCCTGCCTGGTTAGACCGAGCTAGCCAAAGCGCACGCCGGAGCCCGTTGCAGCAGCAGCAGACGTAAAAGAGGAGGAAAGGACAGGGGGCTGGCACCCCCGAGCCCCAAACATCAGACCCCAGACCCTAATTCCAAATTCCTGATGCCTGCGCTGCTCTCCAGCCGCAGACGACGCCGCCACAGAGCGGCAATCGTAAGAGCCACACATCCCACCTCCCATCCCGTCCCGTCCAAAGATTAACACCGCGCAAGAGCCCCTACCCTTACATTTCGTGCTGGCGCCGCGCAAGGAGAGAGAGCCACAAGCCACAAGTCGTCAAGAACAAGCCTCGCCCCACTTCGGACTCCCCGAGCCTTGTCCCCCCAGGCCCCCCCAACTCAAACACCCCCATGACCCAGCACCCGCAACCCTCATCCTATCCCGATGACTGAACCGGCAGAGCACAACCCGCAACCCGCAACCCGCAACCCGGAACCGGCAACCGCCAACCCTAAGCAGGCGGGACAGGCGGGGCAGGACGGGCGGCGGCAGTGGCGCACCCAGTTGAAGTTGACGAGGAAGTTGAAGCTGGCCAGGCACGCGGGCGACGAGTCCACGCGCGCCATGGCCCGCGCAAACTCGTCCGGCAGCGAGGCCGCCCCTCCCTCGTCGGCGCCGCCACTCACGCCGCTCCCACCGCCGTTGCTGCCGCCGGCGTCGCCGCTGTTGTGGCTGCCGCTGCCCCCTGCCCCCTCGGCCTCGACCTCCACCTCCGCCTCCTGCTCCTCCGTGCCAGCTGTCAGGTTGATGATGATGCCCACGAGCGGCGCCAGGATCTGCGCGCGGTTCACCTTTTCCAGCGGCTGTGCGTGCACGCGAGAGACTCTGCTCCCTCTCTCTCCCCGCCCGCCCGCCCGCCCCCATTCGCAGGACTTGACGACAGTTAGCGAAGTGCCCTACAGCTCGTGGAGGGAAAGGGGGTGACCTTCTGCAGCAGCTGACGCCGTGCGCGCGCGCATCGGCCAACAGATGGAGGGCAGAGAAGAGCGCGTAAGGTGGGCGCAGCACAGAAGTGCACAGTGGCATCTCCTGGCATCTGGCAAACACGGCCCTTTGGCAAACGCTTCGGGCTTCCGGAAGGTTCCTACTGCGCTAAGGCAAGCGCTGACTGTACAGTGACATATGCTTATACATGAAATGATAAAAATTTATATGTGGATATGTACATATATGCGTTGCCTCATGCGGGACCAGTTTCTGATTATTTCGAGGCAACATGGTCAGGCAGCCTCTTCCCTCTTCCCTCTTCGCACGACAGGACTCTGAAGAGCGAGCAGGAGGGCCAGGCTGGGAATTGAGGGCAGCGATAGCAGCAGCAGCAGCAGCAATAGCATCACCACAACCACCAGCAGCAGCGGCGGCGGCGGCGGCAGCAGGAGCGGCAGGGCAGGGAGGACATGCCACCTGTCGAAGATGCGCGCGTCGGGGCCGGCCGTGGTGTGGTTGAGCACAAAGTGCAGGAGCTCGCAGAGGCGCATCAGGTTCATCTCCTCCGCCGCCGCCGCCGCCTCCGCGCGCGCTCCGTCTCCGGCTCCGGCTCCAGCTCCAGGGCCATGGCGGCGGTGCAGGAAGGCGTGCGGCAAGCGCAGCGAGAAGAACTCGAGGATGCGCTCCAGGTTGCACGACAGCTCAAACATGATGCCGCACTTGCGCTGCTGCAGCTCCGCCACCTGGCGCCGCGCCGCAGCGTCGTGCCACGAGGGCAGGGGACGGGGCGGGGGAGGAGGGGTCAAGGGGGAGGGAAGGAGGGGGCTTTGCAGCCCTTATGCTGCTGCGGCTGATCTCGTGGGATGGAAGGGAGAGGCTGCCAGCATTAGTTGTGTACAGAAAAGGAGGGTCTGACGTCAATTCAGGAGAGGGCCAGGGCCAGGGGGGCTAGGATGTACGTGCCGCTGGCATCTGCACGGGTCCTGTTATGTGCGCGTGCGTCTCTACGTGTGCGTACGCACGTGCATGCGTGCATGTGTATGTGCGCGTGTGCGCATGCGCATGTCGTGTCTGGGCCCGAGAGAGGGAAGGGGAGGGCAGGGGGGGGCTTGAGCGCCATCGGCGCATGGCTGGCTGGCTGGCTGCATGCATGCATGGCGGGGGG
>WELA01001245.1:71232-90407 GCA_009602735.1 Mesotaenium endlicherianum
GGGGGGGCACAGCTTCAACCAAGTAAGGGAGGTATACGCGTTCACACTGGGCCCATATATGAACCACCCAAGACCCTAATCCCGCAAAGAGGGTCCCTTGAGGTGTGCACCGGGGCCTGCAGTGAAGCCTGCTAGGGAGAGAAGAGCTGCGTGTTCACACTGGATACGTATATAAACCAGGGAAGGGGTTTCAAGGCGCGCACCGAGGCTTGCGGAGTAGCCTGCTAGCGCCAGGCCTGAGAGGGCAGATGCTCCGAACCCCGCCAGCCAATAGGGCGTGGCCTCGCCGAAGAGCAGAGCCGTCGACCTCACGCCCACTCTGGCGTCGTCCGCCTTGTCCTGCAAGCACGCAAGCGAGCGAACGAGCAAAGGGGAGCAAGAGGGGGAGCAAGCGAGGCAGCAAGTGAGCGAGCGGGCAAGTGAGGGAGCGAGCGGGCGAGCGAGGCACCAAGTGAGCGAGCGTGCAAGCGACACAGGGTGCACTGCAAAATTAGGGATTAGCTTCGGGTAGGTTGGGCGCCAGGCGTCTCTTGGCTGTTGCCAGCACGCCTCCCTGCCACCTGGCAGTGTGCACTCACCACACACGACCTCGAATTTCAGACGGCCCAAGTGCCGCAAGAGATGGCTTCAGACACATCCTTGGGCGAGCAAACGAGCAAGCAAGCAAGCTGCGAACCCGAAGCACAAATCCTAGAGTGTAGAGATGCATGCACCGTCTACTGAAGTGCATCACTGGAAGTCACAGGTGGGAGTTGCAGAAATGCGCCAAGTGGCAGGCATGAACATGACCCCTCACGTCAGCAGTTGACATGTGTTGACGAGCAAACTGGCTTCATGCAGGATCGCGCTCACTTGGCACTTAACACAAGCAAGGGCACACCGTGGGCTCCAGCTACCAGTGCTGCACGGGGAATATTCCCAGCACTTTGAGGCAGGCCCATTTCAGAAATGAGGCCAAATTTTCTGCTGAGTCTGCGCCTAGGAGACCACCAAAAAACGAGAAAAAGTGCACGTACGGGCGCACGTGCACGAGCGAGCGCTTGCACGCAACATCCAGGCGAGTGAGCGACTGCGCGCTCGTGCACCTGCACAGGAGCGAGCATGCGCACGAGCAGTTTAGGACACAAGCGTGCGCGCGCCCATGCTTGCACCTGATGCGCGTAGATGGTGTCGTACACGAGGGTCCACGCAATGCAGGCCGCATAGAGCGGCGCCACCACCCCGGGCTCCAGGCTGCCCCGGACGGCGGCCCAACCCAGGAGCGCCCCCCAGTTGAACGTCAGGCCCAGAAACGCCTGGGGCTGCGCAGATCCCCCAAGCAAGCAAGCGAGCGAGCGAGCGAACGAGCGCCCCCATAACGCCGCGGTGATGAGTTAGGTTTTCCCGGTGAGGAGTTACGAACGCCTGGGGCTGCAAGAGAACCCCCGAAGAAGCAAGCGAGCGAGCGAGCGGGCAAGTGGGCGAGCTGTCGGGTGGGCGCTTTCGGAAGCGCCGCAACGGTGTTAACATATTTTCTGAATGGGGGCAGGGAACGCCCGCGGCTGCACACGTCCCGTGAAAACGGTGAGCAGGAGTTCCAACAAGCACTGCAGCAACGACTTGGGCGTTCCAAGTGAGGCTCATAGATGCCCCGGGCGTGCAGAGGTCCCGGCAAGCCCGGGGGCGGTTTCCCCTAAAAACACCGCGGCAAGGGGGGGGCCGTTCTCTTAGAGTAATTGGGTTGGTGACCCCGCAATCTGTGCCTTCGGTTGGGAGCAGGAGCGTCGGTGGCTGCATTGGACAACCTCACTCTGAGTAGGGCCTCCCAGTGCGCTGTGTCGCTCTATTGCGTCCGAACGGTTTTGCAGATGCATGTAACGTGGATGCCAAGCACATGCAAGCAGTCCTCCTCGCCAAGCTGGACCCGTAAGAAGTGAGAAACTGCTACTGTTTCAATGGCATCCGTTTTGCGTCTGACAAAACCCAAAAAATGGCTAAGTGCAGAGAGAGGCTTCACATGCATAACAATCCACGCTTGTTCGACTCACAACACGTGAGGAGAGAAATTCCCGTCACGAGTAAATGCCGCAGATTCAAGCAGCAGACCGCAACCCGCAGGGCCGACCATGCCGTTCCAACATCGCGTGGAGGAGCGTGCAGATCAAAGTCTCAGCCAGGCGTAGGCAGAGACGGGGCCAGAGTGAGCCTGGGGGGGGGCCGACGCGGAGCGGCTCCTGGGAGCCCTCTGAGAAGCGAGCGGGCGAGCTCACCCAGTGCGTGAAGCGCTTCATGAGAGGGTACGTGAAGACGAGCGCCAGCGACGACGCTCCCAGGGCCTGGCTGTGGAGGCGCAACGCCGCCCGCCCGTGGAGAGGGAAGAGAAGGAAATAAGAAGGAAAGAGAAGAGAAGAAGGAAGAAATAAGGAAAAGGTCAGTGCGTTCCAGCTGGCGCGCACGTGCGCACGCTGTGCGGACGCGCACTCGTGCGGGCACGTGCGCGCGCGCAGATGCGCACGCGCGCACGCGCTTCCTTGCCGCCGTGACAAGCGGCTGGCAAGGGGTGCCAACCACTTGTCAGTCACAAGGATCACGGGATGACAGCAGGTGCGGGAATGCCAAGGGCGGCACAGTGTTCCCCGGAAGGGCAGGCTGGCAGCAGCGTCCAGAGCTTCCAAAACCTTCTGGTACGCGTCCACACGGGGGGAAGACAGCAGCAGCGCATCGCAGCTGAGCACTATCTCTCCCTCCCTCCCTCCCTTTCTCTCCCCTCCCCCCNCTCCCTTTCTCTCACTTTACCGTACGGTTTACTAGGAGGCAGGCAGCACTTGTGGGCGGGCACACGCGAGATAGCCAAAGATTGCAGCGCCAGACAAACATGGGCGCACTCATACGTAGAGAGCAACAAGGTGGGGCGATGGCAGGGGCGGGGGAGGAAGAAGAGCCTCATCATCCAAAAAAAGGCACACGCGAACACGCGCGCGTGGATGCGTATGCACGGGGGGGGTGCTTGCCCCTCCAGCAGCGCCAGGGACAAAATCAAAGGAGGGCCTCAGACGAAACAAACTTCAAGCAGACAGGGAGAAACATGAGGGCGGCCCCGCAGGCGGGGGAGGGGAGGAAAGCACCTGAAGGTGTTAAGCTGCAGGAGGATGCCAAGGCCGAGCGTGAGCTGCGCCCCCAAGAAGGCCACGCCCTGCAGCGGGGATAGTGCGCCAGCTGCCAGGGGCCGGGTCCTCGTCCTCGCCACCTGTCCACGCCGCGGCGGGGCAGGAAGGCGAGGCAGAAGCACGCGGACAGGGTGCTTCTCAGAAGTTGCCATCAAAGCATTCCAACGCATCGCTCCATCGCGATGACCATATATGGGCCAAATAATCACGCAGATCCGAAGGCCTAAAACCAAACCCGGAACCCCTAGACTCTAGAAATTGCCGTGCACGGCATTGTGGACTTGTGGACGGATATGATGAAAGATTGCAGGGTCTGGGGAGGAGGAGGAGGACCTAACCCGTGCAGGTCAAAACCCACAGAAGCATCTGCTTAGATTTATCATCTCCTAAGGTGCCCAAGGGGGTTCCAAACCCTCCCGCCCCCCTCCCGCTCCCCCTCCTTCTTTCTCCTGCTGCTCCGGCTCCTGCCCCTGCCTCTGTCCGTGCCCCTGCCCCAGCCAAGTATCACCGACCCAACTCTGTCTCTGACGCCAGATGACAACGTGCCTGCTCCCCTCTTTGCTTCCTCCCGCTTGTGCAGTCAGTGCTCTGCAGCAACTTCCAATACTCCCAGTCCACACATACCAAGCGTGTGGGAGACGATTCTGTCTGCGTTATGCAGGAGCTGGCTTGGCTGGATTGCATATGATCTGAAGGCCCCCTGAGGGAAAAAGGAAAGGGAGGGGAGGGGGGGGGGGAGGGAGAGATGCGCGTGTATGAAATAGGTGGAGCAGATGCAGAACGCACGTGGCCTGAAAATCACTCATGAGTTGTTTCTGGGGGGGAAGGGGTGTGGAGAGCAAGTGAGAGAGTGAATGTTGGGAGCGAGCGCGTGCCTTGACATCGATGTCGCGATCCCACAGGTCGTTGATGGTGCAGCCCGCGCCTCTCAGGAGCACGGCGCCCACTCCGAACAGCGACAGCATCCTGAGGTCCGGCAGAGCGCCAGCTGGCGCCGCCATGGCTATGGACCTGCAAAGCAAGCCCCCAGAAGGAGGGGGGGGGGGGGGGGGGGGGGGGGGGGGAGAGGTGCGAGGGTGGCGTGAAAGGGGTGATTGGAGACATCGAGTGAAAGAAAGCGATGAACTCTCCAGAAGCTGCACGATAGGCGGTTGCACCTGTTGTTGTGGCCGCGGCTGTGGCTCTCAAGCCCAGAACTTATTACCCTAACCCCTACACATGTTCCCGTTTCATGATCATAAACCCTGACCCCTGAACCCGGAGGTACCCTGAGAGCAACACAGCACACATCCCTACATGCCAGCATGGACGCTAGTCCTGTTGCTAGGCCTCGACGAGATTCATACCCCGTGACCTAATCGTAACCCTAAAGTCTAGTTCAGCCGCAATCCAACCCAAACCTTGGAGCTAATCCTTGACCCTGGCCTCCCCCGCAGGTGCCAGACACAACCCTGCGCCAGGTGGCGCAGGCAGGTGGGCAAGACAGGCACGAAGCCTTCAAGGCCCCCAACTGCAACTAGCACGTCCGTGTTGTGGTCTAGAGGTTCAAGGTCTAGCTGGGTTCATGTTAACCCATGGACACCGAAAGCTGCAGCAGCTGACTCAAGTCCGAGTCGCCGTAAGCTGGCCCCTCGACATTCTTCATGGACGAACCTTTCTCCCAACAGATGCACAGGGCCTAGAGACCGCCGAGATCCATGGAGATCAAGGGCCCAGCCTTCTCCTAGGGCTAGGGCTGAGAGCCAGAGGCAGCTATCAGCCACCCCGACCAGCCCTTCCGGATAGGTTTATTCTGTCTTCCAGATGTAAAAGTGCAACTGAAAAAGGAGGTGTCTGCTCCGACAGGCCCAAACCCTCAAACCCTGCACCCAATGCCCTTAACGACAACCACGGCCACCTGGCTGAGAAGGCAGCAAGATGAGTGAGCCGCTTCAACAGCCTGACCGCCGGAAGAGAAGAAGCTGGGCTGGGAGCCTTAACCCCGAACCCTTGCCCCAAAACCGAAACCTAACCCTATGCCCACGACCGTTCAACCCTCAGCAGCGCTACTGGCGTCTTGCTCTCGGGCTGGCCGTCAAGGCCGGGAGAAGAAGCACCAGTGAGGCTGCTTGCAGAATGTTCTGCTCCCTTGAAATGCGACAGAAGATGGCGGGAGATTCATCGGAGCAGGAGCAGGAGCAGGAGGGGCAAGGGCGGGAAGAGCAGCAGCAGCGGCAGCAGGAGCAGGGGCAACTCCAGGCGGCAGGGTCCCAGAATCTAAGTCATCAAGCAAACAGGCAGCAGCTTGCTTTAAGAGGAGTTCTCAAGTCAGTAAAGGGAGTGGTGCCCGACAAGGCAGACGTGCTTAGAGAGACAAGCAAACAGGCGGCAGCTTGTCATGAATCGAGAGCACACGCTTCATTAAAAAGGGAACTGTGCCCGAAAAGGCAGAGGTGCTCAAGGGGACGAAGCAAAGACAGCAAGCAGGCAGGCAGCAGCTTGCAGCGCCAGGAGCACAAGAGCAGGTAAAGGAGGCCGTGCCAAAAAAGGCAGAGGCATACCACAGCCCCGGCCACAGGAGGAGCCATGTGCCTATCGGCTTGTCCAGCCTGGCCAGGTGTGCATACGGCTGCAGACCTCTCGGGACCACTCTCTCGATCCAGGTGGCGGCTGGAGCAGGCGTCTCAGCTGAGGAGCCACCGGCAGCCTCCTGCTGCAGTGCAGGGTTCAGGGCTTTAGCTTCATGCAAGCCCTCCCGTAGCTTAGCAGGAGCCCCAGCATCTGGCTCTTGTGACGGCTGAGCACGGCTGCCACTCCCACAACCATGGGCCTTTTCAGTGCTGCAGAGTGTGCTAGTGGTACTCAGAGGTCTGCCGTCCCCACTCTTAGGGTATCTGAAGTTTGGAACTGAGCCCAGTTGGCCTGTGAGCAGGATGGCGCCCTTGGCACCAAGCATGCCTGCTGGGCATGCTCTGCTTGCATTTCCAGGAGAGATGGAACGGCTGGGTTCTTGAATGCCTCCATCATCACTTTGCAGCTCAAGGACCCTTCTACACTGTGCTCGCAAGTAGGAAACTTCAAGCCTTTCATTTCCTGTCAAGTTCTCCCGCCGTGTCCTTCCATAACTTAGTGCAATGTCAAGTTGCCAGAGTGACTGTGCTGGCTGATGAGGCTTGCAGATAGATCGAAGGTAGGCATTGCACTTCCAGTCCTTATTGAAGGGGGGGACTGCCTCTGTCACAGCCCAAGGTACCGGCACAGCCTCTATATATTTGCTCGTGGCAATGTCATCCTTAGCAGTACAAAGCAAAGGTGCTCTATCCAAGCCTCGCCGTGCTCTCGCCCTGTAAGTTGCCAAAGCTCTTGTCACAAATCGATGCCTTGACATTGTCACAGGATGTATCTCATGCTAGACACCTACATTTGAAATCTTCTATACCAACGCACGATTGCATTAAGCGATACCCAAACACATAAACTACCGCATTGACTGAAAGTGACTTTATTAATCATCCAACCACCAGTTTAGCTGTGTACAAACTCCCATCACAGAAAAAGGACCTGCGCTCAGTACGAGCGCACAAAGATTTGCAAGCGGTACACTTTTATCGAGACGACATGGCCGAGGTTGATTGCTCTAGCTTTCAGTAATTCCATGCATGTTCATAGGCACCCAAAGCACTTACAGTGCACCAAAAGCGATAAAAATCAACCATGCAAAAACATTTCCCCTCATCACCCTCTTTCGTCTGGTACAGGCCGGTGCGTATATCGGTGTGACAACTTCAAGTTTTTTAAGATATGAAAACGGTATGTCATATTCGAGTAAGGTGAAGACCGTTTTATATGGTTTTGTATCATTTCAGAATGGTTTTCCACGAAGCAACGCAGTTGATCGCATTACGTCGGTAAAGTACATCTTTATCGCATATGGATGTGGACGTCCATCTACATGCTTGAGCCCCTTGCATGACTCGTCACACTCCCGTTACATGAGTGTCGGTACTGGAGCAAAGCTGTCACTAAGCCTTCTGACCTTTCTGTAGATCTCTTCTATTGCCTAAGTTTGCTGCATGAGAAACACTACAGCTACAGACCCGAGTGTATGAGAGCGCCAGAGGTAGCTAGAATCGGTGAAGTCAGACAAAGGAGGAGTGTTTTTCAAAGACAGATTACCATCCTGACAGGTCCCATGTTCGGCTGTTACTTGATTTCTTCCACAAACTGAGGTTCTGTTTCTCGTTAGTAGTTTCAGATACAATACCACAATGTCTAAAGATGCAGCCGAAAGCTCGTCCCCGGCTAGCGAAGAGAAGCTCAACTTGAAATTGAAGACGTTGGATCAAAACACATATAGCATCAGCGTGTCAAAGAATGTAAGCTTTTTGTCAAGTGGATGTTCTTGCTTGTTTGTCTTAGAGGGGCTGTTGTCTTCACGCGTTTTTATTTGGAGATCACTTCACAACAGCTCGGAGCGCGTCTAATCATGTCGATGGTATTTATATGCAGATATCTGTGACGGAGTTAAAGGAGCAGATAGCTCAAGTATCTGGGGTACCTCTTGAGCAACAACGTGTCATCTGCAGGGGAAAAGTTTTGAAAGAAGGCCAACCCTTATCTTCTTACAGTATCCTCCTCATGAGCCTTTGACTCTGCGTGATGGTCTTGTTTGTTCCATATCCACTTTTGTCCTTTTAATTGTACGATGTTCCAAGCATAAAAGTACACGTTGACGTGACTGGAAACTAAAATTTGGAGACTGACAACGAGTGAATTATGGGAGTCTTTCCACCGTGGGCGTTGTAAACGAGTAGCTCAGATTACAGTGTGGCCCTAATCCTTAACACCTCATCAAGATGTCGAAGAAGGGCATGTTCTACACTTGGTGGCAAGGCAACCTGCAGAGCAGCTTCCACAAGCAAATGCTGGAGATAACGGGAGTGAGGAAAGTGGACGAGGTCTTTTGCATAACCTTCCTCGGTATCTGTCTCTGAAGTAACATATGCTTCTACAAACTTAAGCTGAACAGCTGGCCGTTCGACTCCTCATAATTCATGATGTCAGTGTTGCCAGTATTTCTACCTTGTAGACGATGCCAAGTACCATATTCTTGTCTTGACTCCAGGATGCATTGTAACTGCTCACCACCAGCAAGGTTTGTGTATAGGGTAGGTGAATTGCAAGAAGGGATATTGGGTTGGGCGTGGCTTGAGGGAGAGCAACACGTGATGCTATACTCTTCCAACTTTTTGAGGAGTATGTGGCAGAAGTTATCATACCCAAAACATATGTGGGTAACAAGGCTGACATTGCTGGCCTACGAAAAACTTGCTTGGGCCGGTTGAACCTGAGCTACTTACATTTGCTGCTAGTGCAGAGAACCTGCCAGTCGTGAAGTTTCAGGGCTTTCTTTTGGTCAGTAAATAACGACTGCAACGTCCTCATTTGCAGATGAGAATGCGAATGGGAGCAACAGTGTTCTCATGGGCATCAATATATCTACGGACGGGGCAGTCCCAGACTTGGGCCGGGTAAGAGAAGGCCTAAATACACACACTCACAATGGGCTCCATCATGACTGGCCCCAATACCTCTTTGCTCATGTCTGTGGGTAAGGTCGATGATGTGAGAGAGTGATCCTCATGAAAAACGTTATATATCTGGGGTAGATTGAAGGTGCTATGATCAACCACTATGCTGCAACTTCTCCTTCCAAGCGAAAGAGACTTCTGCTTTGAGCCACTGGTCTTATATGTAAAAGCAATTTTCATACCCCTCCACGCCTGCTGTGCTGTACATCGCAGTTACAGCCTCCTGTGTGTTGCCCTATCTTCTGGTTTCTGGAAATACTTCCTATGATGATGACATTCTAAGCAGACATTACCTGTGTAGGTCATCTTTACTTGCAAGCTTGCAGCATTGACTTCAAATTAAATGACAGCATCCGATGTGTGTTAGGTTGCAACATTGACTTTGTGTTGAAGGGTGCCGAGTGCAGATTGTGGCATCAGTGCTTAATTCCATCGGCCTCGCTGGTGCCATAGCCGCTCATGTACCCGTAAGCATGCTGTCTCCGTACCTCTGTCAGTAGGTCATCCTCTTTTGCATATGCAGATTGCGCAATTTGTTCTTGTGGGTTGTTTGTCGATTGAGATCTTGTAGTTACTGTCGATAAGATCATCCAAGAGCAAACAGCTTTTGTTACTGTTGCTTAACGCTGTGCTCACAAGGGTGTAACTGGATTTGAGAGACACTGCCTACTTGTAGTTATATATGCATTATTTCTCAGCTTGCCTGGAGAGGCCCGCCAAGGAGTAGCTGACTTGTGTCATACCATCATATACGTTGGCAGGGGGCACCACTTGGAGCCCAAAGCACTTGCTGTGATATCAATATACATAGTGTATCTAGTGTATCTAGTATATGTACACGAGATACATTAGTATAAAAATCTTAACCCACTTGCTCCTGCTGATCCATGTGGCAGGGTGCTGCAGCTGGCCAATCAGACGCAGCACCAGGTGCAAGCACAGGGCCAAGCTCTTCTGCACAGCAGCAGCAGGGAGGCGCTCCGGGACAGGCAGGGGCAGGGGCAGGGGGAGGACAGGGGGGAAGTCAGCAGGGGACGCAGGAAGCGTTTTCTGCTCCCGGCATACAGGTGCAGGTCGAGACTGTCTATGGCCTGTCGCCTGGCATGGCTCACATGGCTCACATGGCTCCGTTTATGGCCGGGAGGCCTGCAGCAGGAGCACCTGTTGGTGCCCATCCTGCGCAAGGCCTTCAGGTACCTTGGTGGCTTCGTTGGTTTTTGGCGTCAGGGTTAGGATTATGTGTGGGTATATATATGGAGTTGGTATAATGTGTCCTAGGAGCTTGAGACAGGCCCTGCTGCAGGGTAGCTAGGCAAGGCAGTGCCGATGCGTGGGGTGCTTGCAGCTGGAGCATGCTGCAGGGTAGCTGGGCAAGGCAGTGTTTATGTATGGGCACTTCTGATGTCGCACTGGAGCAGAGGCAGGAGCTTGCTGCAGTGTAGTTAGGCAAGGGAGAGCCTCTGCGCGGGGTGCTTGTGTGTTGCACTGGGGCTTGAGGCAGGGCCTGCTGAGGGTAGTTAGGCAGGGCACCCCTGGAATTACCCAATTGCACAGAATGTTGCCGAATAGTGGGTGGGTTTGAATACATGTGATGAGCAAAGGGCTCGTCTGCAGTTTGCAGCTTGAGCGACTCTTCAGTTGTTGACATGTGGAGAATGCATGCAAGCTCTGGCCTCCATTCATCCTCCTGGATAATCTATCATCCACACATGCAGTGCGGGAAGTGTGGACTTAGAGTGGCTCACTGGACGGGACGGCTCCTGATGCATTTTGTAGTATTTTGCTTGTGTTTATATCTATGTTCATAATACTAATGTAATCAATTAATGTTTATTACTATTTGTATTAATAAAGTAAAAAGATGGACTGTCATATTCAATGCAGGCGACAGGCAGGACCATAACAGTGATGCACCAGTGCATGGACCTCCTGGAGCGCACTCTGCAATCGCATGGTATGCCGGTTTCTCGCACTCACGGTCATGACAAGACGGGCAATGACTGTCTCAGTGCTAAGATCTTCCCATCAACTGTCCCTGCTTAGCAGTAGCATACAAGAGTGTGCTGGTTGTGGCTGCATGTGTGTTTTGCCCCTGTTACGACACCTGCCAATTGAGGTAGTACGTCTCTACGTACCTCTGGAAGAAAGCATACAGAACACCCCTGTATTAGTTTACATTGATCCCCTCCCCGCTACAAGCATTGCAGGACCAGCCTGCCATTGTATGTCATGCTGTGCCGCAAGCAACGTGTAAGTTAGGGAGGCCTGAAGTTGGGCAGATATATTATTAGCTTTTGTTGATGCCGCAAAGATGCAACTGTCAGTAGATGGGCGTTGTGCTGGGTGTCTCCCTGGAGCAAGCATTGCCGGACCTTCTCGCTGCCATATGTGCCACTTTTCGTTACGGAGACTTTTGCTTGGTGGAGTAAATGCCAGGAGTGATTGCCAGGAGCACGAGACTCTGAAAAAATCTTGGCTCATGTCCTCCATAAAATTCTTGGGGTTTGTTTTTTTATCTGAGGCTTATTTTCTGGTGCTGGAAGGCTGCCGTAGCGTAATTGCTCTGGGGCTGGACGGTTGCCATAGCATTCACCTGGGCATTAGTCAAGCCTCCTGCAAGGTCTTGTCGGTTGCTGAAAGCACACCATTACTCTGCTTGCTTACCCTGCTCATCACATTAATCGTCACAAGTACAGCTCAGACTTAGTGCACTAGTGCACTCGTTGCTACTGTTAGAGTTCAATTTGGCGGAAAACTTGCGCAACAGGAGACCACCTGCAGCCTATGACTCTTCTCTTCTGTGCTTTCTTTTGGCACGCAGAAGATACGTATCGGCAGAGGGATGCCGCACCCGCCAACCCGCCCCCAACCCAAGGTGCGTGTGTGTAGGTCGACCTCAATCCTTGCCACCTGGCATTCCAGGAGGTCCCGATGCAAGGGGCATGCAGTATCTTCCTCCTTGAAGAATATGCATGTACCGGGGCAGGTCCGCAGTGTCCAGTACTGGGCGCTCCTCACGCAATATTATTTGTGAGGGTGGCTCTGCACCTTCAAATGCACTTCTATCCAGTTGCATGCAGCACAATGGGGTGTTTTTTACGACACCCGCTTCTGCCTGGTCCTCTCCCTTGCACCCTCTCATCAGGCTTGCGTGGGGGAGGAGGAGCACCACCCCCGCCCTTGCCCTCAAGTCATACTGTCTGTGCCAGCTACATGCAGCAAGGCACTTCGTAAGACAATTGCTATCGCCTGGTTCTTTGCCTTGCATCATCTCATCAGCTTTAGGAGGACAAGGAGCACCAGCCCCAACTCCAGCACCTGCCCCAGCCCCAGCCCCTGCCCCTGCCCCAGCCCCTGCCCCTGCCCCAGGCTCACCCCCACCCGCACCTGCACCCGCAGGTCAGGATGGAGCGCAGACAGCTGCTGGAGGAGCTGCTGCTGGCGGGAGGAGGTCTCCTGGAGCTTTGCCTGCCGACCTAGCAGCTGTCCTCCGCCGTGCCGAAGGCCTGGCTAGAAGCTTTGGAGCCGGCCCCCTGTCTGTGAGTGCCATATTCTCCCTCTTGCCCCCCCCCCCCCGCCCCTGCGGGAAGACCTGCGATGTGACTATTGTTGGTTCAGGAGGGGCATGGCGAGCTTTATTCACCAGTTCGTGTTGTTGGTCGAGAGGCGCGCGTGTGCTTGGTCTGGCGGCCATGGTGAGACGAGTTGAGGTGTGCTCGTTGTCGTGCTGTCCACCTGTGCCTCAAGGGGCTGGCGTTGGAGGAGCACCAGGTGTATGGTGCGGCTGTGAGTCCGCGTTCCCAGCGTACTGTTGCCCTCTATGTCTGCCAGGCTTTTGTGTTGGTCAAGCAGGTGTGCCTCCCGGAAGCGTGGCTGTGGCGAGACGGCGTGTGGTCGTTGTCCTGCTGAAGCTTAAGGAGGGCCAGAGAGGCTCAGAGCTCTTCAGGGCTCTCAGCAGAAGCTGCAAGCACGCGCGCCACCACTCGGGCTGCTGATTCTGAAGTTCCTGTCGTGCCATGACGAGAGCGCTCCCTCCTGAACAGGAGTCATTCTGTGTGAGCTGTGAATAACCCACATGCGCTCGCTCACGAGGTGTCAATTTTGTCAAAAACCTACGCGCTGGCGCACTCTGATTTTGAGGGGTGGGGCGGAGTACAGTGTTGAGTGCTTCAAAGCCTCTAAGCAAATCAATTCTCTAAGCATAGACAGTGACTAAAGGACGACAACTCCAAGGATTCATCGGCAACCCAGCGATCCTCACCCTTTAAAAAGCACCGGCAATACCTGCGTGCGTGTGGGATGCCTGGATCCCCTGCAGAGGCTGGCGAGCCGCCTGGAGGGCGCCGAGGGGCTGCAGGACGACGCAGGCCGCGCAGCGCTCCAGGCGGAGGCAGCAAACCTCGGCGCCGCCATGCAGTACATGGGCTCCCTGCTGCAGCAAGCGGGCTACGCCACGTCAAGCTTCCGCGCGGGGGGGGCAGCGGTAGGCGCCTCACACCTCATATGACAGCTGCCAAACCAACCCACGCCCCTCTTTCGCTTTCCTGTGTCTCGTGTCAACGCTCTGGGCGGTGTCACTGTGTCTTGTGTGCGTGTTTGTGTGCGTCGCTGTGTGCTCTCCTCCCCCACTCCCCCCCCCCAACCTTGGAAGGCTGGCACTTGATGGAGCTCCCCCCCCAAAGATTTGGATGAGGGTCTCGCACGTGCCAAATTGCTATCGTGGAGTACTATGGGACATGGGATATTCCAGGGACAGGGATCCACCTGTTGCCTCAGCTGGGGCGCCGTATCTCCAGCCCACAAACAACAGTCAAGAATATACTTCTCTCTCTTTTCTCTCCTTCCAGCAAGCTGCAGTGTCACGTTGTGTTTCTATCTCCACCTGTCCGCCGCCTTTCTAGCGGTCCGCAGGCATGCCTTCTCTCAAAAATTCTCGCACAGCAGTAACATGGCGATGTCTGCCTTATCCAGCATCTTACACGCCTCACGCCTCCTGCAGAGAGGCCAGAGCACAATGTTCTCCAAGGAACTCAAGCTCAGCAAGCAGGGTGTGCCTTGCTGCCTTCCTGCCTCTCTATCTCTCTACCTCTCTGCCTCTCTGCCTCTTTCTGCTCTCCATCCTCTTCACCCTGTCGTGTGCTCTTCCCGTCTTCCTCCTGCTCCCTCCTCTGCAGGCTGGCGCCAACGTCCCACCAGGGACCGCAGGCGGAGCCGAAGCTCCGTCAAATCCTCCCCTCCCTGCCGGCTTCCGCTTTCCCGCTGGCCTCTTTGCTCAAGCTCAGCCGCCAATGCCCCCCCAGGGATCCTCCCAGGGAGCCCCCCAGGGTCCTGCTGCCCCTGCCTACACCAGCAGGTTTGTCTTCCCTGGTGGCACGCCAGCCAGGCCACAGCAGGGCCAGGGAAGTCTAGGGCAAGCTGGCGGGGCCCCAAGCCCTTCCCAGCCGGCAGGTGGCGGCACAACAGGTGGCGGCGCGGCGGCGGCTGCAGGAGGCTCTGGACCAGGGGCTGGCTTCAATCTCAACGTGCACCAGGGGCCCACGGAGACGTTCTCGATAAGCATCGACTCCAACGGCAACGTGCAGATGACGCCCGGTGCTGTGCCCCCAGGTACTGCCTGCTCGCTCCCTTGGCCGCCCCGCCGACTTTTTCGGAGCCTTGTCGCCCCTGTGCGCGTGCGCGTGCGCGTGCGCCTGCGCCGGCTTTCCTTGTTCCCGAGCGCTGCCATGTGCGTGCCTGTGTGTCGCTATGCCCTTGCATTCGTTGCCCTCTGTCCCGTAGCAACCCGTCTGGCAGCCCAGCGAGTTCCTCCCGAGTCCTGCTCGACCCGATCGGCGCTCTGTGGAGGCTCGAGGGCGCGCTGCTGAGGAGGGCTTCCTCGTTGTGGTCCCCCGCTGCTCTGCTTTGCCTCTGACCTTCTGAGGCTCGCCCTCCAGTTCAGTCGAGGGAACTCCGTGCTGGTTCCCGGCGCGGCTGACCGGCCTTTCACTCGGTCAGCCGCACGAAGCTCTGGAGAACTGCCTCGTTGTGCTCTCCCGCTGCTCTGTTCTGCTCTGCTCTCTGCTCTGGCCTTCTGAATATCGCCCTCTGGTTCAGCCAAAAGAGCAGCGTGCCCTTTTCTTGTGCAGCTGGCCAGGTGAGGCTGGCCAGCCCCTCATCTGGCCAGCTGCACGACGCGTTTGTGGAGGGCTGCCTGTGTGTGGCCCCTTACTGCTCCGCTCCGTCCACTTTGGCCATCTGATCCCCGCCCTCTGGCTGGCGTGCTGACACAAACAGCCCATCTCAGGCTTCTCTCGAGCACCCGAGAGTATGTGTCTGTCAGCCCACTCTTCTGCAACTGAACCCTGTTGCCAGCACTCCTACTCAGCCACACGTATGCGCAGCTCTACTTGGTCAGTTGCTCGACGCACTCGCCTGCCGTCTGCCCAGAGCTTCCCAAGCACCCGACCTGGAGGCTGATGCCAGTGCAGTCACACAGGCACCCCAGGGGGGGGCACTCTAACCGCCACCTTCGCCTCCTCTTTCTCAATGCCCCAGGTGCTGCGGGGGCGCCAGGCGCAGGCGCAGGCGCAGGAGCATTTGCAGGCTTCCCCCCCGGCTTCCCCTTCTTAACCCCCCAAGCCGGCCCTCAGCCCCCGCAGCAGCAGCAGCAGCAGCAGCAGCAGCAGCAACTCCCAGCTGGAGGCGTGGGGGCGGCGGGGGACCCTGCTCAGCCCTCCGGCCAAAGTAGAGGAGCCCAGCCCCAGGCCCAGTCCCAGTCCCCGTCACAGCAGGCCCAGGCTCAACAGGGCCAGGGCCAGCAGGGCCAGGCTCAGGCTGAGTCTGGCCAGGAGGAGGAAGGGGAGGAGGCCAGGGAGATGCGCGACATCTTCAACAGCGTGCTGCAGAGCATGAGCCCCATCATCCAGCAGTTCACCAGCGCGATGCAGCAGCAGGTGGCGCAGGCGCATCAGCAGCAGAACCGCGCGCCCCCCCCGCCTTCCCCCCAGGCACCCCCTGCTAGCCCCCCGCCTCCTCAGGTCTGCCTCACCTTGATTGCAGCATACCTGCATGTATGCGTGTGCGTGTCTTCATGTGTGCGCGTTTGTGTATGTGTGCCCGCAATGTGTACTCTCTGGATGGCTGTTGTTTGAACGCAGTTGGTTGTGTTTCCACACACTCCGCCTGCTGCGAGACCTACTGGCGCCTGCTGGAAGACATAATTCTTTGCATGCGCCATGAAGGAGCTGGCTTCTCTGATCAGCTTGCTCTAGCATTCTTTCACATGCACAATACAAAGCCGCCCTTCAAATAGCTTCTGCATCTTTCTTACCCCTCGGGCCTGTCGTGCAGCAGCACTTTTCGGATTCTATGTCGTCTCTGTCGGTCTTCACTTTGTCTCTACTTCGCAGTGCTCCTACTCGCTTCTCTTTTCTGCACATGCACGCATATCATGTGGTGATGTGCCACGTGGCGATGATACGGCTTTCGGCTCTTATTAGCGCGCGTCACTGGCACGTTCTCTGCGCCACCTGTCCTCCCTCTCTCTGCTTGCAGCCAGCCGCCGGCGCAGGCGAAGGCGAGCCATCGCCAACCTCGCCACCGCCAAGCTCCACCACGTCTGCAGCTGCAGCCGAGCCGGCGAACACAAGCCAAGCAGCCGTGGGCGAGCCAGCAAACTCATCCCCGGTGGGTCCAGCCGCAGAGCCCATGCAGGTCGATGAACTAGCGGGGGGAGCGGCAGGTGCGTCAAGTGCGGCGGGGCCAGTAGGCGCAGGTGCATCGCAAACGCAATCGCAATCGCAGGCGCGCAGCTCCCCTCTGGGCCTAGGCCTGGGAGGCTTGCAACCCCTTCCCAGTCGCGTATGCTCCCCTTAACCCCCTTACACTCCTCCCCCCCCCNCCTCTTTCTCCTTCGTCTTCCCCTTGACCCCCCTTGGTTCTTCTCAGCACTTCACTTTTTCAGTCAGTTTTGAACCGGAGCTTTTTGCCAGTAAGAGCCAGTCATGTGCTTTGCCAAGTTGTGGCTGGGCCTTCAGGTTGAGCTGAGAGGGTTTTGAGAGGGTAGGCAAGATTTACAGCTTTCGGTCGGCACACCGTCAGTATAGGCAGGCAGTTGAGTGCCCTCAGTTGTATGACACTGCACCACACCTCCGTGGTGTGTGAGGCGTGCTGCTCGCGGGGCACGTCCAAGGGAGGTGTGAAATGGGTGCTCTGACGGGTCTATGCAGGCCTCTTTTGTGGTTAAAGTACGGGGCATGCCTCTGTGTGTGGCTCACACGGACCCCTGTGCAGGATCTCTCTGCACCTCGTTTGTAGTGTGAGAGCTTTATAGAAAGTTGTCCGCATTTTTTATTATCAGGTTGTCTTTTCAAGGTCCTCAGCGAGTGACGGTCTCCGAGCTATAGAGAAAAGCGCGACAGAAGAAAGAGCCTATAGCTGCACCTGGGGCATTCTAGTCAGTCCATGCTACATCCCTGCAGTGAGTGAGCACGGCACGTTAGAGCACCAGCACACCGGCCCTTCCAACGCCCTCAGCGCACCTGCAAGCAACGTCAGAACGGGGGACTAACACGGCCCTGACACCTGTGCTGACACCTATGTGCACGTCCTGCTCTCTCCCGTTTGCACCAGTCCAGGAGGCGCAGCACCGGGGCTCCAGCGCAGGCACCAGGTGCTCCTCCCACTCAAGCGTCTCCGGCAGGGGCAGCAGGAGCAGCGGGAGCAGCAGCTCCGCAGGGCTTGGATTTCGGGTCTCTCATGGCCAGCCTTGCCCGGAGCCAGCCCGGAGGTGCAGGAACCACAGGTGGAGCGGCCGGCGGAGCCACCGGACTAGCCGGGGCCGGGGCCTCGGGTGGGCCAGTGGACCTGGGCGCCCTTCTGGGCCAGCTAGGCGCAGGCTTGTTCAACGCTCCTCCCGGCGGACAGGCGGCTGCGGCAGGCCCCGGGGCACCTGCCCCTGGGCAAGGCATGGGGGCCGCGAGAGGCATGGGAGGAGGCATGGGTGGAGGCATGGGTGGAGGCCTGGACTTGAATCAGCTCTTTGCCGGCCTGACGCAGCAGCTAGGCCAGCCCCAGCCAGGTTCGCAGTCGGGGGCCTCAGCGGGCATGCCAGGAGGACAGGGAGCGGGGGCTGGGACGGGTGCGGGGGCAGGAGCAAGGGCAGGGGCCGGAGGGCCGGACCTGGGCCAGCTGTTTGGACAGCTGGCGGCGCAGGGCCTCAACCGAGGGCCGGGGGCGTCTGGGGGGGCCCCTGGCGGCCTCCCGGACAGCGACGCGATGCGCCAGGCCATGCAGAGCATGCAGGGCATGCCCGGGCTGGGCGGCATGCTGCAGGGCTTGCTGCAGCAGCCGGGTGTCATGAACATGGTCGAGCAGCTGCGCGAGAGCATTGGTGAGGGCGGCGACGACGCAGGCGGGGCTGGGGGTCCGGGCGCGTTGGACTTTGGCGCTGCCTTCCGGCAGGTCATGCCTATGATGAACCAGATGTTTGCGGGCATGGCTTCCCCCCCTACTGCTGCAAACCAGGGTGCGGGCACGGCCAGCGCGCCCCCCCTGGGCGCGGCAGGGGCTGGCGCAGCAGCACCCTCGGGGAGGCAGCGGCAGCAGGCAGCAGCAGAGCCCCGCGACTGGACTCAAGGGCTGCAGCCGGTAAGGCGGCTGTCGCGTGTAGGATTGAAAAGCTCCATTGGGGTCACCCACTCCTGGTATTTGTTGCGTCGACCCCGGCGGGAGCTGTTGCCTGGAAGTGGGCAGAGGCTAGTCAACGCGGCAGGATAGACCAAAGAGCTGTGTTGCGGCCACTCACTCTTGCTGTATTGTTGCGTCGACCCTGGCGGAGCTGGTGCCTCGAAGGGGGCGCGGCTCACTCAGCGTGCCACAATAGCGGTCCAGTCAGCGCGCTGCTCTTGCTGCTTGCTTCTTGAGCCTTGCCTTGACTCCTGCCTCAAGTTTCTCGGTTGAGAAGGCTTCGAGTTTTGCCAGAGCTCTCACTCGTTGAGAGCACCAACGTGGCTTGTCAATTTCACTGGAGCGTTGCCGCTTCATGTAAGAAGTGTACGTGCGCGGTTTCATCTGACGAGGACACTCTTGGTAGTGGAGGTCCAGCCCGTGTCGGCTCAAAGCAGACGTGTTTCCCCGTTGCCTGGGGCTTTGGAGGTCTGTAGGTCCGAGGAGGTGGAGGTGCCAGCCGATAACGCGACTTGCAGCTTCCCATTTGATGACTCCCATGTGTGCCCTGCTTGCTCCACGCAGGAGGAGCTGGCCTCGTGGAGCGAAACGATAGCCGCGGATGAGGCGCATCAAGCGGCCATGGAGCCCCAGAGGCCCTTCAGCGACGCCTACCGCAGCGGGATGCCCAAGAAGGGCCAACTGGTGAGGGTCTCGTGCCCCATTTTCCTCCCCACATGCCCCCCCGTCCTCGCCCTTCCCTGCTCCCTGCACCCCATCCACACAGCCCCTCCCCCCTTCCCCCCCTCCCTCC
>WELA01001245.1:91098-106322 GCA_009602735.1 Mesotaenium endlicherianum
CCCCCCCCCCCCTGGGGGGCCCGTGGCCCGGGGCCCCTTTGCAACGCCGCAGATTGAAACAGGAGCAGGGGGACACGCGCTGCTGCTGGAGAGGTGGCGGTGATGATGATGATGCGGATGCATGCTCACGGCTGGCGGATGACATGACGTGGCATTGGCCCCCCTGTTTACGACGACGATGCGCATCTTTTTTGTTTCTTTCCTTTTCTGCCCCTGAGCCTTGCACCTGTCGATCAGTGTGGATGCTTACCCAGAGCAAGAGCTGTGCTCGTCTTTTCCTACCTCTTTCCTGAGCCTTGCACGCGTGGACCAGTGGGAACGCGTGCCCAGAGTAAGGGCCGCGCTCATCTTCCCTTGCCTCTTTTGCAGCTTACTGATGTAGATTCCCCACTCGTTCTTCTTCTGCCGCTACTTACTCCGCCACCGTTCCATACGTATTCAGTATTATTCTATATGCAGTCGCATGCGCATTGTGGCTGGCGGTCCTCTGGACGTGGGCCACATGAGTTCCGTCAGTAAAGTCAGGATATGAGAACCAAGCAACACACTACATTGCTAACCCTTCAATTCACTCTCAAGAGTATGCAGTAGTGCATTTCTAGTCTTCTGAGGTTGCTGTGTCGTATCCCTGCAGGGCCAGTCGCGGCCCGGGGGGCTCAGCGGAGCGGCTCAGCAGCTGAAGGAGGGAGCCGCCGGCTCCGACGTCTTGCACACAGTGGCTCAGACGGCTGCGGAGGTCATGAGCAGCGCGGGGCCGTCCGGCGCGAGCCCAGAGGAGGCCGAGGCGCTTGCTCGACGCGTCAGCCAGGCGCCCGGTCTTGCAGAAGTGAGTGCTCGCCAGCTCCTCTCATTTCTGTCCATTCTCTACGCTTCACTGCCAGCTTCGCCCGCTTGATCCTGATGCCACATGGCAGTTTTTAAATTGTGCCTGCGCGCCACACCACGCTCACTGCAAGCCTTGCTTGGGCCCCGTGCAGTGCGTGGATGCAAAGCGAGTCTCTGTACTGCATTTCCCTCGCAAAGTGCTGGTCGTTCTGTCGAGAGTGCCATCTTTGCATGTGAGTCGTGCGTTCGGCCATTGTGGTCGGCAGCTAGACCATGGCGTGTTCAGCTGCATGGAGAGCAGCCCGACTCGACTCTTCTAAGTTTCTTCTTAGTAGAAGAGAAGCAGGATGGAAGTTGTTGCCGTCTGGTTCCGAGATCTCCCTCATCTCGCACTTTGGATGGAGGAGTTGCATGCAGTTTCTAAAGCTCATAGTCCAGAGGCTAGCCGGGGGGAAAGTGACGGGACGGGGGGGGCCTGCCTGTGGTGCGCCTGCTTGCCACATGGCGCCACGCTGGCTGCTGGCAGGGCTATTGCGCTGTGCTGAGGGATGCTCTGGCCAATCGCTGCGCGGCAGACCCCGACTTTGGCGGAGCAGGAGGCCCCACACGCTTCCCCGCTGCATCCGCAGCTCTCCTTGGCCATGGGGAGGGAGGAAATCGAGGGCAGGAGGGGAATGACCCGGCCTCGGGGGCTGGTGGAGCAGCAGGGCGAGGAGCAGGGTGAGGAGGAACCAAAGGAGAAAAAGCAGAAAGACAATGGCTGGCTGCATCTATAGTGGGCCAGTTCTGTAACTTCTAGTTAGTGACAAACAGTGGACAAGCGGCAATTACGTGGTGAGGAAATACACCCACAAGGAGACTCGGCAGATGCTTTTTGTCCGTGGCTGTAGGAAGGTGGCAAATCTCGTTGTACCAGCTTGACCTGCCAATGTGGCTACGGGAAGAGCAAGCTTCAGTCAGCTTTTCTTTTCTCCTCTTTGTCGTTAGACTTGCCTGGATTGCCATAAAGCAGCTGTTCTGGGCCTTGGAGGAAGCAATGTATGGTGGCGAATGCGTGGCGCCTGCATCGCATATGGTGCTTCAGATGCCGATGTCAGTAGTCAGTGGTCACATGTGTTTGCGGGTAGGTGCATACGTCTCCAGCTCAATTGGATGAAAGGCATGGCCTTCACGTGGGAAAGTATTATAGCGATGCATGTACTTTTGTGTTCCAGAATGTGTCATACATGTATCCAAGCTGAATGACTTTGGGCATTCAACTCTGGTGATAATGTCACCCAAGTCTTTTCTTGCGCACATGGCACCTTCGAGTGGATCCTCAAACAACAGCATGGGCGTCATAACCTTCTCAGAGTATGTCTATATGGATGGCAAGATTTTGGCAGCATGGTAAGACTCGAGGCAAACATACACCTTTCACTGATATGTGACGCACCTTCACTGATGTGTGACAGACTGAGACACGATGTCTTGTCCAAAGATTTAACCAAAACAAAAGGCTTGTCCAGCAGAACACATATCCTGAGTTGGTTAGTGCATTTGCAACCAGTTGCTACAGTTTCAACTTCTCAATTCCAAATTTTGCAGTTTCTCATGGATACTGGACACCTCCCTCACTAGTGACAAGCTCTCAGCGCTCCCCAAGTTGTCTGCTTGCTAAAAGAAGTTCCCTGTGCTTACATACGAATATGGACCAGAATTATTGCTTTGCTTTCCCCTCCACCGTCCTGGGGGCCTGTACGGCTTCATCAAGCTAGGGGTGCAAAGGCTGGCAGACGTCTTGTATGTATAAATACGGTCATTGGTGTGTCGGGTACTGGCCACTAGTAACTGGGACCAGCATCACTAATACATTCCTGGAATTTTTTTCAACGTTAAATCGACACATTATCTGCACGATCTATCATCCATGTGTGCGTCGGTGACTAATGAAAGATTGCTTGTTTGACTGGTTCTTGAACATTGTCATTTTCCTTCCTGCAAGTTGTGATCATTCGACGAGGGCGCTCGCGGCTGAGCCCCTCTTGCTCACTTCAATCTCTGCTTCCTTTCCTTGCCCGCTCTGTTCTGGCCCTATCTCGCAGGCTTCCTCCGCGCAGGACGTATGGGTGGGCAATTTGTCACTCTCGTCATGCTGAGCCGGAGCTCGCCAGCTGCCGTCGACGGCAACCTCACGTCCTCCATCATTGATAACTCATAGGTGGTGTTATGTGTGCATCACATCATACATGTATCTGTTATTGATACCATTTCCTTAGCACTTCGTTGTCCGCATGACTTGTGTCTTTACTGTGCATCTAGTGACCTGCAATGGCAGAAAGAAGATGGTAAAAACAGTGGTCTTGATGCAAGACAAGCAATTACATTTCAAGTTGGTCAAGATCTACATCTAACACTTAAGATCATATCCTTACATCTGCAAGAATGGACCAGACATGTTAACGAAGAGGTCCACTATGGGATATATACATAATACGATCCAAGATTTAAAATATAGTATACAGATATAGGGAAAAATTTGGAGAGAGAAAGCACCGACACACCCGTTCAACAGCCAAATCCATGACACCTCGTTGTCTACACTACTTGTTGACCTAGTTACTCACGTGTTACTCACAATATACATACGTATATCTGTACGTATATAACCAGAGAGCTGAAGTATACGATATCCTTTGCCTAGCCCATTCAGAACCACTTCAGAATTTGAGCCAAGACATAGATGACAAGTGCTATGCCCGCAAAAAGGAGCAGAATATACAGCCATCCACAAACACCAGATCCGCGTTTGGTGATTAGCAGCAGCTTCGTTTGTGCAACCTGCGCACGGCAAAGAGAGAGACACGAGCCTCTTCAATCACACGTGCCACAACACTGTCATGATATGATCCTCGTGCAACAACTAGATTATAAGCATCATATATTGCAACCGTCACCCACCTTCATGCGGTTATTCGTGGACTCGACGTCCTGATCCATCTCATCCTGCGCACACATCCAATTAAGCACCCAGTTGATAATCGAGTTCTGGCACTCTACCTCCCATAGGCTTGTATTGACACAGACGAATGATCATCAAACGCCTCCACACACAGATCTGCACACACGAGAGTAAGCTCAATCAAGACAACCCATATCATGTGCCTTGTCTAGATGAGAACAGCCACTCACAGTACATAGAAGGGCTGACGAGTGCGTGCGGGAATGCTTGATCCTAGCCATGATATGAACAGGGCGACAGGTGCACAGCCAGGACGTACCAGCAACCCTTTCTGAAGCCCAAGCTCCTCGTTGATGGCGATTGCAATGTGCTTTGTGCTCGACACCGTCGATTCCAAAGTAGCCAACTCTTCATCCTGATCTGCGGAGCTTCCACACAACCAACACACTCGCAATGAGCCACTCGCGGTCACACTTCATGTTCTAGGACACACGGCCGTACACCCTATTGCTCAGAGGCACTTCATCGCCCCAACCCGATCACATGCAGGCAGTTCATGGCAGCAGACAGAACCAGGCATACGCAACAGGACCGCTCCGTGCTGAAGGGCCGAGCGCGCAAACGAGTGGGTCATCGCACAGCTCCAATTCCCGCTTCACAACACAAACACCACGCATGTGAAGCGAAGCGTGTTGTTGAATATGAGGGCGCGAGTTCACGTATGAACTCGCTGTGCTTACCTTGCATCATTTGCTTCTGGAGATTCACGACTCCTCGGCTGTCCAAGTTGGCCGTGCGTTCCGTTTCAACTGCCGGATGCACACTGCCCCCATCTCCGATCAACGCGTTCCTGCAAGAGTGGGGGCCACCTTCATTGACAGCACTGGAGCCCGACCAGACAACGTGTACCATATGGGAAAGCATGTCGATAGCGGCAGCAAAGATGGGCAATCAGCACACAGTATGTACGGCTCTTACAAATAAGGACCTGCAACGAGAACCTCCTTCCCCCCCTCCAGTGAGTCGTGGAAGCTCACCGATTGGCCTGCTGATTTGCGCTCAGCTGAGCACTCATCTGTTTGATCTTGTATCTGATACCGAGCAGCATGTCCTCCCTTCTCCTTGCTTCTCTCTCGCTTCTGCACCGTGGCGCCCACACCCACGAAGAGAGATGTGAGCCAGGTGGAACTACCATGGCAAGGACTGGCAACGCCGCACACGTTACGAACTAGCTATAAATGCTATGCTAGCACCCGGTCCAACAAGCACCGCTCAGCAAGCACTGGCCCCATGGCTCCCATTGCTACTATTGCTACTATGCGACACGCAAGATTGATGCCCCAAAAGCATTGTGCAGCGCAAGAGGCGGAGCAACTTGACTCGAGCAAAAGCAGGAAGCAGGATGGCTATCGCAACTCTCCCCCCATGCAAACGCTGACAGGAGGTTTGCATCCAAACCTCATGCCCCATGTAGCAGAAAGGAACGCCTCTCGAAATCACGAGAGGACTACATAGGAACTCCCCAAACTCCCCAAACTCCCTCACACGGACAAACTCGTCCCAGATGCGAGAGGGAGGGAGGGGATTACATGCGGACTCTATCGGGGGCACTCTGGAGCAGATTCTCGAGCCTGTCGGCCTTGCTGCTCAAGACGTTCAGCTTTCGCCGCGAAGCGGAGACGAGCCGCGAAATGTCCTCGCCCGACTTCACCATCTCATTCTTCTCCTGCACCTTCGACAGGACCTCCTCCGCCAACTTCATGGCCTCTCCAAACTCTCTCAGCCACGTGTCTGCCGACGCAGCCATTTCCCCCGGCCCTGTCTATATGGCTCCCTTTTTACAGAAGCAGGTCCTGCATAGGCAGGCACTGCACGCCAGCTAAGCAAGCCCTCCTCGATCTGCTCCTCGACGACCTCCGCGTTCACTTCAACCCTCAGCCTCTTTGACCGAAACGAGGTCACTGCTCGTGTAGGGACACCATGGGATAGCACAGACCTTTACCCCACTAAAGTCACACACGCACAAAGCCAGGCACAGTAGAAGGCTGCCACTGACTATCCGGCGCGTCGCTCCGTTCACCTTTGGCCCCCGCCTGACCTGCGCCGCTGGCTGCACGGCTATCAACTCTCAAGGTGCTGGAGAGAAGGTTTGGGCGCTCCTCAGTTCAACAGGCGCTTCCGAGCTTCACACTGGAACACCCGTACGTATGTGCTCATGCTCTGTGCACTTCAGTGGCCGGCCGTTGCAGCAGGAAATAACTGCATCACATAGCGCGCGACCACAAAAGGTCAGCATGGCGGGGTGCCGCCACTTCGCGGTTGCTTTCAATCATGTCAGGCACAAAGCAACGCCCGATCGCCACAGCAAGGACGCAGATGTGTTTGCCGGTTTGCAGACAACCGCCGAGAGAGGAGAGGGGAGACGGGCAGCGGACCAGAGCGGACTGCATCCGCATCCGCATCCACGCATCTGGAGGAGGAGGAGGAGGAGGACTCCCTTCCAAGGGACAGGGACACGTCGCTAGCAGATTGACCATATCGAGTTAGAGAGGCGACATGCACAGCTTCTCAGAGATGAATGAGAAGAGCCAGGCTGAGACGAGCGAAGCAGAGCCTGCCAATTCAGAGCATCCCAACAGGCTGCCACGCTGCACGCGACTGCACAGATCACTTGCTGCACCCACCGCAATGCCTCATCAGATACTGGGTGTCCAGCCCTAAGCTAGCCCGACACTATGTTCCCGGCCTTAAGCCTCATCAAGGTTTGCAGCCCTGAAGTAAATCTACACCACCCTAACTAATTAAGTCAGTCCTGGGACTGACCACCTCTAGGCACCTTAAGTGAGCGCTTCCGCAGAGCCACCCCCCTTCAGAACTCTGAAGGCATGGTAGCAGGCGGCTGGTCGTGTGAAGGAGAATCCGTCTCCAAAAGTTTGAAGGGCAGGGAATGTGAGTGAATGCACTTCCAGGCGCCTCAGTGTGGGCGAGTTTGCTTGTTCGGAAAAGTAGATGTCATATGCCACAGGGGCAATCATAAGACTTGAGCATATGGATGCTACACCACACAAACGAGCCCCATATGAGAAAGAGAGAGGAGGCATTGGCGGGGGGAGAGAGTATCGGATGAGAGGAGATAAAGTACATGGCGGACTCGTCTCAAAAGGGTAGAGGAGACCGGGGTGGGATGATAGCAAGGATGAAACAAATGTTTGAGGAATGCGGAGAGTAAGGAGAGGCAGCCAGCCAGGCAGACTACTGAAACTGCCCTTCGTGTTTAATTGCTAATCTCGCTGTTGAATAGACAAACAAGATAAGGTTCTTCAACATGACAGGGACCTTATGACAGGTGACAGCACCAGTGTTTCTAGCAGAGTACAGACAGCACCCCACAACGTTCACAGCAGCAAGCGCAAAGAACACAGCACAGCATAAAAGGAAACTATAACACAACAAGCGACAACAGAAGCACAAAGAACGCGAGAAACCACAGCCCCAACAGCAGCAGGCACACAGCACAGCACAAAGCAAGGACTAATACAGCAGATATATGCGGCCACACCAATAACAGAGAAGACAAAAAATCAACAGGAAATTGATTGAATACCACAGCGACATGCATATAGCGCAAAATGGCAATAGCCACTCAGCATCAGCCCCAACCCATATGGAATCAGTACACATCAGTAGCTACATGACTGTTTGTAGATGTCAACATAGGCTGGCTCCAGGAAAAAGCACCCAGAAAATGGCAAGCTGAACTCAAATTCAGAGTATCATTGAATCAAACCTGGATACTCCTCCACGACAATTTTTGAATGAAAGAAATGGTGCAGAATGGTGGATGTGGCAGGAATAAGGAGCAGAACTTCCCGCCATTAATATTTGAGGCCGGGCCAGCACTTAATGGTGTGAGCAATGACTATATATTTCGGACCGAATCGCCAGTACTTACGTGAGTAGATAGAAGAAGATTATCCGGATGTTGCAGCAATCTCAAGATGTAAGCACCAGCACACCTCCGGTTCTTCACAAGGAAAAAGAAGCCTACCTGCCAAGAAACGTGGAGACGAATAAATATAACAAGATCTAGTGAGTACACCACAGGCCTTTCTCAACAACAACCACACATAAAGATCTTGCGACAAGCAGGCAAGATAGGGGGCACGTATGGTCCTCGAACACAATAACTTACGGGTGCAATTCGCCGAACGAGGTTCACGGCACAGAATGGCAAGCAACAGATGTAATAGGAACTGGAATCTGTCGTTGACAATGGTTGTAACTGAAGAAATAACTTTTTCACATCGCAAGCGCAATAACCATGGCGTAAACAATGGCACATGTGCATGTAGGTTGTCTCATCGACGAACCGCTTCCCTCTTCCCGGTCCAGCCAGTAAAAAAGTATTTAAAATCGTCTCTTGCCCACCTGCTGCCTCCACCACTCGTCGTGCTGCCAAGTGCCTACTCAAGTATCGAACGCAGTCGAAAGTGTACTGCAAGTGCTCGACGAGGTGCGACGGGTGACGACAAGCAGCGACGAGCATTTGACCTAATGACCGTGTTGTACTACATTGTCTCCGCAGCCGTATGGTCGTACAACATCGTCAGTCAAAGCACTTCAGACTAAATAGAGCTGTGGAAGCCGGTGTCTCCAGGTGCCGACGGAGGCCTTTCAAGTTGTTTCAAGTGCCTTGAAGGTGCTTGAAGGCCATCGAGCAACCGTGTATGATAAATTTGAAGCATGTGACCCTTTAACCGCTTAGAAAAAGCTTAATAAAATATTTACGTAGACACTGCACGCAATTGCTTTCAGCAAAGCATAGTGAAAGCCCTACTATGATTATCAATCCTTGCCTAAAACGTTGCTACTTGCAATATGGTCTGTTGGCAGGCTGAAATTTTTGATGTCCTATGCTAAGGTGTGACACTTGTAGACTATCATGATCTTTCATTTTGCTCACAAATTTTGATGTGTAAGATTCCTGACTAAACTCATGTACACTCGTCACAGACAACACAAGCGACACCTTACTACAACCTCAAGTACCACCAGGGTTTGGTTAAGTCTTCCATGATGCAAATACGTGACAACAAGTTGGAAACTGAAGCAAGCTAATGCCAGAAGCTCATTGGGCTGCAAGTAAGTGCTCAAGAATCAGCAATGCAAAAAGTAGCTATATATCAAATAACTTCATTCAAAACAACTGCTGGTATACCACATGTTAGCAAATCCTGCCAGGATCAATAATGTCACATGCGTGCTAACTTTTATCCCCTCGTAACAAAAGTTCCGCAGACCAAATCCAAAAAATCTTATTGCAGTGTGTATGCACAGCTTCACAGATGGTGGGTTGACATTTGCCTGTCGCTTGCCTACCTTGAACAAAATAATTGCTATGTGAAAAGGTCCATCAAAGCTTTCCGATATAGGCTGCCATGCGCTCAATGATGCGGTTGCTATGCTGCTGACAGCGTGCAGTCATACTTAATGAGAGGGTCATACTGCGCACATGTGTTACCAACCTAGGATAGGTCCCATCATGGCGCTAAGATGCGACCGGCAAAAGGTCTTTCACGGCATGAAGCCACCAAAGCCTGCCAATCCGTGTAAATACCCAAAGCATGATCACTATCTCGGACTTGAGGCCAGCTTCGAGTTGTTCTCTAAGTTAGTATCCCTCACCTCAAGAACACAGGTCCCGTTGCAATGTTGTTAGCAGTGCCACTTGAAGCAGGTCATAGCAGAAAAGACATTCACAAATTAAGAAGAATGTGGACGTTTTGTCCTGCCTGCAACAGCCTGAGAGGAAAAAGACGCGTGCAATTTTCCCGACACAGTGAGAGCACTCACAGCTTTGCAGCGTCCTTGTCCCCTTTCAGCAAGAAGGCTGAACCATTGAATGCAGAAAGTGACAATCTGGGCGAGTACAGCCACCAGCGATGAAGTTTCTACAAAGCTGGCAGCCACTCAAGTTGTTCATGTGAGGTTATAAAATGCTTCAAAAAGAAGTACTAGCTCAAAGTTGCTACAAAAAGGACGAGCTTGTACTTTGAGCATGTGGCGCATAAAGTGCTCTAGCTATGTCACAAGGTCAGATGATAATATCCCAAGCGACCTCCATATACCTCTCACAAACCTGAAGAGGACGTAGAACATTATCTAATCACTCTCTACGCACTTTCATCTAACGTTTGCAACAATCTGTACAATTTTCATTGGATGATCATGATCAGGTGGATACATGGAACTAGGGACAGCACAAAGCAATTCCAAAGTTGGAATCAGATAACATACTCGCTGTTTCTTGAGAGGTGGAACCTCTTCAGGCGTATGTCTGCACAGCAGGTTACATCCTACACACCTTTGAGTTCATGTCACGTTCATAACCTCAAAACAATCAACTAATTCAGTAATCCACCTGCCCATATTGCTTTTGGCAAGGTATAGCAGTTATTACTATTGTTTATAAAACTAAGACAAAGTGGATCTTATACACCTGTTTTGCACACACTTTTGTAGCACCTTCTACCTGATCATTTGCATTTAACGACATTGAGTGGCAATGGTCAAGGTACATGCCGAGGTACATGGCCAAGAATGAGCCATACATCCTCATGAAATGCAACACAACAATCAAGAATATTGACCAAGTATCAGCAGTATCCAACAGCACCTGCTTTGCTGATATGGCTCCCCAGCTCTGGACGTGCACCACTGTTGAGGACCCTGATAGGGCAAGTGAAAGATGATAGTTACATGTCATGTAGGCCACATATGTAGAGGCGAAATTCGAATATAACAACATACAAAAGAATAGAACACATTGCACGCAGTGCATTATCTGGCCATATAATTACTCATAAAAAATCCCAATACCTTTCTGCTAAAGCAAGCAATATTGAAATCATCAAGCATCCACTCCTTTGTTGCCACCAATACATGAATTACTGATGACAGCAGATTTACAAGTCCATGCTTCACCGTGGCCTTCAGAAAGAGAAGGCCATTGTCAACTTGTGTAGCAACATTCAGGTTTCAATGCAGGGATGACTTTAGAGATTCCTAGCCTAAAAAACCACCACATACTTAGTGCACTTGCCAAACACCTCCCTTACCTGATTTGTGCCATAGCTTTGGTAGTTCCACTCGACCTGATACAATTCAAAATGAATACTAAGTTAGTAACTGAGTAAGTTGCCTTTCAAAGTTCTACCATATGAGCCGCAAGATAAGTACTTTGCGCCACACAGGATCTTAGCCCCTTCAAGATTTCCGTAATGTTGGTCAACAGAGCACTCGCACTAAGAACTCGCAAAATATCAGCAAGCAACACATTGAAGGTGGCGCTGTGGTCCGTAACGAAGTCGAGCTCTAATGTCCCCAACATCCCTGATATTGTCCTGATGTCTCTGACCATGCTGCAAGGCTCCCAAATTATACTCCGGCAGAATGTAATCTTCGACACAGAGCATCTCAAATCCACCTCTGACAAGTAAATAAGCCAAAATTAAGACCGTAAGTGCTAGAACTAGCATGCAGAAATATGACATACTCCTGAAGAATGAAGCATGCAATCTTGAGAAGACAAGCTTTACTTAGGACAGATAAACAACAGAAGCCAAATCTGCTTAAAGAAAGTTGCTAGAGGAGGCTTACATTGTGGCTGCGAGGGTACTGTAGCTGATGCCCATTAACGTAGTCATGTCCTTGAGGAGCCCAAGGCCAGTAACTCCCGAAGCTATCAGGGTGGGGCGGCCATTGATGATACGCATGAGAATGTTGGCCATACGCATACGGATCATATCCATAATAAGAACTAGCAGCGCCACTATAGTAGTAACTGTGACCATCATAGTAGGGCGCTGGACCATAAGGTGCAGGGTTAGCTGCAGGATAATAGCTGGCATAGGGGGCTCCATATGCATGGTTGCCACTGTATGCCTCGGCTGAGTAATGATTTACAGCTTCAGGTGTCTTACCAAGAGCACAAGGAGCTTCTGCTAGTAGTTTTGGAAGCTCAGTTCCAGGAGCGACCTCGTCATCTCCATCCAGGTTGTGGTTTCTCTCAACATCTTTTGGTGGTTTCACTGAAGTCAAATAGACATTTGGCTGAGCTGAACTTGCTGCTTGAGATGTAGTGCACAACTGGAGGCATAGTTGCTGGGGTGTGGCTGTTGGTTTTCTCAGTCCTTGTATTGCCTTCAGAGAAATATCTACGTTCAATGGTCCAGCTGCTTTCTGATGTGAATTGACACATGGTTGGACAGAAGGTGTCACGGACTGCACGTTTCTTACTAAAGGTTCTGACTGTTCCATGACAAAAAAATATGCCTGCGCTCAGCCAACCAAGTCTGATAGAGGTCCACAACAGCAACTGTTTTCCTGCACATACAGGGAAGGGGGACGTAGCTGGTCAACATGGCACACCGGTGGTTGGCTGTATCAGATACCTCAACAGTGAATATAAAAAACAACATATTACTCCCTCAGCATAAGTTTGCCATACAGTGTTCTTCAAGAGCTTTGTGTTCTACTGAAGAAAAAGTCATGAGGCATGTCAGAAGCTTCTCATAAGAGCAAGGTCATGATCATTTGCATACAGAAAGTGGCTAGTTTTGCATAAGTAGCAAATTTGCCCAGTATCAAGAACAGGACATCGTGGTGTATCATACCAATTACATATGTTTTTTGACCTGTTCTTAGCAACCATTTTTAACTGTAGACAACTGCACCCAGGCCAGATGATCCAGCAGGCAATCTGGCTATATCCATCTTGTTAAGAAGCAACGAAACTACAGTAATAGAATGATTTACAACTCAATGCAAACGGCATAAATACTTGCAGTGCATGGACGTTTTACAAACTTACCACAAAATAAATTTTGAAAGAAGGCGCTGGTCTCCCCTCGTCTTGTGTATAAAACTTGTTGACCTGGTGCTATGGGTGGACAATGACCAACAAGGACGTCAGAATGCCCTCCAATGGTTTCTTCAATAACGTAGAAGCTCCACAGTGTAACAGCTCTGTCATGTAAGCAGTCCTTGAAGCTCTCGTTGACCGCAGTAAAGCCTGTAGTATTTGATCACCCCTTATCTTTCAACTCAACGAGGACTACTTGTCGTAGTAATAGACTACTAAAACTTTTCCAGGTACCTAGCTTCATCTGACTCATGATGCTGGCGCGGCAAGAGCTGGCTTCCATCGACTGCATGATCTCGTTCACAAATGCTGCGTCAGGTTCCCGCCTTTGGGCAATTAGAGCAAATAGTGGGCCATCAGAAGGCATATTAGTCATGTTTCTCATTTATGTCGTCGACATGCACATAATTGCTCTCTCACCCTCGAGGTAGAAGCCATAGGGAACGCCTGCATGCAACACTGACACCAGCGTCATCGTACCAGCTTCGTACCGTAAAAGAAAAGAGAATGTTCAAGCCGTCAACATCCTACAACTTGTGGACGATGTTTCGAGCATGGCAGGCACTAAAGCATAGACTATAGCCTGAACATATATCATGAAACTTCTAAAAAAAAGCGTGAAAGGCCCCAGCTCCGGTGGCAGCTGCCCGTCTCAGCTTATTTTGCAGCTTATTCTTACTGTATTATTCCTGATTTTGTCCAATGGTTGCCACACATTGCATATTATGCCACATTTTGCAGCTCATGCGAGTGTCGGTAGGTGTAGAGTTGCTGACCGCTTTGCGCTGATCCGAGTGGCTCAGCAACTCGAACAATTTCGCGACTGCCGAAAAGTGATTGAATTAAGTTGGGCGTGCTGCAGCAGCTCCTGCGCCCAATAGCATGGCTGGGAGCCCCTTATGAGAGCTGAGACTGGAGGTCTGCGCATACCAAGGGCTTGCTAGAGGTCCAGCAGGTTGTCAAAGTTACTAGGCCCCGTAGAGAACAGGCGTATACTTTTTTCCTGTTTTGTGGATTTCCGTGCAATGCCTTGCTTCTCTGTATCATCGACGGAGGAATAGTCCTGCATGGGGAGCTCTACTAATCTCTTGGGTTGGAGATCAGAAAGAGCTACTTACGTATGCCGCAATATTCACGTGTCAAGCCGTGGAAAGCTGCAACCTTGTGGAAGTAAGCGGGTTCATTGGAACAAGTAGGCAAATGCTGGCGATTGTCGCGGAGTCTCGCTCAAACACTTGCATAGCTCACTGACTACGGAGTGGACCGCAGCGTTTGGTCCTGGGGGGTACATTACGTGCAATTGGCAGATTATGGCCGCAGCCTTAACAACTAAGCTATGGGCACCTGAGCATTGTTCGTTTCCTCCAAGGACCGGCAACGACTTCCACATCTTTTGAGGCGTCGTAGATGCTCTGCAGTCATCCCCTGGGAATCAAACTGCGAGCCTCAGGGGTCAAATAGCCCTCTGCTGATTGCATACCACAGCGAAACTTTGAAAGTCCTTGAAGCATTACGTACATAGTATCACAGATTAACGACTTTGGCAGAAAACTGAGGAGTTGGTGATGTCTGTGTTCCCTCTGAGATAACAGGCAGGCACTGCGGCTACCATGGCCGCTCTAGGTGGTATCTTCTGCCTTAAGGCACCTGTTGCCACCCTGGGCCTACATGCCTGCTTGGGGAGCTCCCATAGGCCAGGCAGGCAAGGCCCTGTGCCTTGCTGTCTTCGCTTGCATGAGCCTCTGCTCGCCTCGGCCCGCACAAGGGCCCGCACGCGCGATCTGAGCCGTACAAGTGGCATGTTCTCCCCACTCCTGCCCGGGCCCAGCAGTCGAAAAGGCCCCACCTGTCTGCTCCCCGGTACGATATCCCTCGAGTACAAGGCTACTGCCATTTCACCCCAGGCGGAGGGGTTTAACTCAGAGGATTTGCTCTCCGAGCCTCAGCTCCGAAGGCCCAGCTGGCGGCAGGAGGGGCACGAGACAGCTGCCCCGCTTGAGAGGGAGAGGGGGGCACAACAGCTGCAGGGAGAGGAGCAATCCTCTGGCGCCGGGACCGGGGCTGGGGCCTGCGCTGGCCCGCGCCGGGCGGCGGGGCCCAAAAAAGCTCCTGAGCGGACCCGAGCAGCGCTGGAGCGGGGAGCTCGCCGAGCCGCAGCGGCACCAGCAGCCGGAGCCGGGGCCGGGGCCGGAGCTGGAGCCACAGTGGGGGCAAGGGGGGGGCCGGAGGCAGGGGCTGTGCTGGAGGAAAGGGGCGCAGAGTTTCGGATCAGCGGCAGCTTCTACCGGCAGGAGAGCGCGCTGGGGCGCGACCTGGGGCTGCTGGCGGCAGCGCTGCAGCGGCGGGACGCGGGGCAGCTGCGCGTGATGGACGCCATGTGCGGCAGCGGCGTGCGCGGCGTGCGCTACCTGCTCCACGCGGGCGCCGATGCCGTGTGGTGCAATGACGCGTGCGTCGACTTCCACGCCGCGCTCCTCGAGAACCTCTCCGCGGCCGCCGACGGGCGCCGCCTCTCGCCCGCCGCCGCGGGGGGCC
>WELA01001245.1:109842-124310 GCA_009602735.1 Mesotaenium endlicherianum
GGTTGGGGGGGGGTGGGGGGGGGGCGGCGTGCAGGAACTATGAGTTTGTGGCCTACTGCCACCTGTGCGGCAACCCCAAGGTGGTGGGCTGGGACGACCTCGGCAGCGTGGGCTGCCACTGCCCCAAGAACGACGGCCAGGTACCCCTGCTGCGCTGCACGGATCACGCTCTCGCACACGCACACACGCACAGGCACACACACACACACACACACACAGAGGCACGCACGCACGCACCGACACGGGCACGCATGCACCCGCGCTCGCACGCACNGCCCACGCCCTCGTGCCCCCGTGCACCCCACGCCCACGCCCACGCCGGCGCCCACATGCACGCACAGGCTCACATGCACGCGCACGCGCACCCGACACGCACGTACATGCGCCCATGTGTAGGGTTGCGTTGGAACACCTTTTAGTGCGCTTTCAGCGCTTCCGCGTTGATTTCTTCGACCGTCCCTCTCGCTGCGTCCACCTGCTTGAGCTCCACTCCCCTGATTCCCTTCCCCCTTCCTCCCCTTTTCCGCGCTTCCCCTCCCCCTCCCCCAACCCCCGGCCTCCTTCCCTCAGGGCTGGAGAGCCTCATCCCCTAACAAATAGCCCCCGCGCGTGCAGCTTTGCCGCATTGCAAGCAACTCCCCCCCCCCCCCCCCCCCCCCCCCCCCCCCCCCCCCCCCCCCCCCCCCCCCCCCCCCCCCCCCCCCCCCCCCCCCCCCCCCCCCCCCCCCCNGACAAAGAGCATCACCTCTTGTCAAATCATCCCCGCCCGTGCAGCTCCGTCCCACGGGCGGCGGTTGCCCTCCCATCTGCCCCCTTCCGCCCTCAGCTAAGATCCTCATCCCCTGTCAAATCGTCCCCACGCTGCAGCTCCGGCCCATGGTGGTGGTGGGGCCCGTGTGGACGGGGCCCCTGCACTCGGGGCCCTTCGTGAAGCGCATGGCTGACCTGGCGCACGCCTGGGGCTGGACGGAGCCCGTCCGGGCGGCGGCCGCGGCGGGCGGCGACGGCAGGGGCGCCAAGGTGTGGGTCAAGAAGAAGAGTAAGGGCGGGCAGAAGCACACGCTGGGGGAGCTCCTGGGCATCATGCAGGAGGAGAGCAACCCCCACCTGCCCCCCTGGTACCTCGGCCTCGACAATGTGAGCAGACCCTCACCCCTAGCCCCAAAACTCAGACCCTGCAATCTCCCTGGGTTCCCCCTTTCTCTCCCCCCCCTCCCTTCCCCCTCTTCCTCCTCCTCCTCCCCCTCTGCCTCTGACACTGCCTCTGCCACTGCCTCCGTCACTGCCTCTGCCAATGTCAACACTACAGGTCCAACAACCCCTGCTCCTCCTCCTACTCCTCCTGCTGCTGCAGCTGCTGCTGCTCCTGCAGGCGCACGCTCGGCAGGTGCTTCTGGGCTGCCCTCGCCGCCCACATGCCCGCCTCTCCCCGCAGCCTTGCCTGCCTCATTCTCAGAGGAAAGGGACAAACCCACGGGCTCCTCAAGCGCATGCCCTGAAGGAGTCCCAGCATCAGTCCCGGGAAAAGGGGGAGGAGGAGGGGAAGGAGAGCCCTCGGTGGTTCTCTGAGAGTGCGCCTGCGTTGACTTCTTGCCCTTCTTATGGGACGCCTGCTGCCGCGCCGGGCTGGAGGAGCCAAACTCGCGAGGAGCGGCGCTGGAGCGCTTCTTCTCCTGTGGCGCCGCCACGTGGGAGGATGGTGGCGCCGCCACGTAGGAGAACAGGGATGGTGCCGCCATCTCCTCGAGCTCCCGCTCCGCCCACGCCGGCAGCCTGTGCCTACTCACGGCGCCTCGTGTGGGGCTCGCCGCCCCCTCTTGGGCCAAGATCGGCGAGCTCCTCTCTGACATGCTGCCTCCCTCCTCCTGCCACTGCCCCTGGCCCTGGCCCTGCCCCTGCCCTTGCTCCTCCTGCTCCAGCACGTCCTGCTCCTCATTGTGCCCCTGCCCCTGCCCCTGCTCCTCCCACTCCTCCTGCCCATCCTCCTGCCCCAGCCCCTGTCCCTGCCACTCCTGCTCCTGCCACTGCTGCTCATGCTCCCGCTCCTTCTCCTGCTCCTCCTGCTTCTGCTCCTGCTCCTCCTCCTGCTTCCCTTCAGAAATGGCAACGGTCAAGGCTGGTGCGGAGTCTCCGTGTGCAACATGAGGCGCCCGATGGCTCCTCCGCTTCTCGCCATCCGCTAGCTGCCGCCGCCGCTGCTGCTTTTGCTGCCGCTCTTCGGGTTGCTGCTGCCGCTCGCCCTCCGTTGCCTTCGGAAGGCTCCCGGAGTGGCCAAGCAGCCCCAGGAGCTCCCCCGAGTTCTCATTCGTCAGAAGGTCTAGGTGGGAGTCCAGGAACGTCGTGGGCGGATCGGGGGGCTTGCCTGCCGCCCTCGGATGCGGATCTGACGGTGGGGGGCGACGAAGGCGCAGGCCCGTGCGGGGCCCGCTTTCCCCATTTGTCTCCCCACCCCTCGCGCCAGAAGTGGCTCCGGAGCCCATCAGTTGGGCAGAGCCCCCACTCTTCTGCAGCACTTGCACGTGTGGCGCCTGGNGGCTCAGATCTCAAAGCTGGGCCAGGTGGCGACGCCTTCGCGCCTGAAGCTCATCAAGGCCCTCCGCGAGGTACTCCCTCTCTCTCCCTCTCTCTCTCTCTCTTTCTCATGTGCATACCCTCTATCACTCTCTCTCTCTCTCTCTCACACACACACGCACTGACACGCACGCACACACAGACACACGCAACACACGCACGCTTGCACACGAAGTCATATAGCTATTTACGTCTAGTCGTGCGTTTGCGAAAGCTCAGAACCCACCCAGACTTCCCTCCCTATATGCATCTACAGTCCTGGGCATGTGTGTACCCGTAGCTCAGATGGGTCCGAGCAAAGGATAGAGGAGGAGCCCCACCACCCCTGCAAGGCTCGTGATATTGTATACAGGAAGATTCGCATTTTACGAAAAGCCTCTTCCTACTTTCTCCCCCCACATTGGCCCCCCATCTCCTCATCGTGCCTCGTCTTGCAATCATGAATTTTCTGGCACAACCTTCAGTTTCCGGCACTCGCGTCAGAGCTCCAGCTCTCCTCTCCCCTTTCTCTCTCCCCCTGCCTCAGCCTCGAACCGCCATCGTGAGCAAGGAGGAAAGTGAGTGTGGAGCGCCGAGAGGCAGGAGCTTCAAATTGGAAACGACAGTGAAAGGCGCGGATGGTGCAGAAGTTTGAGTGGTACCACAACCGCACACATCCCTTCAGAAGTTCCAACGAGCTTGGACCAGTCTCACTTGTAAAACGTGCTCCAAAAGTAAGATGCTATGGCCAGTGCCTGCCTGGGCCTATCACAAGCATTTGTGTAAGAACCAAGAGCAATAGAATGCAACGCCGTGTTTGCCACAGTCATAGGCCTGACTGACAGATGTGTACGCCGCTTCACTGCACTCATCCAGCCATGGCTGTTGGCATGGCCAGCCCTGCTTTCAGACATGGCTCTCGCGCTCGCGTCAGTTCCCGAGTTCATGCATTCCCGGTGCCCTCGGGACGGGCGGCTTGACCGCCTCCATCTTGCATGCGCCAAGTGGCGTGTTCTAAGGACCAGGGGCCATTTGCGAGTGCAAGAAGGGGCTCTGGCTTCCCACTCCTGAGCTCAGGCCGTTGCTTGGCTTGTTCTGCTTGTTACCACCCTGCGTGCTTCAAACTCTTATATCCAAAGACCTGTCTCAAAAACCCGAGTTGTCAAGAGTGCGCGTGGGGGTGAAGCGCTCCCTGGAGCTTTGCTGTGTGAGGAGGGTTTGCCTGTCTTTTTGCCCTCCTTTGCGTGTGCATGTGTCTCTTTTCTCTTTTCGTGACGCTTTGGCTCTCCCTGTTGCTTGAGCCTCAGATCCTGATGGACCCCCCACTGGCCTACTTCAAACGAGTGGTACACCGGTCACGACGGACGGTGGCGCGTGTTTGAGTGCGCTGTGTTCGTGGCTGCGTCCCCTGGCCTTGCAGAGTGGGCACCACTCTGGGCTCCTTCAAACGAGTGACGATAGGTGGATACTAAGAACTATCAGATGGTGCACGTGTGAGGGGGTGTGCCTTGTGCCGTGGTGCTGTGTGCGTGCCCGCCCGTGCGGAGCAGGAGTGGGTGCACCACAAACGAGAGTGACGTGGATGCGAGAGCCGTGTGGCTCACTCTGTGCGCTGCTGAGCGTTGCCGTGCGTTGCCGTGTGTTTCCATGTGTCCCTGTGTGTGTATATGTGTTCACTTGGCAGAGCGGGTACCACGCAAGCAGATCGCATGTGGAGGCCAGCGCGGTGAAGACAAACGCGTCGGTCAGCGCCATCATCGAGGCCGCTCGCAGGCTGGACCCCCGGCTCCGCAGCGAGCCCTCTGGGGCACCGCCGGGAACAGCGCCAGATGCGCCGGGGCCGGCAGCAGGAGTGGGAGGAGCAGGAGGAGCAGCAGCGATGGAGGCAGTAGTACCACCACCACCAGCAGCAGCAGCAGCGGAGGCAGTTTTGGCAGCAGCAGCAGCAGCAACGGAGGCAGTTTTGGCAGCGGCAGCAGCAATAACGATAGTACCAGCAGCAGCGGCAGCCGCAGCAGAGGCGGTAGAACGAGCGGGAGCACCGGGGGCAGTGGCGGCAGCTGCGTCGGCAGCAGCGGCAGCAGCGCCAGAGGCAATACCAGCAGCAGCAGCTGCAGCTGCAGCAGCGGAGGCGGTTGCACCGGCAGGAGTACCGGGGGAGGCAGTGCTGGCAGCAGAAGAAACAGGATCAGCAACGCTAGAGGGGGTGGCACCACCAGAAGCTGCAGCAGCTGGAGCACCAGGCGCACTAGTGGCACCACCCGCAGCAGCAGCAGAGCTAGAGGCGCAAGCACCAGCAGCAGCGGCAGGAGCAGCAACATCAGAGGCAATACCGGCAGCAGCAGCAAGTCATGGCGCATGAGCCTCCACTCGGAAAAGCTCCAGGGTGTTTTACCCTTTGCTGAAAGACCTCGAACCTGGTCAAAGCCGAACCTTGTCCAACGCCACCCGTGCCTGCTTTACACCTTACTGGATTAGGCAGGGCTCTTTTAGGGGTTGCAACTTCATGAATCATAGAATAAGGTTATTTTAATTGCTGTATGAAACATGATGGCGATTGTATTGGGTGGTGCTGATGGTGACGGCACAGAAATAGCTCTCACATATAGTACAACTATGAGGCTTTCATGCTGAATTTCAATAGTGCCTTCAGCTCTTTGGAGGTAACAAGTGCTCCGCAGACGTGCGCGCCCAGGAGAGTGAGGGGGGAGGCGCAGAGTGGGGAGGGAGGCATCTTGGCAGAAAAGCTGGCGTAAAGAGAGCATTTTTTGGGAAGTTAAAAGCTTGTGATAGGCAGGCGAAGGATACACTTGTTGTGGATAGTTTCCAGCTTGAGCTTTGTGTCTTCTACCTTTCGTAGCTAGGCGAGAACTTAAAAGCATGCTAGTAGCCTTGTTTGTGCTTCTCTCATTAGACTAAAACAAATATCATCAATACAGAGTGATTTTGTCTGATATTGAAGTTCCATCCTAGTAGTGCATTCTTCTTATTCTTGATATAACCACTGGTCCTTCATGAAGGCAACATTTGAAGGCACATTTGTCACAATGGTCAGCAATTGACGTACACTCCAGCGGTATAGATGCTGCATGATAAACTGAGACTTTATTGTGATAGAGGGACCTTATATGATGATCGTGCGATATGACTGCGTCCCGATCGGTGAGGTGGCCTCCCCCTTTTCAGTTCCATATTTTTTTCTTGTATGGTGGAACAAAATTGGTGTAAGGGTCAACTCAAACATACTCCAAGAGAATTTTTTGAAGCATTTTTGTTTGGCATAATAACATCCCACGACGTAGAGGCATTCATATTTTTTTGTGGAGTTTATGCGACATCCACTGAGCATCATAAGGGTATTATAAGAACATCTTTTCTTTTTGTCGGACTTAACAACATCCAAAACAGCAAATGACATCGAAAAAGTATAGAATCGAGGGTCCAGGTGCCCTACAGGCAGGTGCCCTGCTCTCCTCAGTTAAATCATGACAAGATACGGCGTCTGCGTTTGTTTGCGCAAATTTGTGTACCTTACGGCATGGGGTGATAGTTCCCTCCAAAATCCGGGCGTTTATTGCGACACTTTTTCGCTTGCGGCATGATTTCTCCAGCCAATTCTAGCCCCTGATGGGTACGTAATCAAAAGAACGGAGACCTTGTCGCTCGACATTCTTCTGAAAACTTTCAATGAATTAAAAAAGTCGAAGCCAGTTAGCACCCCATGCTGACGAGAGGATGCCGAGATAAGATTCGGACTCGGCGACTTCGTCAACATGTTTTGACAGCGGGAAATAGCGGGCAACTTTGTGCCGACAACCGCTGGGGTCAATTCTCAGCGTTAATTATCAACATCAGCTGAAACGGGCTTTGAGAGTTTGCACCCTTTCGCTGCGACATCACGCCCGTACCAAATCCCCGCCAAGCGTCTCTTTCATTCGGTCACGTCCTTCCAAGTTTCACCAGCGAGGGCCTTCCAAGTTTCACCATGCAGCGCCTTTTCTCTGCCCCTTGAACATAGCTTTCCCCGTCAACACCACCATTAGTCTTCCTTACAGTCGTTCGGCTGGCCCTTCACGGTGTACAGTCACCTGAAAGTACTCGGCTGACTTGCAGCAAGCGCTCATCGAGACTTCCCGTGTCGCTGCGATCGAGTCCAAACGCCCGTTCTTGACACAGAATACTTCAGTCTCAGTATCGCCCAGAAGACACAGGTATCGTACAGAGCTTTGGTACCGAGTGCTTCAAATTAAGGGATATTAAACTTGTGTGTCGTAATCTAGCAGTTGTTATCCAAGCTCTTCGAATGTACTGGTGACAGTTTCCTAAGCATCCCCTGCACAGCATAGCTGGCGCACTCCTTACAAAGATCGGACCACTGGCGCAAAGTTTCAAAATCAGGCTAACAGAGGAAATTGAAGCTCAACCCTAGTCTGAGAGAATGTGGGCAGATGGAGGACTCCGGGTTGACTTGCCTGGAAGAGGGCAGGAGGCTGTCTACCAGTAGTAATACGGACACACACGCACAGCTCCCCGCCACTTCAGCAGCCTGCTTCCCTTGTACGTGTCACGGGAGCCTACAGCCTGCCTTCGTGAGGCACTCATTCTCTTTACTAGTCAGAGTTATCCTTGCCCTGCGGTCTGCTCTTGCGAGTGCCATGGCGGCTCTAACAGACGGTGCCTATGCGAGGGTTCAGACAGAAGACCAGTATGTGGTTGAGCGGAAGGCCTACAGACCAATCAAAGGAAAATTCAGCAAGTCTAAGGTAGCGCCCTCGCATGCACGGCCAAGTGGGCCACCCAAGTCGAGAATGGGCGGGAGAGAGGGGAGGGACTTGGAAAGAGGCGTGTATGAAAAGGACCCCAAGACACGGAGTGGCAACCCCGTGTTCAGACTGAGTGAGGTAGCCAATTACCAGGAGAAGGAGCGCAGAGACGTGGCCAAATATACGCTAGCGTCGAAGGCGCAGGAGCCAGAAGAGGGCCAAGTGTACGCCTGGGATGAGCGCAAGCTCGAGAAGGAGATCGAGGGCAACATTTTCTTAGTCAAGGCAAGGGGCTCTTTTGGCAGCGCTGGCATTTCTGAAGTAGAGCTGGCCCCTCCCCTTCCAGACTGGCAGCCCTTTGCTGACTTGGAGCTCCGCGAGAAGAACAGAAAGGCAAAAGTTGCTACCACCCTCAAAGCCCCCTTGGAGGAAGTCACATTCAGAGTGGGGGGGCCGACGTCCTCACGGGCTGGCGCAGTGGGCGCCCATGGTGCCAGCAAGGCACACTCTACTTCGGAGTCTCTCTGGGAGGACAAGGCCCTGGGTGCCGAGAGCAGCTCTGAGAACGAAGATGAAGGCGAGGCTGGCCCTGGTGCCAGCGCTGGGTCTAGCGCTGGCGCTTGCGCAACGTCCAACCAGGAGGCGCCAGGTGGAACCCCCTCGGGAAGCAAGCTGTGGAAGAGCTTCATCAACTGCCTGCGCAATCAGCAGCGCAGCGAGCAGCAGAAAGCCGACAGCATGCCCCTCCACCCCGCCAGGTGGCACCAGAAGCACAGCAGCAGAGTGCGCCCCCCTGTGTGGGCCCCACCGGGCACTGCAGTGCCCCACCAGCGTCTCCCTCCTCTGCCACCTAAGCCCTTTGTGCTGCCTCCGATGAACAAAGAGCACGTGGGCAGGAAGACTCTGGTGCTCGATCTGGACGAGACGCTCGTGCACTCGTCGTTCAAGCCCATCCCCAACCCCGACTACATCGTGCGCGTGGAGATCGACGGGCGCGTTACGGACGTGCACGTGCTCAAGCGGCCGGGCGTGGACGAGTTTCTGCGGGCCATGGCCGCCCTTTTTGAAATTGTGGTGTTCACTGCCAGCCTCAGCAAGTACGCGGACCCCCTGCTCGACCTCCTAGACAGGGAGGGCACCATTGCGCATCGCCTCTTCAGAGAGAGCTGCTTCCATTCCGACGGCGCGTACGTGAAGGACCTCTCGGTTCTGGGACGCGACTTGAAATCGACGCTGATCGTCGACAACAGCCCGTGCTCGTACATCTTCCACCCGGAGAACGCCATTCCTATTTCCAGCTACATCGACGACCCTTCAGACATCGAGCTCGTGGAACTCATTCCGTACCTACAAGCTGTGGTGTCGCTTGACGATGTTCGAGGGATTGCTAACTGATGAGTTGGGCAACTTGGCAATAATGCATGCAAAGGAGTGCACGTGCGTGCACTATAGCTGTGCTATTTCTGTGGTCCTTGAGGTCGAGATGCTGGATGAAGCATCTTTGTACATTACATTCAAGTTATTTTAAAAGGACACAGAGGAGCTAGGACCATATGTAGTATCTATCTCAAGACTAAGTATGCACTGTGTAGATCGTAGGAGTTGTTTATAAAGATCCCGTTTCACCCAAATGTACTCATCGCTCTGATGGCAGTACTATATTCATTTCTCCACCCTGCTGAGTTCAAATGCTTGCATGAAGTAAGAGCACCATCTTGTTCAAAATTCCTCCAGAAACATGCTTCTTATGCAGCATCAAGCTGTGCAACATCGGCATGACCCAACCCACGATGAAAGCTAGGAGTCAAGAAGGATAACAGAAAGGGAGTACACATGACATCATAGGAAAACCTAACTACATCCTGTTGAATGCTGCTCCGCCACTACTACCCACGAGGCACCTCCCTACGACTTTACTCTCCACCGCTCCGCTTGCTGTGATTTTCACTCGCTAGCCCCCTTTACACCTGCAGCATAGAGTGCACAGACCGGCTGGACAGCACACCAAGTCGGCCAGCACTACGCTCGGAAGCCCGCGACGCTGCTGAGTGCTTCTCCGCAGACCAGCTTTGCAACAGTGCTCCCTCAGCAAATCAGCTCCAAGTTCCAGCATTGCTCTGGAGTACTCTCCGCTTTTACTGGCTCTCACAGCTCTCTTCTGTTCTCGCTCCCTTCTCTACTTCCTGTTCCCATAATGCCTCGCCATGGTGTGAGTCCACACTCCGCGCTCGTCCATACAGGATAAAGTGTGCAGAGGCCGGCTTGAGAGAACCCTGCACTCGCTTCCTACCACAGCTTGCTAGTGGTCCTATGAGCCGTGAGGCGCACAAGCGCCTGAGCCCACCGAGCGTGTGAGATGGGAGGCGCAGCAGAGGGAGGGCGCGAGACCTGGAAGGCTCCGTAAGGCGCCACCTGGGGCAGAAGCTGGGTCTTAAAGGGAGCACCTGTGTGCTCCCTTAGGACCTTACCAGAATGCACTTCCTGTCTTCCATAAGCCACTCATCAGGTGACTTTGAGAGGGCCGAGAAACTAACTGAAGGACAAATGAATGGGAAACCAAAAGGGCCAGTGTAGGACTGTAACTTCCGAGTACACACAGACACTGCCAGCATGCAGCGAGCCAGCTGTTCACGCCGAGAGCAGGAGCAGGCCGGCCACGGTCTCGCGCTGCCACTGCTGGAGGCTCTCGGCCATGCCACATGGCTGCTCCTGCTCCTGCTCATGCTCACCCTCGCAAGCCTCCTCCCTGCTCGTTCCCCCCTCTCCTTCCTCTTCCGCAGATGAATGGGCCTTCCCAGCTTCCTTCGGGGTGCTGCTTGGGTTGCCCCCCTTGCCTCCTTCCTGGCACCCCTCTGCCGGCGCAGAAGCTGAAGTCGGATGCTGCACACCGCCAGTGCCCTCCACAGCCCCAAAGGACAAACCTGCACCCGTCTCCTCCTCAGGGATTGCGTCCCTAGCCGAATCGGCACGGCCAACGGAGTCAACAGAGTCAAGAGCTGTCGGCCCGCGAGCCCCTTCCTGAAGCGCCTCCAGCTGGGCGCTGCCACTTGTCCCCCTGACATCCCCTGAGCCGGCGAGCTTGGGCGCCCCTGCGCTCGCACTCGCACTCACACTTGCGTTTCCGCTCCCGCTCGCGCTCCCGCTTGCCCCCTTTGCAGGCAAGGGCCTCGAGCCAACGTGCAGCTGTACGCGCTTCTCTGTCTGCTGCTCCCTCAGGGAGCCCTGGGACAAGAGGAGAGCCTTCAAGCGTTGGCACTTCAGCAGGGCTCTCTCCAGCTGAGCGCTGGCGCAGTCGAGCGCCAGCATGGCGCGCAAGGCCCCATCGTTGTCATCGTCCTCCTCCACCGCAGCTTCCCACCCCTCAAAGGGATCTGACCCGATGCCGGTGCATTCCCACGCCGCCTCCAACGCCTCCCTTGCCTCCACCTGGCACTCTGTCAGCCCGGTCGAATCGGCCCCGGTGCTGTCCAGGGGGCACGTCAGAGCCACGGGCAGCGAGTGCCACGCTCCGAGATCCAACGGGCCCGCAGCAGTGGCCGCAGCGGCAACTGCTGTTGCAGCAGCCGTTCCACCGCTGCCACTTGGCGCTGCGAGCTTGCTGCTCGTGGTGGAGCTTCTTAGCATGCGCCCGTGCTGCACCACCTGCAATCCCACTGCTCCCTGCGGACGTGGCGCCTCCCCTTTGACCGCCCCCCCCCACCTGCCACCTGGAGGCAAGCAGGCTTCGCCAAGTATCGGCGCCGCCACCTGCACAGCGGTGGCCGACGCCAGCGCCAAGGTGGCCGCCCCCACCTGGAAGAAAGCGACATCTGTTACCAGGGGAACTTCGACGAGCTGAGCCTGCTGGTCCACGCTCCGCCTGGCCTCGGCGTCCTTCACCTGCTGACGAGTCAGCCGCCCGCCAGCTGGCAGTCTCGCATGATGCGCCACAGGCACCACCATCCAACCCCCTCCTGCCGCTGCCGCTGCGGCAGCATTCCCCCTGTGCTCAACAGTGGCCGGCGACTCCGGCTGCGCTTTCATCGCCGCTTTTGCCTCTTCTGTCGTTTTCGTCGCTTTGGGTCCTTTTGTCGCTTTCATCACATTCGTCGCCTTAGGGACTTTCGGCGCCTTCGAGTCATTTATAGCAGGCAAACTGGCGCCTGCTTGAGCCGCTCTACCCCCTCTTGCCACCCGGGCGGGTGATGTGGCTGCCGCCGCGTTCAGAGAAGCCATAGGGGAGACACATACCAGCTCCTCCCTTGGCACCGCCGGGCTATCACCAGCAGCAGGAGCAGCAGCAGACGCAGCAGGAGCCGAAGCAGCAGGCAGGCCTCCCCCGCCCTCCTCCGCTTTCAAGGGAGCCGCCAGCTTTGATTGGCTCCGAGTGCACCTCCCGCTGGCCTTCTCCAGCTGGTCCATCCTTCCCACGCTGCCACCTGGCGTCTGGGGCTGGCACTCCCCAGCAGCAACAGCAGCCCCACCGAGGTTGACCAGGGTGGGCCCCTCCTGGCCTCTGCTCTGCGGGGAGGAGGTTGCAGCAGCACCAGGAGCGTCCGTCGCCTTACAGGTGGCGGATTCTGGGCCCTCGCAGCGCAGGAGTCCCGAGCCGAGGCGCGTCCCAGCTGGCCTTGCCTCCAAACCATGGGGGACCGCTCCAGCAGGGGCACAGGGGGAAGATGCATGCACACAGTCAGGTGCAAACCCCCCTGGCTTGGGTCCTGAGATGGTGCCAGGTGCATGCACCTGGTGAGCCTCTTGGCCCTCAGGCTGGCTGCCAGATGTCGACGCAGCAGCAGCGCCTGTCTCAGGCTCTGGGCGCTTTTTCTTCAGCAGCAGGCGTAGGGAGCTGCCGGCTGCCGGCGTCAACATTTGGGCCTCCCACGCATTGCCACCTGTTGCACCCATGCCCCCGCCAGCTGTCCCAGCCCCGATGCACGTGGTTTGCTGCATACCAGCAGGTGCTGACGTGGCGCCAACATTTGGTGCTGCCAACTCAGCTCCAGCCTCCATTGTTCCCACCAGGGCCGAATATGCCCGAAGGCACCTCCGTTTAGCGCCAGCTGGCAGGTCCGCTAAGCGAGGGTCTGGCGCAGGCGGAGCACACTTCCGCTTCTCCCTAGCCACCGGATGATGGACACCTGGCGCTTCCACTGAAGGGCGGCCCTTCTGCTGCTGCTGCTGCTGCTGCTGGTGGTGGCGCTGCAGCTGCGCCAGAAGCGGCGACTGGGGCGCAAGCAACTTCTCCCTGATGACGGCAAAGGAGCCCTTGCTGCCCTCCTCGCATGGTCCCTGAGGGAACGTCGTCATCTCCACAATCTCCTCCTGCAAGGACAACGAGAGACAAGTGGCGTATGGCCAATCACACAAGTCAACACAAGTCAACGTTGGTCAACTTGAGTCAATCCAAGTCAACCTAAGTCATCCCGCATTCCCAGCATTCTCATCCTGACTGACGACGCCTCCGGCACGGGCGGTTTTTGCCAGCCAGCCAAGAGAAGTCAATAATTCTACCGGAGGGAGACTCCAGCACCTCCTGGTTCGCGATAGGCGACAACTGGCAGGTGCCCGGGGCCCAGTCTTTGAGGGCATTCACCGGCACAATCGATGTGCTTCATTTGCGCATGCTTGCTCGCACGCTCACGCTCGCTATCGTCTGGCGTCTCCTGGCGAGGGAAAGACGACAGCTGACAGGTGCCCAGGCCTTTGAGGGCTTCGCCAGCACAACAAGTGCACGTCACTGCAAATGCTCGCTCGATCACCTGCTCGTTGCCTCGCTCGCACCCGCAAGGGGACGAGCGGGCACCGGCAGCAGGCTACACGAGGGGGGTTATTCTCAATCTTTCGCAAGGCTCTTGTGTGGGAGACCCTTGGCAAAGACACAGTTGACGCGCAGTTGCCTCTTCCACAAGAGCAGAAACAAAAGTCCCCTCCCTGTAGGCCGTGATTGCTGCGTGCACGATGGCCCCTCCGCTTGATTTGCAACTGCAGTCAATCCGAGGGACCTGGTGACGTGACTTTTGAATCGAATTATTATGGTACTCCTGATAGTGTCAACTTGTGCCATGGGTGGGCATGCAGTCACTCAAGACAAGTGAGTGAGAAGCCAACACTTGGCAGCAGAGCAACATGACATAGGGGGAAAGAGCACGTGCTGAGAGACGGGCTGAGTGCCGCAGCCACCCACAAGAAGGGGGCATCAAAGGAAACAGAGCCCACAAAAAAGAAAGCCACCCAACACACACACGCACGCACACACACACACACACACACGCGCGCGCGCGCACACACCAACACACGCATGCATGCACAAATGCGCACGCATGGGCACATACACTCTCACACAAACACACACACACGCGCGCGCGCCCGCGATTGCACGGGACAGACGCACACGCACCTTCTCATCGTAGGCCTCCTCGGGCGTGCGGCAGGTGGTGGCCTGAAGCATCTTGCACCAGAACGTCGAGCTCGTGCTGAAAGCGTCCGCGCTGGCGGAGTTCAAGCGACGCCACTTGTCGCACAGCTCGCACTGCACCCAGTGGTCCGTCTGGAGCGAGGGAATTGCCTGCAGCCGCCCGGCCCCGTCCTTGCTAGCGACAGCTCGCCGCATTGTCTGCTTGCGAGCTGGCGTCTGCTTCTTGAGCCGCTTGGCGGGCGGCAGGACGTCGATGGAGATCAGGTCGGTCGAATCTGAGGATGCCAGCAAGTCCCCGAGCAATCCCAAAACGAGGAAAACAAGAGGAGAAAAACACACGTATGTAGAATAAAGAGAATGAAAGAAAAAAAAGGTGAAAAGGACACGTCACGCAGACGCCCACCAATTTCTGCGCGAGGGACACGTCCTTAGCAGAGACCTGGCGGGCACCTCCAGGCGCGTGGTGCAACATAAAAGCAGCGCGCACAGCAGCAGCACGCGCGCTCGAGTTTCTGTACCTCCCTCACGCTTGCGCGCGACATGTGCGCAGCGAAGCAAGCAAACACGCCGGTTAGCAGTGGACCGATTGGCGACCGCCGACCACTCGGAAGACCGCTCTCTAGCAGCCTGGGTTGACTCCTTGAGCAGAATGCGATCGAGTGGATAACAATGTGCCACACAGACACATGTGTCCTCACTCGCGGCATGCCCACTTGCAGCGCGGCACCAAGTGAGGGAGGTGGGACGTGGGGGGGGGG
>WELA01001245.1:160112-187228 GCA_009602735.1 Mesotaenium endlicherianum
TCTCTTCCCCCCTCCCCCCCAACCTTTCTATTTTCCAGTGCTTCTCTTCTCTCTTTTTTCCCACAGCTGCCAACAGCACACCGTGACTGCCCATCCCTGTCACAATTTATATGCTGCTGGGAAGGAGCAGTAACTTTAAAGTTGTGAATCAGGTGGCTGTTTTTGCCAGCTCAGCTATCTCTATCCCTTGCAAGGAGAAGGGAAACCTGAGGGAGAGCATATTCGACAACAAAGAACAATTAAGAGAAAGCAGAGGAGGAGGAGCAGAACCCAGGAATATATAGTCTCTTATCTGTCACTTACTCGTTCTAAAGTTCTCTATTCGAAAGTTTGATAACCTTCTTCTCCTCAAGATCACTAGATTGCAGAAATCGCGTAAGAGTGTCTCCCTCCTCCACGTGCGCAATTACCTTCCTCTTAAGTACGCACGATGTCTATTCGCACAAAACTCAGTGGCAGCACGCAAGTGCAGCAAGATTACTCCCGGAGACTGCAGAAGAGGAATCTGTAGGAGCTCTGACAGCTCAGTAGTTCTGACAGGTCAGCAGCTCCGGCAGCTCACCATGCCAGTGGTGAGGCCCACTTCCTCGTCGCCGCCTGACGTGGCGGCGTTTGGTTCATTGCTGATACTGCTCTGGCCCAGCGGTTGCCTCTCTTCCCTTCCTGCAGATGAGGACGGCATGACTCTATTAGGTGTGAGCACCTGACCAGCTGTATGGCGACAATTTCAGGTGCTACCTTAGGTGCTTTTTCGCGGCAAGCCGCTAGAGATCAAGTATTATGCATGGGAGGTTATCTTAAGTATTCTACAACTGCATTTGGGCTTTTATTGGGCTTCAATATCACAACAGGCATTTTAAATGCACCACGTGGAGACACACAGCTGCCTGAGGAACAGGCATGTCACAATTCTTGATCCTACGGCTTACAAGGCCATGACGTGTACAGCTACACAAGCGGACTGAATGCCGTCCAAGACCACAAGTGCAGCCACCGTCATACTTTTGTGCACGACAGACGCTGTATAGCGGTAATAGTCAGCTCAGCACAAACTCTAATGAAATCCACGTCCAGTAGTAGATAATCGTGAGAGTACAAAAGGCGCTTGGCACGCCATTATTGACCTGTCGTACATGCCCACATCTGCCCTCCCGCAAATTGGTCGGGATCACCCACATTAACGATCTGGTGACGCTGATCCACTCATAAGCTGCGAGAGCTTATAAGACTATCACAACTCATGCACCTCATGAGGCGTTCCAGCAGCAAGAAAACGAGTGAGCTGGAACGTACCTCTGCCTTTGGATGACGCGCCCGTCATTTCCATGGCGCCAGACAGATGTTACAAAGGAGCTAAGCCCTGCAAGAGCAGCTCGAATTCCGTCAGAGCACCCAAATTTATCTATTCACGGGCAGGCCCTAGCTTCATGGACGGTGAAGGAGCTCTTCTGCAAGTCCGAATGCAAGAGCAAGACTTTTTAATACTGCATCAACCCGCAGATGAGCGGGAGTTGTAGTCTGTCGAAAGCTGAAGTAGGTGCTGTAACAATGAGCTGCAAGTGGATAGTCGCTAAGGATCTGATGTTGTAGTAGCAGATACGTATTCAAGGTGAAAAGATATGCAGTACGGCGCTGGACGCTTACGAAGTGCTCTGGGGCAAAATATGGGATCCACGGAGCAACCTGGAGGCAGAAAGTACATAGAGCTCCAAAAGTGGCCGATATTTGCCAATTTCTGCCACCCGACTTCCGAGCTAATCCCGAGTCAACTCAAATAAGTACTCCCGAGCACTCCCGTGCTGCTCCCGAGCGCTCCCGAGCACTCCCGAGCTGCTCCCGAGCGCTACCGAGCCGAGCAAGTCCCGATTCCCGCTTCCCAAAGCAGTCAGCTTGCAATCAATGCGATTGGTAGGTGCCAGACTAGAGTCTATAGGCTAGATAACGGAACGATTCAGAGAAGGACAATTGCCTTTTGAAAAGTGTTGAAAAGTACTTTCCCGACCTTTTCCCCATCCCGTCCTCAACATTTGAGCCAATGTGAGGCATGTAATGTGGGTCCTTGTTGGTCAACACCCTTTGGGCTGTTTGGGCAGTTGAAATGATTTAGAGGAAACATGGGCGGGCCGCGGAATTTGGCGGATGTGCTTTTATAAATATGCATCAATCGGCTTCATATCACGCTTTTATTAGGAATGAGACGACAGCCGACAGCCACCGACGTCAGGCCACATTTTAGCATGCGGCAACTGCGCCCGCAAGCACCAGGATGTTCGTATTGGAGACAAGACGCAGATAGCATGGACAAGAACAGAAGAAGGTACGTTAGTAATTTATTTGAAGGCGGGAAGTCTCTATCAAGCAATATTGAGAAAAGTAATCTCTGAAAGTACGTAGTAAAGTGTAGTGAGCAATAGAAAGGCGTGTTGTTCTGCATGGTGGTGATATCATTCCTCGCAATAGAATCTATCGCATGCAGATGGACCTATAGTAGGTTTAAGCCTCTGTTTTTGTTACGCCTTTGTGATAAAAGTTCTGAATGGATGCTGGATTAATTGGTAGTGCTAATCCTCCTACGTCGACAATATTGGGTTAAAATTCGGGTCCCGTTGTGACTGGAAATAAGTATTCTAAATGGGTCAAGGTGCAGATGGGGGCCAGCACAGCCACGTACCTTCTCTCGAGGAGCTACTTGCAGGTTTGCAGCAGATGGAGGGTGGCGCTTTGATTGGAATGGTCAATGGTAATCAGGGCCTCCGTGGCCAAGGTGAGGGTGCCCTTGCATGCGTTTCTTTGTCATCGATATTGCAACATATTATTGCTTCGCAATACACATGATACTAATAGTAACCTTCAGCCATGTCTTATGATAGCTGCCTATGTGTGCTGACACTAGCCTGTAAATCTCTGGGCTTCCTGACACTCTTGCGCTCTCACTCCTCTCGTACCCTCTCGCTCTCACGTCTCGCTCTCACGAAAACAAACTTGATGCCAGTGTGAAGGTAATCATCAGGTTGCATGCATTGAGGCCTGCATCAGCATCTCAAGCTACGAGCTCCTTCGGAACATATATGTGTATGCGTGCCTGGTAATGCACGTGCCATTGGGTCAAGGAACCAAGGAGCAATGGATCAGAATAGTAACGTGTTAGGGTTTGAGTCCAGGGCTTATTAGCTGCACTACACAGGTTCTAGGGTTAGGGCGTGGGGCTCATCGGCTGCTCTGTTGCTCCTGGCTGAGGGGTCAGGGTTTGAGGCTGAGGGTTAGGGTCAAGATGCTTCAAAGGTTCAGAACAGTGGTCGTGATGCTTCAAACCACTAGGGGTTTATCTTGCCCCTTCTGTTGTTGTTTACACCAGCAACTGTGATACGTTGCGCGCCTCCCATGCGAATGCTTATTAAGGGATGACTTTGTCCATGATGGGCCAATCCTGCCTGCTCCAACCTTCTTGTCTCCAGTATGAATGCTTGTTCTGTAGGGCTCTGGCATTTCTGTCAGACTTTGCCCGCTCCAGCTCCTTATTCTAAACCCTACTTGTACTTCAGTCCCCTCTGAATCCTCAGCCGGGTGGACGTGGACCTTTCAGCCTCTGGCGCCTGCCTCATGGGTGTGGTCTCTACTGGCATGTCTAGGGTTTAGTATGCAGTGTGGTTCTCTAGGGTTTAGGAGGTGCAAAGAAAGCTGTGCAGGGTATGCTACGCATCCGGGTCTAAGTAGAAGCTGCAGGCTTTGCTGGGTTGTAGGTTTTATGGAAAACTGCAGTCTGCGGCTCTGGGCACAGAAGCCGCATAAGAATCTAGGGCTTATCCAGGGCTTATGAGGGGGACTGGGGGTACCAAGGCAGGAAGACTGGCAGTGACGGACAGGTGGCATGGCTGCTGGACGCACAGCAACACGGTGCCACCTGGCCATCCCTCAGAGGCCCTTGGGCTCCCTGTGCACAGATGAGAGTCGCAGTTGGGTGATTAACTTTGGCATGTGAACTGCAGGCGGCCAATCCAAAAAGTTCTGGACTTTAAGCGTTCTTAGGTGGAGGGTTTTAGGTTGATGGACGTAGGGCTTTGGGCTTCGGGCTCTTCTCAGCCGCGGGTGGCTTATCGCACCAGCAGCCTTGAGGGAGCGCGCAGGAGGGCAGGAACGCTTGAAGGGGCCCAACGTCAGCTGCTCCTGAGAGCCTGAGACCAAGTCCTAAACCCGAGCCTTAAACCCTTTCTCGCTAAACCTCGCTTCCTCGCTCCCTCGCTCCCTCCCTCCCTCCCTCCCTCCCTCCCTCTCTCCCTCCCTCCTTGAGACACACGATCAATTTGTCACTTGAGCTCTCACTTGTTGCGCCAGAAGCGCGCGGGCAGAGGAGGGCAGAAGAGCTGTAGAGCAAGCAGCCAGTCCTCATGCGTGCCACCAGAGGGGGCCCGGGGGTGGCGCGGGGGGGGGGNGGAGGCATGAGGGGGCTTCGTTTGGGTTGGCACTTTGGGGCTCTGGCACCTATGAAAAAATGGTTGTTGGGTTTCAGGGTTTTGGGGGTTTTGGAGGTTGGAGTGCTGAAAGGCTGGGGGTTGAGGGGGTGAAGATTTAGGAAGTAAGGGTTTCAGATGCTGGGAATTCTGGAGGCTGGGGGTTAAGTCTCCAGGGTTTTTGCTTCGGGCTGTTCTGGTCCACATCTTCTAGCAGATGAGGTGGGATGGGGATTTTGGAGGAGGGAAAGGGGGCTGTGGGGGGTAACCTCAAGCAAGCACCCGCGTACAAACAAGCGTCAGGAGATGATGACATGTGTGCCAGACGCGCGGACGAGGTGTCCAGTCCTAGGGGACCAGCAGTGACCAGTCTATGCATTTGGTGACACGTGGCCGATGCTCCATCATCCTGGACTAAGTGACACGTGGTGGCTCCTTCCTTGCTCTGGCTGTGCAGCCGTAGACGAGGAGGCGCGGGAGAGGAGGGCGCTGAGCGAGGCTTTTGCCCGGGCCATCGCGGAGGCCCAGGTGGCGTCACGAGAGCGATCCCAGGATGAGATAGCAGGCCGAGCGTACAGCAGCATGTGCTTCGACTTCCCATTGGTCTCCACTGAGGGCCTGCGCCAGCTGGCATCCTCCTTCAAGTAGGAAGGGTTCTCCCCCCGCGTCCCTCCCCTCCTCCCGACCCCCTCCCCTACCCCCCTTCACTCTTTTTCCCTTCTACCCAAAAAACCAAAAGGTCTGCACCAGACGGGGCCTCCACCCAAGCCAACTGGAGTCCTGCCCATCTCGAGCTGGTTTTCCTTTCTCCCTTTCTTCTTCTCATCAGGGAGCAGAAGACCGGTTAGGACGTGTGTGCGGCGTTGAATGCGCACGCTGCACGTGCTCTTTGTGTCCGCTCCCGTCGTGCTCTCCCGGTAGTGCGCTCCCGTTGCGCGCTCCCATTGTGCGCCCCCGTTGCGCGCTCCTGTTGCGCACTCCAGTTGTGCTCCCGTTGTGCCCTCCCGTCGTGCGCTCCCGCTGCGCGCTCCCGTTGTGCGCTCCCGGTAGTGCGCGCTGTGCAACGCGCGTATCGAGGGGTGTCTGATGTGCGAGCTGGCGCGCGTCGGGTTGTGCTGTGCGCGCATCGCGCTCTGTGCGCGCGTCGTGCCATGTGCGCGCGGCACTTCGGATGCATCGGCGTTCGATGCGCTTGCTGTGCGTGTCCTGTGTGTGTGCGCCACGTGGGCGGATGTGTCGCCCTGTTGTTGCGGCTGCCGCCTCAAGGGGGGGGGGCTTGTTACGTGCATCAAATGTGTCCTACGACTGCGAGTGGTGCGCGTGTTGGAAGAGGTATCATGAGTGAGTGATTTCCTGCTCCCCTGACGGGCATAGGAAGAATCCCGCTTGCTGCAGCATGTTCTGCCCTCTGCCCTCCAATGCCGTTCGGGAGGTCTTAAAGCCAGAAGCATGCACCTCTGATTCGCAGAACCCACAACCTTACAAGTCAAGGTCGACTCCAAAGAAATGGCCAGCATCGAATTCTCGTTCTCGAGCCTTCTTGCAATGCTGGCACGGGGGCCCATGTGGTGCCGGGCTTTTGACAGCTGGCACGTGGCCAGCTCGTCTCAAAAGACAGCACCGGAAAAACTGGCCCGTTTTCTTTGCCCTCAGATTGCAGCATATCTCTCAGGGGATATATTTTTGCTCTTAGGGCCAGGGTCAGAGAGGGAGAAGTCAGAGGTTGAAGGGTGACCGCTAACTTTATTCTTTGGCCGCCGAGGGCGAGGCCGGGGGGCTTGTGCTCCCTCCCGGCCAGCCAGACACTGTAAATGCAGCGGGGCGGGAAGAAGGCTATTTTAGAAATGGGGGGTAAAAAAGAAAAGGGTGTGATGCCAGGCGTATTGCCCGACAGGCTGTTGTATCGCTCGACAAGCTGTCGTGCAGCCCACTCACAGGGCAGTGCAGGCTGCCAGCACGTCAAGGAGCAGGACGCCGGCACTCGAGAGGCCGCGCTCACTCGGACTGCCTCCTTTGACAATCTTCTCACGCACACCCCCCCCCCCGGGCAACCCCTTTCCCGACACCCAACCCCCAATCCCCAACCCCGACTGCAAAACCCCAACCCGCAAACCCCCCCTGCGGACCCCCCCTCTCCCGACCAGGAGCTTCTTCCGCTTGCGTGCAGACCTCCCTCTCTTGTTGAAGCAATATGCTGCCCTGATCTGACGGCAGAGACGCGCTGGACAGCGGAGCAAAGTCGCCCTACCCAATCACGGCGCAGTTTGTGGCCGGCGTGTGCCACGTGGCGCTCTCCGGCGCCGCCAGCAGCGCGCGCCCTGGCCTCGAGTTTGGGCGGCGCTTGCGGCCGCCGCCCGGAGGAGCGGGTGTCGAGACCAGCGCGAGCGGGGAGCCCCAGCAGCAGCAGCAGGAGGAGGAGGAGGAGAGGGAGGAGGAGGAGCGGGAGAGGGTGAGGCTGCAGGCGCAGGAGGCCCAGCAGAGCCTGGAGACACACCGGCCCAATGTGAAAGCGGCCCAGATGATCGCAGGTTGGGACTTAGCACTCAGGCAATCGTTTCAGTGTGGTGTTGAACTGGTCCAAGTATCACAACGAGTTAACCTACTTCTCAATTTTTTTTCGTGTGTGACGTTCCTTTTCCACCCCCCCCCCTCGCCGCCTGTGCCTTTCCTCCCCCTCTTCCGCTGGCAGTGTGATATAATGCATCACTTGGTCATGAGTGACTATTAAGATAGCAAGACTACTTGACGTGGAGCATTTCAGTGATCAGATTTTGTGCAGATCGGTTTGGAATTTTTATCAGATCACTCCTTTGCAGAGCGTCTGCCTGGGGCTCTCTCCTCTGCAGAAGCCCGCCCTCTAGCCCACTAGTCTTCTATTGCATGTGCGCACAGCTGGCACCCGTCTCTCACATTTGCCTTCTCTCGGTAGCGCCCCTCCCTTCCCCCCCCCCCCTCCTCTTCCCTCTCTCCACTAAACCCTCAAACCCCAGCCATGCCTCACCACTCCTCCCCGTGGTCACTGCTCTGCTCTGAAATGCAACCCCCCCAAAACAATTCTCCATTCCTCTGTGTGTGTGTGTGAGTGTGTGTGTGTGTGCGTTCGTGCGTGCGTGGGCCTGTGTGCGTCCTGTGTGTGCGCCCGGGCAGCTTGCATCTTTATCAAGCTGCCAGCGCTGTGCCTGGCGCGAGCTGCCACCGACCAGGAGGGGAAGGATCTGGCGACCTTCCTGGGGCCCTATCGACCCCCCACCCTCGCCCCCCCATTCCCCGCCCCTCCCCAGGAGCCCGGCCCCTCGCCCGCAGATCTGGAGGATGTTGACCTCATCAAATTCGCAGAGCAGGAGGATGCTGACGTCATCAAACACGCCGACGGCGAGAGCAGCGAAAACGCCGGCAGTGGCAGTGGTGCCGGCAACGGCAGCACCAGCGGCGGCTTGGGAGGGGAGGCTGCGCAGGATGTCTTGACAGGTGGCAGTGGCAGGCCAGAGGACGACAAGGAGGGCGCTGGAGCCGCTGGCAGGGGCGCAGGGGGTTGCGCTGGTCCGCCTGCTCGTGATGAGGATAACAGCGATGACGTTGGTGGTGAGTGCAAGACTCTCGTGCGCATGTGGTCCATGCCCTACGCCCTTGTGCGCATATTGTCTATGCGTGCGTGTGTGCACGTGTGCATGCAGATTCGATGTATATTCACGTTCGCACGGTTGCATGTATGCCTAGCCCCTCTTTTGCGCACGCGAGCACACAACGCTTGCCTGCGGGCGCATGCGCGCGCATGCAAGCTTGGGCACACGCACATGCACGCACACGCGCGTGCGCGCGCGCACACACACACACACACACACACACACACACACACGCACGCACTTGCAGACATGCGGCACCCACACGCAGAGACACACGCGCAATCGTACACGCACGCACGCACGCACGCACGCACGCACGCACGCACGCACGCAGGGGAGCAGATTGCATGCCCCTGTTGGGGACTTGGAGAAAGCGCGTTTAGCCCCACGTGTTTTGCGCCGCGCGTCGTCAGCTGCAATGATTCACAGCTTGCTAGCTGCTCCCGTTGTTGCTTCCGCCGGCCAACCTCTTGTTGGACCTCATCACGATTGTAGGATACGAACGCTGTGAGGCACTTGTGAGGCACTTTGTGTCGTGCAGTAAGCCCTCCGTCAATCCTCGCGGCCAGACGCAGCACTCGTCAGCAGTCGATGCGTCAATGCTTGAGCTGGATAGGAGCACGTCCGGCATCGGAGGGCCCGTGGGTAATGGTGATGCAGAGGCAGGCTGCTCCACTACATGTGCTCACATGGAGGCACCTGCCCGTCGTCGATTCGTCGATCTCGGGAGGGAGCTTGTCTGACAGCACAGGGCCCGATGAGCGTTGGTGCAGCCGCTAGCTCCTTCACCTATGTGCTTACAAAGAGATGCCTGCCAGTTGTCGATTTATTGATTTTCAATCTGGTTGGGAGCTTGTTCTGCGGCAGAGGCAGAGGACCCTACAAGGGCGATGCAAAGTGACGCTGCTCCACTTATGTGCTCACGTAGAGGCCCCTCCCTGCAAGTCAATAGATCAATCTGGTAGGAGTTTGTTTCGCGGAGAACAGCCTATGGACGGCGTAGCTAGGCAACGCTGCTCCATCCTCGGCTCCTCGCGTGCCGTCCGGGGCTCCTTCGCCGCAGAGGGCCTGTGAATGTCGATGCGGGATTGCGCTGCTCCCCTTTGAGATCCCCCTGCTCCGGCTCCGGCTCCAGCTCCGGCTCCTTCCGGGGCTCCCTTCCCTGCGCTGGGTTGAGCTCTACTTTTTGGCACCCATGGGAGCCCACTTGCTCCTTTGCACACCATTAGCTGACGGCGTCAGTTTACCGCCTGCAATCAGAAAGCGGGGCCTCCATGCGCTGCTCCCTGTGTGCAAGTGCCTCTCCTCCTCCCTCCCCTCCTCTTCCCTCCCCTCCTTTTCTCTCCGCGCGTGCACGTCTTGCTGGTTGCGTGGCGCCCGTGGCCTCTCGGCACACCCGTGGGAGAGGCTCGTGCAGCAGCCCCGTACGCACGCGAGAGAGCGCCGCCTCCCTGCGTGTTGGGCAAGTTGATCAAAACAGCGTGCGCCTGTGCCCCCTCCTGTTTTCTTCTTGGTGTTCGCAGAAGCTATCGTCGACGACGACGACGACGAGGAGTGGGAGCCATTGGAGCTCCCGCCAAGGCCCCCGGTCAGCCACCAACCCGACTTCGACCGGGTGCAACATACCCAGCAGCAGCTGCAGCAGGGGCAGGGGCGAAGGGGGGAAGGGGAGGGGGAAGAAGGGGGGCTGCATCGGGTTGGGGAGGCGCCGCCGTCGCTCTCCGAGGCGATTGCTAGGCTGGCAGATCTCGTCAGCCACTTGCAGTTCAAGCTCATCAGCCTGCCAGGTGTCTGGGAGGAGCTGGGCCTCGCCGATGACGTGGCGCGCGCACTCGCCGGCGTACTCCAGGTGGCGCAAGCGCAGCCCCTGGGGGAGGCGGGCCCGCCCCACGTGGGGCTGCTGGTCAGGAAGTACGTGGAGGTGCTCTGCGAATGCTTGCTCAGTAGCCCGGGCTCCGCCGGGGCGGCCTCTCAGGGGAGCCTCGGCAGAGTCGTGGCCCGGGCCCTGGAGGGTCTCAGAGTGACATCTGGCGCATCCGCGAGCGCGCCTCCCGGTCGTCAGAATGCAAATGCACGCTCCGCAGCAGGCCAGGCGGAAAGAGACAAAGTTGCGTTGCTGCTCCTCTCGTCTCTCTGCTCCCGGCTGTCCGGTGGCAGCGACTCCCTACCTGCGCCAGGTGGCGACAGCAGAGGCGCACGGGGGGCAGGTGGCGGCATGGAACGCCTCCAGCTGGCAGCCCGACAGCAGCTCTGGACTGCCGTGGCCCCTGCGCTGCCCTGGCTGGGGAGCCAGCTGGACGGTCTCCTGTCTCCGGCACCAAAAGACTTTGGTAAAAACACAAGCCAGTATTTTAACATATCCATTTAATTGGTGTTTCAAGGTTTTTTTGTGATCTAGATGGTATTTATTTCCCATCCGTTATTCTCCCAACCACGTTGAGCCCTTTGCAAGCCTGTTCTGTGCAACTTCTGCTTTTTTTGTTGCTCCGAGCATGCTTTGAGCCGTATGAGTTCTGTTCTGGCACAGGAGCTGAGCTTCTTAAGAGCCACGTGGAGGAGCCTGGGCACGAACTTGGGCTCGTGCCGCAGCAGTCGAGCGTGACCCGTTTGCTTCTAAAGCATCAGACCGGGCACGACACACAGACGCTGTAGATTTTGCAATATTAATCACTCTGCGTGCATGGCGTGCGTGCGGCGGGTATGCTTACGGGCGGCGGGCGGGCGGGNGCCAGGTGGCATGATGCCAAAGGGCGGCATGCCAGGTGGCGGGCGGGCGGGTCGGTGGCGGAGTGTAGCTCACCGGTCCGGAGAAGGCCGCGTGCTCGGGCCAGATGCCGGAGTCGATGACGCCGATGATGACGTCATCGCCCGCGTGCTCGGCGCCGCCCACGGCAGCCCAGGCGCCAGCTGGCGCGGGCAGGCCCAGGCCCAGGAAGGCGGGCGAGTGCGACGTCTGCGGCTGCACCGCAAACTCGTCGCGCGTCACGCTCGCCACCGCGGGGTCGTCGCGCAGCTGCGTCGCCTCCTCGGGGGTGAGCGACGCCGCGAACGCGTTGCTCAGGTACGAGAAGCTGCCAGGCGGGCGGGCGGGTGGGCGGGCGGGCGGGTGCGTGTGCAGAGTGGGTGGGGGAAGTAGAGAGGGTGGTGAAGGTGCTGCTGCTGTATGTGCGCGCGGCTCCCGGCAACGCGCGCCTTGGGGGGCCCCTCCTGGAGGTCCGTATGTTAGGCGGCTCGGAATGCTGCTTCGTGTGTGACTGTGTGTGTGCTCTTGTTCTTTCTGTACGTTTGCTCCCCTGAGCAGTTCGTGTGCGTCTTCCGTGCTGGCCCCCCTCCTAGAAGTCCATATGTTAGGCGGCTTTTGGAACATTGCCTCGCGTGTGACTGTGTGTTCTCTTGTTCTTTCTGTATGTGTGCTCCTTCTGGACCTATTTTCACTTTTTATTTTTTTTCTGTACGCCTTCTGTACTCGTTTGCGCATCTTGTATGCATTTTTTGGTACCAGGGTACACGTATGTCTACAGATCTTGGACGCATAGAGACTGTATTAGCCTGTGTAATGTTCCTGTGTAAGCAACGTATGTTTGTAAATTGTCGATACGCATATGTCGGTGCACAAAGATCTTCTCTCGTAGACGTAAGTTTGTGACCCGGGCACACGCGACGGTATTTATTCATACATTACATGCACACAAAACTCTGCGCATGTTCGACTCCATGCACGCTGCTGCCAGGCAGTCCCAGCCCGCCAGCTGGTGCGTCATGCCCCTTCGCTTCGCGGGCCTCCTGGGAAGGGTACTCGCTTGCCTGCCAGCTGGCGCATCCTCGAGGCTCTGCCTCTGGCCTTTAATGTTTTTGGGGATGGAATCCAATGAGAGCTGGATTGTCCACTTGCCACTTCCTGGTTGTGCAGAGCGGAGTCATCAGAGCGGCGGCAACCCTCCTCCTGACAGCTGGCGACTCTCCCCTCCTCAGCTTCCTCCGCACCTTCGTGCTCCTCGCTGCTGTGAGCCCCCATTCCCCCCCTCCTCCCCCCCCCCCTGGCCTCTCTTCAGCTCTTCCTGCCCCCTTCTTTCCTCCCTCCTTTTCCCCCTCCCTCCCTCCTTCCTCCCTCCCTCTCTTCTTCCTTTCCTCTCCCTCTCAGCGCCACGTGTCCTTTCGTGCCACTAGTTGCCTTCCCGCGGGCGCATTGCCGGGTCCCTTCCACGTGTCACACTCTTGGGTCGCCAGTGTCTTCTTGGGGCATGCAAGCTTAAGCTTGACGATCTTGATCCTGATCGAACACGACGCGTACTTCCACGGAAGAGATCAACAAAATTGTAGTAAGTGGTCCATCAGAGCGTTCCGAGCGGAAAGCAGTCTCCTCTGCCAACGGGGCCTGGCGCCAGCTGGCAGGCCCCGATGGGTTAACCCCTCAATCTTTCTGTTATCAACATCATTTGTGTTCAAGGTCCTTGTGAACTCGACTTGTTCTCTCCTTGTAACTGCGCGCTTGATTTGAAGGGGTTCAGACACTTGGGAAGGGTGAAGGGGGCAAGCCTGGCGCGGTACTGACAGCTGGCAGTTCTGCCTGCCTGGCGCGACGACGACAGCTGGCAGCTCTCCTACTCCCCTGGTACTGGCCGGATATGGCCGAACATTCCTTAGATTTTCACACTGCACCTTACCTTCTGATTTGCTCCTCCGCTCCTCCATCTGTCCCCTCCTCGGGCTGAGCAGGCGGCGGCGCCAGAGGTCGCCCGCTACGTGACAGCTGTCCCCTCTTTAGCAGCAAAGCTGGCTCCGCCCCCCCCCACACACAGCCAGGAGCAGCAGCCGCCGCCGCCGCCGCCGCCGCCGCCGCTGCTGCAGCAACAGGGGGGCAGGCAGGGACAGCAGCAGGAGGGGGGCACCACCCCCGCTGAGCAGCAGCAGCCTGGTGAAACGGGGGACTCCGAAAAATCCAGCCCCCCACTCACACACGCCCAGTTCCAGTTCCAGACTCATCCAGACGCGTACATCTGGCCGCTCCTCCTGGGGCCCCGCTCCCTGGCCTCAGGCCCCCAGCAGCGTGGGAGACAGGTGGCGATGCCGTCAGCTCCATCGGAGGAAGCGGGCGGCAGCGGGGGACAGCATGCAGCGGCGGTGGTGGAGGCGCCGCTAGCGCACGTGCTCGAGCGGGCAGCGGAGCAGGCTGGGGCGGCTGCCCCGCCGCCTGTGCCCCTTGCAGTAAGTTGGCTTTGTTTTCTTTCATTTGAACCTCGTTTCTCTTTTTCCTTTTTTTGTCAGCTGCTGCTTTTATCGTACGTTGCTGCACCTGCCCTCAGTTGTCAAATACAATTTTGAGGTCCTAACTGTCTGTCTGTAGGGTCAATTTGTTTGGTCCACGCCGCACGGAGGGAATATGTGGCAAGGTGGGGTCTCGATGGGAGGTACTTAGAGTCACGGCCAGGTTTAGGGCCAGCCTCAGGTTCAGGGCTAGCCTCCGGTTAGCTTCGGCTTAAAGCTGGAACTTGGCGTGGGGGCGGGCTGAAGGCTATCACTCCAGCGACGGGCTTCGGAAGTGGCCTTCCGCTGCTGGTTTTTTCTCTTTTTTCTTTGAAAGCTTTCAATTGAGTAATTGCGGCCAGATGCGGCAGCGGCAACAGCCGTGGGTGCCAAGCAAGGCGGTCAGAAGGGAGCTCAAGCCAGAAGCTGCACTGCACAAGCTCTAGCATACAAGCAGACCCCAGCAGTGGACGGCAGATTTGAATGGCTGCAGCTGCCTGCCTGCATTGGTCAATCAATTGTGAGGGTTGACTTTTTGAACTTGCGGCCGAGCAAGCGCTTGGGCGGCGTGACTCAAACAATCATTTGGTCTCTGCCGCTCTGCCAGCGAGCGCAAGCACATATATGCCCAGCAAGGAAAAAATCCATGAGAAGTGGACACTAAACCCCGCACCACTCCTGTCTAAACCCCAAAACCGAATACTTTAGATTGCTCTGCCCCCATCTTGCAAAACGCGATGCTCTCCCCTCTCTCTTTCTCGCTCTTTGTGTGGCAGGTGATGCTCGCCCACGTGCACAAGGTGACGCTTCTCCTGCAGGAGGTGGTGTCCATTGCGTCACGCTCAGGTCCACCCCTGTGGACTCCGGGGGGGCGGCTGGACGCCGCGCTCGCCACTTGTCAGTCGGCGACGCGCGAGCTTTCCTCGCGCCACCTGGCGCACTCCGATAGGCCGACAGTTGGGACCGGTGGTGCTGCGAGCGCTTCTGGCGGGATGGAGGAGGCGGAGGGTTCCACAGAGGCGGGAAAAAAATCTTTAGGAAGTGAAGCAGGATTGCGACATGGGCGTGACAGCGCAGCAAATACAATTTTGCGAGAGGGCGGGGATGGTTTTGAAAAACAAAAAGAATCTGCAGGCGTGGTAGTGGAGGAGGCGAAGGCTGGAAGTGATATTGTAGGCCCCCGAGGAGGGTTGGGCGAGCAAGAGGAGCAGGAGGGGAAGGATGGGGAGGATGAGCTCAAGAAAAGGAAGCCAAGCTTAATTGGCAATAAAGCGCAAGGAGGAGGATTAGAGGAGGAGGAAGAGGAGGAGATTGCAAGGGGCAAGCTGAAAGAGCTCGTGCCTCGACTCCTGCAAAACTTCAAAATGTTGGTCGAGTATGGGAGGGGCACCCCCATGGCTTGCAAATCGGATTGACCGGAAGAATGTATATGTGTAGCGCAAGCACATGGTTGCGGAATCGAGTCTCGTCATTTTTGTTGCACGACTCATTTGGCATTGATAACGAGAAATGAGTGACATGACATATATCTTTTTTTTCGCTCCTTCTATTGCCATCTTTTGCATATGTTTGCTCGATTGCATCTTCTTTCACAAATTTTGCAAATTAGGGACTACCTGTGAAACCTGATCAAAATAGCTAAGCTGATACTACATTGCATGCACATTCCTTTTGATCAAGTTTCGCATTTGTGGGTGTCTTGACGATGCAGTTCATCAAAACAATGTACCTGCGCATTACTTGTGTGTGAGCCCAATTAATTCGGGGGCACATACACGGTAAGGTTACTTACACTCCGTGAGACAAAAACATCATGCTAAAAGTGTGATGAAATTGTGAAGTGCGAAGACGAGTTGTGCCTCAAAGTTGCCTTGTATTGGCCCTCAAGATATACTAGTGTACAGTCTCGACGCGATGGATGACGTCAAAGCTTTATTAAGAAGGAAAGAGGGGAAGAACATTCGAAAGACTTGGTAGATTAAACTTCATCATTTTTTTGACACTTATCACCGACATCGATACGTTTCATGATTGAACGTCAGTGTCGGTCACATCCGCGCAACGGGAGTTGCGGCGAGTCAAAGTACAGCATTTGAGCCCAGGTTCACCCCAGAATTCTGAGCGAAGTCAACCTGGAAAGGATGACTTGGGCTTGACTTCGGGTCAAGACCCAACTTGATTTTATCATGAAGGAGCTATGACGTGTAACGGCAACAAGCCTGCCACCCTGGAATGGGTGATGGAATGGGTGATGAAGACAGCCATGCTGGACTTGGTCCACTGGCAGCCGGGCGAGATGTGGACACAACATAATTGACACTTTGGAAGGTGTGATGTGGAAAGCCACGTTGGACTTGGTCCACTGGCAGCCACTCAAGAAACAACCACAATGGATATGCCACAATGGCAGAGACCACGAAGGGCTGCTAGTTGAAGTCAATAACGCTACAAAGGACGAGCAAGTCATGCGCGACACAGCTTGGCAGCCTGAGAAGGCTTGGTGACACGAGTGTGTGCATATGTGGGCTTAGACGACCTCGAAGTTGCTTGTGCCAACTTGGACAAAGGCACAAGGCACACGCGAAACATAATTCATTTACTTGCACAAACAAGAAAGAAGAGGAGGAAGAAAGCACAAAGGAGAAAATGGCAACCCCAACGCGATAAGGAGCTAGAGAGCCATGCGTGTGCCGTCTTTTTTGAGATTTTTCCCTCTCTTGCAATCTAACGCTCAGAAGTTTCCTAGGCGGGAGAACAAGGCTAGGCTCTACGCGAAAATCATGATAGAAAATAGCGTGCAAAAGTCGCATAACGATGAGTTGCTTGTCACAGTTCAGGTTCTCAGAAGTCCTTTTGCAGAAAGCAGACTTTACAAAATATTTCTCATTAAAGAATTTGGGAAAAAAAGACTAACAACGAAAAATCGATGAGTGGAGCTAAGAGCAAAGAAGCTCTCGCAAAAATATCAATATGTTACTGTAGGTCTTAAAGGTTTGCAAGCTTGTACTTCAAGAAAATTAACGCGAAAGCTTGAAAAGGTGTCTTTCTCTGTAGTCTAATAATTCTTGCAAGTTGCAATTGGTTGTAATTGATTTTTTCGAACTACAAAATATGTGAACCAGTCGACGTGGGCAAAAGGTCCAAGGAGTAATTTTGGGGCAGATTACAAAACTACACCCAAAAGGTCCCTTTTATTACAAATCTACCCTTAGTTTGAAAGTATCTTTTTACAAAATTGAACCTCGCGCATGTAAACCTTGTCCATGTCCGCTTTGCATGAAAAATTGACGTGTAACACGGTTTACATGCGACCCTTCCTGACACACCCCTGCTCTCTTTCGGCTCCAGAATTTTCCACACCACTCTTTCAAGTGACCCACCTTCACGAACCAAACTCCCGCACGACGCCAAAATTTGGGTAAACATACCTCTTACTACCTACCTTTCTTCACTTTCACTCTAAATTATTGAACCCCTTTGCCGCGCCTCCAACTTGAAGACGACACTTCGAAGTCCATAGCTGGGTCTCAACGGCGGCGGGTTCGGGAGGCCTCCATGAGTGCTCGGGTATAAGTTAGGGTTTAGCTCTACTAGCATCTGCTTGAGAGTTCACTTGCTAAGTTTTTTGGCTTAACGATTCATTCGACTTTCTGTCCATCCTTATAAATCCTGATTCAATCAAGTGACGGGTGAGGCATTGGCAACTTAAGTTGCTCGTATGTTGAGATGCTCTTCGTCCCCTTTCACAGAGCCCTCTCAACTCTTGACGCAATTATATTGATGGTATATATTGTAGCCCGTGGATATTAAAGGCGCAAAAATTAGGGGTGATAAAAACTTGTGGGCCAATTTTTTTGCCGTCCTGGAGGAGTTTGGTTCGTGAAGGTGGGTCACTTGAAAGAGTGGTGTGGAAAATTTTGGTGCCGAAAGAGAGAAGGGGTGTGTCAGGAAGGGTCGCGTGCGAGTTTGTGTGACACGTCATTTTTTCAAGTGAATCCGATGTGGAGTAGGTCTACATGCGCGAGGTGTAGTTTTGTGAATGTTTGAAACTAGGTGTAGGTTTTTTGACAAAAGGAAATTGTGGGTGTAGTTTTGTAATTTGCTCTAAATTTGTAACAGTAAGATAAGTTGAAGGCAGTCAAAACTTTAGCAAAATAAAACTGTAGAATTGTGAAGCCAAGGAAGTGAGCTTGTGGTGTTTAAACACTGAAGATCTAAGAGAATTTGGCCACCTGCCAGCGAGGTCGATGAAGGAGCGGAGTTAACAGCAGTTAACAGTGGAGGCCTTGACCAGCCACCGACACAAGTTCGAGGTTTAGAGTCAATAATCGGCCAGGTTTAGAACCACAAGTGCAGGTCACCGACACGTGGGAAGTGACACCGACACGGGTTGGACGACCTGCATGGAGTAATAGTTATGCTCTATCTGCACGCAAAACAAACGTCTAACGCAGTAGTAATAAAACGAAGTGAGAGATTAGAGAACGCGTATGACAACGAACGCCTCGGTGTTCTGCTTCCACGGAAGCAAAAGAAAGAGAGGGAGTTCCTATCTGGCTGTTATCACATGTGAACAGCTTTCCTGCTGAGCAATGCAGCGCCATAATCAAGACTGGCATAAGTTGAACAACGTTGGTATAATGTGACGCCGCCGTGCATGATAGAGATGCTCGAAGAGCGTGTGTCATCGTGTAGACTTCAAAGGAGAACATGTCGTTGAAGGTTTTGTTCGTCAAAGCTGCAGACCTTGAGAAACGTCCCATTTCAGGAGTAGCTGAGGGCCTTCGAAAGCCACCTCGACCTCGGGCGCTTATTGTCAGTCGAGCTTCTCGGCCATCTGGTGCTTCCTCCGTGCAGCTGGAAACAAATGGGCTAGATCTTTTGTCAGGATATGCTAGTGACGCTGACGATGAAAGTAAGCTACTAGCCAGCCCCTCTCGCTCTTGAGGCTGTCATGGCATGCAAGTGAATGTCAAATTGCGTGGACAATCTGACAATCTGTAGAATTTAATGGACGCGTGTTGATGTTATTGTTCTGTGATTCTCTTGCCGTTGCTTGACTTTTGCGTCTTAACAACTTGTTAAGTAGAGCGCTGGACACACTGATACACTTCTTACTACCACTGATGTCTTGTGTGAGTCTTTCCAAAGTGTATAACGTATCAAGAGAGCCAGCCAAAACATTCGTCGTCATGGGGAGCCATTATACATGTTATATGGTCATATACAGTATACTTGGTACTCTTTAGTATGTTTGACAACACCTTAAACTAGGGCTCAATATGCAGATAGAAGGGTACCACGGTAAAAATCTAGAGAGTCTCACTTTCTCAAATCTATATGCAGGTGAGGACGGGTCCCCTCGTGCCAAAACTTTAGATGGAGCGAGGCAGAGGGGAAGTTTGGCGGGGCTTGACGAGGAGAGGAGGGAGCAGAGGGAGGCCCTAGCTGAAGCAGAAGAAGGAGGTGGAGTGGCTGGCAGGGTACCCAATTGTTGTGCTGAAAAGCGTAAGGAAGTCGGACCTCCAATACCAGTCACCCATGAGGCAGACGCACCTACACAGGCCACTTGTCAAGCTGAGAAGCCTGAGACACCCGAGTCAAGAGCACCTGAAGCAGAAACACCTGGCGCAGAAGCTGCCGCCCAAGCTGAAGTACCTGAGCCGGTTGCCCCTGCCCCAGAAGCACCTGGACGACCCGGACAAGATGCTCCTCAAGCTGAAGAAGCACCTGCACCAGTTGCCCATCACCCAGAAACACCTGACGCGGAGGCACCTGCTCCGCAAGCTGCTCCCCCCCAAGCTGGAGCGCCTGAGCCAGTCGCCCCTGCCCCAGATGTACCTGAAGCAGAAGCACCTGCCCTCGTGGTTGCTGAAGGAGCTGAGGCACCCCACTCAAGTGCCCCTGCGTCGTCCGCAGCACCTGAACCAGCTGTGCCTGAAAGGAAAGCACCTGAGCCAGTATCACCTGAAGATAATGTACGTATACTAGTTGCCCCGGCAGCGGAAGCACCTGACCCCGCCGCCCCTGCAGCAGAAGCACCTGACCCAGTTGCCCCCGCAGCAGAAGCACCTGGCGCAGTTGCCCCCGCAGCAGAAGCACCTGGCGCAGTTGCCCCTGCAGCAAAAGCACATGAAGCCCAAGTCGAGGAGGAGGCACAGACTTCCGAAGCAGGTGCCAGCTCACAGGAAGCACGTGGACCAGGTGCGCCTTCCCCAGTCCCCCCTGAGGCGGCACCACCGGAGGCAGAGGCTCGAGGCCCCCATCCTGCCGCTCTAAGCGTGGTGGGAGATGCGGGTGAGGCTGCTGCTGCTGCTGCTGCAGCAGCAGCAGCAGCTGCAGGTGACACATGTCAGGCAGCGCCATGCATCGTAGAGGCAGAAGCAGCTGCAGCTGAACCTGGAGCCTCTGCACGTGACACATGTCACGCACCGCCGTGCACCCCTATGCTAGAAGCAACTGCCGCTGCAGCTGCAGCTGGTGCCTCTGCACGTGACACCTGTTGGGCAGCGCCATGCCTTCCTGGTCTAGAAGCAGTTGCAGCTGCAGCGGGAGCCGGAGCGGGAGCGGGAGCGGGAGCTGGGGCTGGACCCTCTGCAGGGTCAAGTGTGGGGGGCGGCGGCGAAGTTGAAGAGGCAGCTGCAGCTGCCGCTGCTTATTGTGGAGTAGCAGCAGCAGCAGCAGCACCAGCTTCCTTAGGTGCAGGCGCAGGTTCGGCAGGTGCCATTGGGGTGCAGGAGGAGGAGGAGGAGTGGGACACGGCTGCGGGGGGGCCAGATGGCTCTGCTTTCCAGGGTGCCTGCCAGGTGGCAGACAGCAATGCTGCGGAGCTGACGGGGGGCACGAGCGAGGTGGCGATCGAGGAGGACCGGTCCCTACGTGCGTCAGATTGCACGGTAGGACCACCTGCCAGCTCAGCAGTTGGTGGCCCATTCGCGGAGGGCAGACTGGGCGGGCGGCTGGCTGGAGCGCCCGCTGCGGTTGCTGGGGCCAGTCCTGTGGGACAGCTGGCAGATGCTTCCGCGTCAGCTGCTGGGGGCACGCCTGGCGGACAGCTGGCAGAGATTCCCGCACCAGCTGATGGCGACGGCCTTGAAGGACAGCTGGCAGAACCTCCCGGCACGGGGGCGCGCAAAGTGACGGCAGTCAGGCCTTGGAGCGGCGGCCGCCACCAGCGCAAGGCCGACAAGTGTCATGCTGTGGCACCCGGCAAAAGAGCTGGGACAGGCGGCAGCACTGCTGAGAAGGCCGAGAACCGTGCCAGGGGCCAGGCGGGGCCGCCGCCCTCCCTTGGCCCCGCTGTGGCGGGCCCGCCAGAGGAGCCCGCGCTCCGTCTTCCTTCTGTGGAGGGGGAAGGGGGAGGGGAGGAGTCTCCAAATGGGCCCAAGCCGGGGGGCCTCCCTACCGCCGGCTTCAGCAGGAGTGCCCTGATGCAGCTCCACTTCTCGGAGGTGGGGAGCTCCCAGCCCAAGAGTGTTCGCCTGCAAGAGCAGCAGCTCCAGCGGCAAGAGCAGCGGGAGCGACAGGAGCAGCTGGCGCTGGCGCAGGCGCATGCGCAAGAAAAGCAGGCGCAGGAGAAGCAGGCGCAGGGGCACGCACAGCAGGGGCAGCAGGTGCAGGCGCAGGGGAGGGGGCGACAGGGGCAGCAGGCGCACGGGCGTGGGCAGCAGAAGCAGCAGGGGCAGGAGCACGGGCAGGGGCAACAGCAGGATGGGGCGTGTCAGCAGGAAGAGGTGGGGGAGGAGGTGGGGAAGGAGGAGCAGGAGGGGAGGGCAAGAAAGAGGCAGGCGGGAAGGGCAGCTCCGGGCAGCCCAGCCGGGGTGCAGACGCAGCAGGAGGGGCGGGCACACGCGGACGCAGGTGGCAAGGGCAGGGGAAAGAAGGGCGGGAAGAGGCGACACGGCGACGAGATGCCGCCAGGTGGCGCGCAGGGACTAGAGGATAGCAGGCCTGCTGCCGCAGCCGGCTGGGTACAGAAGCTGGACATGAGCGTGCCAGCTCAGCACCAGTCCTTCTCCCTGCCGCAGGTTTACACCCCCAAGGACAGCACCGACGTCCGAGCGGCAGCGCCGGCAGCAGCAGTGGCTGCTGTCGCTTGTGCTGGCGGGAGCGCGACAGCTGCTAGGGCCGGAGGAAGCCCAAGGGCGACGAACTCAAAGTCCTCCTCTCCGTCTCCGCTCATCGCCCCGCCACCAAGTGGGAAGAGCCGGCAGAGTCTGCAGAAGCCTAGCAAGGGCTCTAGCAAGGCCGCATTCGCAAGGCGCCAGAGTGGCGGCGGCAACGGCGGCCAGGTGGCGCCCTCCGCTGCCGTGGAGCCGGCACCTGGCGGCAAGCCTCCCGGGAAAGCCGCCGGCACGCCGAGAGGTGCCGGCGCCAGCTCGTGGGGGGACGCTGCGGGCCTTCTGGGCCACCAGCAGCTGCCACCTGTCGGGCCGTCCTTGTTCCCCCCCACGCCTGCCGACGCGCACGGCCCCAACCCCTTCCCAACCGGAAGCTCCCCGCACCGCCCTCCTCCTGCTGCCTCTGCCTCGAGCGCACCCCCGTTCACATCCCCGCCTGGCTCAGGCCAAACTGGCTCAGAGCAGACTGGCTTGGAGCCAACTCACTGGAGGATGGCCTCTCCTTCTGGTGCAGACCCGGAGGAGTGCGCGAGGCTTGAAAAGAAGAGGAAGGGGTGGGACCCGCGCCCTTGTGCAGACACGCCAGCTGGCAAGCAAGCCTCGCCGCGCGCGGCTAAGCGCAGCCACCTGGCAACCAGCCACAACGCCGTGGAGCAGCACAACAGTGACACGCCAGGTCGCAGCAGCAATGCGGGCGGCTCCCCGCTCCACCAGGAGGCTGGCGCTCTGCCGACGGAGCCCGTCCTTCTACTCGCATTGCCGGCAGCTGTCCCCTCTGCCAGCTGTCAAGCAAGCCCCGGGCGACAGACCAGCTCTGGCTCCATCAGAGACTCAGGCACCTTCGAGGGACGGCGCGTGGGAGAGCGGGAGTCTGGAGAGGAATACGAGGAAGAGCAAGAGGCCCACAGGGCGCGATATGCAGTGGGGGAGCGAGAGCAAGAGGGAGAGCGAGAGCCCAGGCTGCCCTTGCCGACCCCTCCGCTGCCGCTGACATCAGCGACACCTGGCGCAGGCGACGCCGGATGCTCCTCCTCTCCGGATAACGACACGGTCGCTGGAGGCCTCGGCGGCCTGGGCAACAGAGAAGGCCCCGACTCCTCGTCTTGTCCTTTGCACGAGCATAATGAGCGGGAGCGCGCCCGTGAGCGCGATCGCGAGCAGGAGCGCGAGCGTGAGAGCAAGAGTGAGCACAAGCCTGAGCGAGAGCGCAAGCGTGAGCGTGAGGGGGAGGAGCGTGTGCACGCGCACAGACAGGAGCAGGAGCACGAGCGAGAGCGCGAGCGCGGGCATGAGCAGGCGCCACAGCGAGAGGGGGATCACGCACTTGGGCACGAGCACCAGCACCAGCACCAGCACCAGCACAGGCACGAGCACGAGCACGAGCATGAGCGCCAGGGGAGGCATCTGGTGCAGCGGCAGCTTCAGCCCGCGACCCAGCAGCAGCAGGAGGAGAAGGAGGAGGAGGAGGAGGAGGAGGAGGTGGAGGTGGAGGTGGGGGCTGCAGCAGGCTCCCAAGGCACAGGCCAGGAGGAACCTGCAGCACTCGAGAAGGGCGGCAAGGAGGGCCCCGTTGACGTCCTTGGCGACGACAGCGGCCGTATGGGTCGCCACGTGGCAGCGCTTCGGGCAGCGCCAGGCCGGAGCGCAGTATTGAGTGAGGGGAGCGCGCGTGGAGGGGGCAAGGAGGAAGGGGGGGCAATGAGGAGGCGCAACTTGGACCCTCTCTCGGAACCTCCGGCTGCACGAGTAGAAGGTGGGGACCGCTGCCATCTGGCACCGCTGGAAGCTTGGGCGCCAGCTTTTGTTGCCCCGGACGCTGCCGAGCACCCCCCGGCCTTCGCCCCCCAGCAGCATCCGCCACCTGTCGTGCTGCGGCAACCGCCTGCTCAGAAGGGCAGAGCGGCCTGGCACCTTTTAGCCGGTGAGGTGAAAGAGCCCGGCGAGGAAACGCCAGCTGTCCGTCCACCGACGGCACTGCCAGCCCCCCATGCACATGTGGCGATCGATGAGCCCCGTTCCCTTGGAGCCAAGCTGGCGCTGTTAGGAGAGAGAGTGGCTGTGTTGCGGGGGCCCCCGGCCGCGGGGGCCGCTCGCAGCCGTGCTCCTCCGGCCCCCGCTCCAATCCCGTCTCCGTCTCCGCATCCGGCTCCAGCCCTACTTCCTGCGCTAACTCCAGCTCCAGCGCCAGCTCCAGCGCCAGCTCCAGCTCCAATTCTGGCTCCAGTGCCAGCTCCAATTCTGGCTCTAGCTCCAGCTCCAGCTCTATTTTTGGCTCCAGCTCTGGCTCTGGCTCCATTTCCAGCTTCGTCGCCAGCTCCAGCTCCAGCTCCGGCTCCAATTCCGGCTCCGATTCCGGCTCTCGCTCAAAGTCCAATTCTGGCTCCAGCTCCGACTTCAGCTCGGGTTCCGCTAATGCCTTGCACATCTGGTGCCTCTGGCTTGGCCACAGGTATAAGCGGAGGGGGGATCCATGTGGCAGCAGGGCCATCCAGCCATCAGCAAGAAGAGGGCTTGCTTGAAGGTGCACCGCTGGCGATGGTAGCTGCCCGGGCGCAGCCACTTGTCATTTGTTGCATGCCGGACGCAGTCTCGGCTGCCCCCGTCGAGGGCCGGGAGAGCGAGGCCAGAGAGATGCTGAAGGTGCAGAGAGAAAAGCTCTGCGCAAGAGACTCACAGGTGGCAGCGGTGCCTCCTCACGTGCCAGCTGGCGGCGTCGCTGTGGCTGCGGAGGAGGCTTCTCCCACCACCTCACTGCCCGGCAGCAAGGCTCCTGCTGCTGCTCCTGCTGCTGCTCCTGCTCCTTTCACTGCTGCTGTTGCTGCTGCTGCTACTGCTGCTGCTACTGCTGCCACCGCCTGTGCTGCTACTGCTCCTGCCAACAGTGCAGCTCCCGCTGCTCCCGCGGCGTTTCCTTGTGCTGCGGCAGAGGCAGTTGCCGAGCAGGTGATGGGAGAAGAAGAGGTGGAGGAGCAGCTGTCAGCAGCTCGCACGTCGACGAGAAGAAAAGCAGAGGAGGCAGGCCCCCTGGCCGTCGCTGGCAGCAAGCGCGCCAGGAGCGACGTGGCAGGCAGAGAAAGCACCCCACCCCTGGAGCCTGCGCGCTCGCTCGCGTCAGACCAGGGCCCCGGCGGCGCACGTGTGGCAGAAGGGGAGGCTCTGACGACGGGTCAGGGCGCAACTTCAGGAGCAGACGCAGGGGGGGCTGCTGGGGGAGGTGCATCTGGTGCGGCAGTGGCTCATGTTGCCCGCTTGGATGCTTCGTCTCTAGAGGAAAGGCAAGGCAAAATGGCCAACGAGGAGGCGCAGGCTGGCGACAAGTGGCACTACGAGGGCGCTGCTGCTGCTGCTGTTGCCGCTGCCACTGTTGGTGGTGTTCACCCGGGTCTCCAAGGGTCCCCGCCGAACCGGGCGGGCTTAGGGCAGGAGCAGACGGGGCCGGAGCTGGAGCCGGAGCCAGAGGTGGAGCAGGAACAGCAGCTTGAGGTGCAGCAGGTGCAGGTGCAGGAGCGGCGGCAGGAGCAGGAGAGGACGGGCCTAGAGCCGGAGCAGCAGTACCAGCACCAGCACCAGCAGCAGCAGGAGCAGCAGGAGCGGGCCCAGCAGGAGCGGCAGCAGGAGCAGGAGGTGCGGCCGAGCGGGGCCAGGCGGGGCCCCAAGGGCCCAAGGCGCAAGCGGCTGCGAACAGCAGACACCGGGCTCTCCACGGAGCTCTATCTCGAGGTCGCTGGGGTCCTCCGCCAGACTCGCCAGAGGACCGGCAAGCTGCCAAACGCAGCACCGCCGCCCGCACCAGCCCCCAAGGCGGTGGTGCCAGGTGGCGCTCCCGGAAGCCAACATGCGGCGGCTGCCGCCGCCCAGGAGCCTGGCAGGGAAGGGAGACCCCACCCGACGGAGGAGACGGAGGCGCCAGCCTCTACGGTGCTGACAGCTGTCGCAGGCCAAGGCTCGGGTGTCCCAGGTATAGGTGTGCCAGCCACGCCGTGGCCTCCTGGGTATCCACGTGGCCCTGCGCCCCCTGCGCCGCTGCACTCTCGAGTGCCAGCTGGAGGTGCTGACACGCAAACCAGCGCGCGGGCGGCTCCCGGCTTTGACGGGCGGGCCCTGCCACTTCAGCTGAGCTCTGACGCACATGGCCGTGCGCCGCCCGGCTCTGTTGCCGCCCCGGGCCTTGCCCCGCCACCATCCTGGCCGGCGCACGCCGCCCTTGGATCGGTTGAGTTGTCCCTGCCCGGTGCCGCGCACGAGCAGGAGACACACCGTGGTGCTCCTGCGGTGCAAGCCGGACACGTGGCGCTCCTCGGTGCTGCGGCAGATGTGGGGGGGCCGCACGTGCCGGCAGAAGCCGACGGGGAGAAGGAGGATGAGCGCATCCTCGAGGTGCGTGCGTCTGCATGGCCCTGCTTGCTGTCCCCTCTTCTCTTCTCCTCCTCGCCCCTCTTCGCCTCAAACTTAGCTCCAAGACTTGGTCCCAAGCCGCAATCCCAGCTCAAATACCGAACCTGTATTATAACCCGAACCTCCAACCCTAACCTTGACCCAGACACCAAACCCTAATCCCGCTGCTCATTGTTGTTCTGATCCTAGCCATTTCGTCCCCTGGCCCTATAGCAGTAAGGCCCCTTGTCACCCAGAAGTTCTGCTTGCAGCGGCTTGCGCGCCTGCTTGCCAGCTGGACCGCGAAGACTGTGGACACGTGGCTCAGCCTCGCGCTGTGCCTCTGTGCGCGCGCGCACCCCCCTGAGGCCCTCCCTAGAAAGTTATACTCAGGTCGAAATAAGTGCACTCGCAGCGCAGGCTTGTTTAGGGCCGTCGCTTTTGAGGCTTGTGTAGACTGCATCAAAGTTTGGGCGGAGGGGAGGGGGGGGAGAGTGGGGAGAGCTGCCCTCCTTCCCATGTCATCTGCCTTTATGGCCAATCTTAGTGAGAGGGTAGGGGAACGACGGTTGCTTGTGTCTGACTAGCGGGCGGCCCCTTCTGTACATTAGCGGCCTAGCCCAATTCATTAGGCACTGTGCTCACGCACACGCGCACGCACACACGCACATACACATGCACGCATGCGCACTCGCTCATGCACGCGCGCACCCACACATGCGCACGCACGTGGGGGTGCGCTCGTGTGCGTGCGTGTGCACACTCAAGTACGTAGACACGCGGGTTTGTTTGACTGCCATCGAGGGCATGTGGCGCGTCGTGGCTCGCATGGACAGCGCTCGGCCTCTCTGGCAGCCATGGCAGCCCTCATGGTGGGGCCAGGAAAGTCAGCCGCACCTCTGTCGCGAAAGCCTTACGCCACTCCGCCTCCAGGTGGCGCCGGCGTGTCGCTGAATCGTGCCAGCAAAGTGTGGCGCACAAGTTGCTGCAGGCTATGCCATGCGCGCCTGTCTGCCTGACTCTGTTCCTCCAAACGCACAAACACAAGCATACACAAGGGACACACACACACACGCGCACGCGCGTGCCAATTCCTGCTGCCAGTTGATGTGAACAACTACTCCCAGCTTATACCCCAGCCTCCAGACCCCCCAATCCCCCTCCCCCTCCTCCTCCCCCCGGCCCCCTCTTCTCCCCGGCACGTCATGCATCAACTTTGGATTCGCAGGGACATGGGGCTTTGAAGGGCGCACTCCCTCTCTCTCTCTCTCTCTCTCTCTCTCTCTCTCTCTCTCTCTCTCTCTCTC
>WELA01001245.1:256824-270988 GCA_009602735.1 Mesotaenium endlicherianum
ACCCCCCCCCCACTTCCTGTAGACTGGCACTAGAAATCTCGTATTGCTCAAAAGGAGCTCAAAAGTATGTTCTCTACATAATAACCTTCTTTGGCACTTATCTTCAGCCCTATAGCCTCGGATAAAACCCCACGCTAGGAACCTAGGGCTAGCCCTGGACTGAAACCCTGGGTCTGCCAATCTACCCTGCACCCTGAACTGCAAACCCGAAGTCAGCCCAGGAGCAATCAAACCAGACTTTTTGGGCCGGAAATCATTCAAGCGGTAGAGAGCAGCAGCACACCAGCCTCACATCCTCATCCTAAATTCCAAACTCTGAGCAATAGCTCTGGGTAGATTCTAAACCGACAAATCCTTAGCATGGCATAGGGCGGCGGCTGTCGCCACCTGCCCAATGCATCCTCCGTGTCCTCCTCCTCGTCCTCCTCTTCTTTCACACCTTTTCCTCTGCTTGCAACTCCAGCCTTCAAGCAGCCTCACAAGAAAATGTGCGTGTGTGCCCAGACCTGAGTGCTAACCCTAACACCCGGGCCCTTTTGAACCCTAAGTGAGGGCAGGGGGGGCAGGCCCCTTAAACCTGACCCCAAGCTCAGCTGCCCTAAGCCTCCGGCGCTAAGCGCCACACTCTTCGATATATCCGTGGACGCGGAAGCAGCCATGTCCTCACACAAGAGCAGTGCTCGCCACCTGGCAGCGCTGCGTCAGCATCTGCCCCTCCTCCCACCCGGCTGTCAAATTGCCCCCTGGCCCAGATAGGGTTTAGAGTGAATCCAAGTCCCGACCTGCTTTGAGCAAGCACCCAAAAGAGGCGAAGATCGCCGAGATGGGGACATTGAAGGCTTGCGAATATGCTCGCAAGCACTCGTCAAACTGCCACCTGTCGGAGCACAGGGCCTCCCTCCCGGAGCGAAATTCTGACACGGGGGGAAAATGGGTAGCGTACTTTTTTGATTGCGCCAAAAATACACGAGCAGCAATAAATATCGGGAATGACATCCCGAGCTTAAGGCGCAGAGCGCCACCTGGCATCTGCTGGCCCCCGTAAGAGCACGTGAGGAGGACCGCAAGCGAGCGCGCTGTCTTGCCCGCTCGAGAAACATATAAATAATACGTGATAAACATCACAGTAAGACGCGCATGAGCGCTGCGATCTGGTCACAGAAAAGAAAGCTCCCCCTCCTCTTCCTCCCCTTCCTCCTTCTCCTCCCCCTCCCCCTCCTCTTTCTCTCCCTCCTCCCTCCTCCTGCTCCTCCAACCCCTACTTGCATCGGGCCCTCCAGCCGCAGCTGCGCACCTGCTCCTGCTCCTGCTGCTCCTCATCAGCATGCCCCCTGCTCCCCCTCTCCCGCGCCCTCTCCCGGCTCTCCCCCTGTCGCGCTCTGTTTCCCCCCTGTTGACGACATGCTTCTGCTCAGCTGCCCCAGCCCTTCCTCCTCCTCCAACTGCGCACACCCCCGCCTGCTCCTCCTGCTCCTCCAGCTCCTGCTCCTGCTCAGCTGCCCCGGGTCTCCCTCTCTCGCGCTCTCGCGCTCTCTCTTTCTCTGTCCCTCTCTTGCACTCTCTCTCTTGCTGTTCTCGACTGCCCTACTTGTTGTCGGGCCAATAATTTACTGCCTGCACCTTGCCAGCTGGCACATCCGGTCGGCTGGCCAGCCAAGCCGCACCTGCCGGAACCCTCGCGGTCCAAACCCTAGGCCTTGATCCGCCAGCCGTGCTCGACCTGCACCTTCCTGCCAGCTGGCACGTCGAAGCCCCACAGAGCCCGGCATGATGCAGCCTCTTGCCGGCTGGCACGCCGCAGCCCCGACACCTGTCAACGGCACAATGCCTCCGAGCGTGCAACTCTTGAAGCAAGCGCCGCCACTGCGGCGGCGTCTGCCGAGGCAGGCAGACCCGCGCACGCGCGCCACCTGCAGGGGGAGCAGCCGCCACCGCCGCCGGTCGGCCTGCTGCCTGCCGCCTGCCGCTTGGTGGTGGAGCAGGAGTAGGGGCAGGGGCAGGGGCAGGGGCAGGGGCAGGGGCAGGGGCAGGGGACAGGGACAGCAGGGGCAGCGATCGATGCGGCACCGCATCATCAGAATAACCTAAAACCCTCCCAGACCTTCTGGAAGAAGGCTGAATTCCCAGAACCCCAACTTTCAAAAAACCTGTCACCAAAAACCGTGCGCTCCAAACATCCCTCCCAAATAAAGCTGTGCCAGCGGAACGGCCAGGGCCAGGGCCAGGGCGGGAGTGGGGCTTTCTAGCAGGGCCTTCGCGCAATCTTTTCCTCCCGGCCTCTCGCCGAGGACCGCCGGCACGCCCTCGCTTCTCTCTCCCGCGTGTCGTGGAACAGCCGCCTGGCGTCGGCAGGTGGCAGGTGCTGGCAGGCCTGCGGGCCCGCGGCAGCGTACTGGGCGTAGCTCCCGTATCGCACGGCCGCCGCCCGGCCACTCCCGCCGTTGCTGCAGCAGCCGCTTCCTCCGCCGCCCGGGCGGCATTGGCAGGTCAGCACCACGCGGGCGCCGCTAGCCAGCCCAGTCAGCAGCCCTGTCATGGAGGCGAGCAGCCGGCAGGAGTCCAGCTGGAGGATTCTGAGCGAGTACAGGCTGCTGACATCATACCGAACGGCGTGTGTGCGGCCGACATTGCCGCCCCCCCTGCCGCCCGGGGCGGGACCGCCGGCGGCGCCGGCGTGGGCGGTAGAGTGGGCGGCGGCGGCGGGGCCCACGCGCAGCGAGGTGAGCGCTGTGAGCGCGTCAAGCGTGGGCCACGTGAAGGCATGCGCGAGCGTCAGATGGAGCGAGCGCAGGCGCGGCGTGAAGCTGAAGAGGTCCCGCTGGAAGAGCCGCTGCCCACTGACAACAAGTGTCAGCTCCTCCAGGCGCGGCATGGGGGCCACCAAGCGCGGCATCACGTTAGTCCGCAGCTCCAGCCGAGTCAGCCGCGGGTTGAATACCGCCTGGCTCATGCCCGCCGCCGCAGCACCCGGGCCGCCGCCGTTGCCTTGGCTGCCACCCGCCCCCGGACCGCCGCCGCCGCTGCCGCCGCCGCCGCCGCCCGCGTGCACGCGGTAGCAGCACAGGCTGAGCGAGGTGAGGCAAGGCAGCGCCGCCAGCACGTCGGCCTCGAACGATCCCTCCCGCGCCGCCGCCAGCAGCGCAGCCTTTGGGGCGAGGGAGGGCTCCTGGGGGCGGGGCTGGATGCACGGCCAGCACACGCGGCTGGCGTCGCAGCACGCAATCGAGAGCTCCCGTATCGCCAGCAAGGCGCCCGCCCTCGCGGGCGGGGGCGGCGCCAGGTGCCGCAGAGACAGGGCCGGAGGAGCGCCCTCGCCCGCGGGAGTGGAGGAGGCAGGGGCAGAAGCTGCATCGGCAGCACCAGCACCAGCAGCATAGGGAGCAGCAGCCGCGGCGGCAACAGGGACAGCGGTGGTGACGGCAGCTGCGACGGCGTCAGCATGGCCAGGAGGAGTGGGGAGAGGAACGGGAGGAGAAGGAGCGAGAGCGAGAGCTTGAGCAGTTTGCGAGAAAGGGAGAGGGAGAGGGAGAGGGGGAGAGGGAGTGGGCAGGGCAGGGAGAGGGGGAGGGGGAGGAGGGGCGAGAGGGAGGCAGCTGAGGGGGAAGCTGGTGTCAGAGAGGGAGAGGCTTGTGAAGGAGGGCAGGCTCCACAGCCAGGGGGGCACCTGGCGTGCGCTCCATACGTGCAGGGAGAGCGCCGTCAGGCCCGGCAGCGCTGCCAGCGAGGCGCTGATGGGCGCGGGCGCGCGCGCGCCGCGCGCGTGCCTCAGGGCCGAGTAGTCCAGCGTGAGCGCGCGCAGNGCGCTGCAGCAGAAACTCGCGCAGCGCGGGCGGCAGAGGAGCGGGCTCCGGCCCCGTCCGCCCCCTGGGCAGGGGACCCAGCGGCAGCGAGAGAGGAGCCGCCAGTTGCATGCCAGCTGGCAGCTCCAGCAAGGGCTCCTCCTGAGCCCCCACCCTGCTGCGCTTGTTGCTCCCACCCCCAGCCCCGCCCCCCGCCTTGGCCCCGCTCCTACCCCCGTCCGCGCTTCCGCCCTCTCTTCCTGCACCGCTGCCGTCGTTGCCACGGCTGTCCGCGTCGCTGTCACTGCCTCTGCCCCCCGCGCGCCCGCCGCCATCCCCCCACGCGTCGGCGACAGCGGCGGTGCTGCTACTTGCGTTATAGCATCCACCAGGCTTGTCGAGAAAGAGGGTGGCGGAGAGGTCAAAGGAGACGAGCGAGGGGAAGCTGGCGGTGATCCCCGCCAGGAGGCGGTTCCAGCTGTCCTGCGAGAGCGCGCCGCCAGCTGGCGCTCCGGCGCCGCCGCCGGCGCCAGTGCCGACAGGGCAGGCGGCCGGGATGCGGACGTGCGTCGCATTTGGATACGCCCGCAGCTCGCGGAGGATGGCGTCCACGTCAGCGTCCGCCGCCCCCCCTGCCTCCCCCCCCGCCGCCGCCCGCCTGTCTGGGAGCGAGAGCGCCACGCGGGTCACGGCGCCGCCCAGGACGCGGCTCCACTTCCGGCACACGCGGCTGTGGAGCCGCAGCAGGCCCGCGTCAATGCAGCCCCCGTCGGTGCGGGCGGCGTCGTCGGCGTCGTCGTCATTGTGGCGGGAGACGCAGAGGGAGCGCAGGAGGGGGCCCAAGATGTCATCTGGCAGGTCCATGATGCCGGCGGTCCCCCCAGAGTCTCCGCGCGCACGCTTCGGCCTCGCGCCACCTGTCCCCGTCCCTGCGCCACCTGCCCCTGTCCCTGCACCGCCTGTGCTTGCGCCGGCTGTCCCTACACCGCCTGTCTCTGTCCCTGCGCCCCCCTCCCTCATGCCGCCTGCCCCTGCGTCATCTGTCCGCTCACCACCTGTCCCCGAGTCACCTGTGGCGCTGGCGTGGCCAGCTGCCAGCTCAGCAGGACCTGCTCCTAGGCCCTGATGCCCGACGCGGGCGGCCGCGGCTGCAGGAGGGAACTCTCTTGTCCCAGTACCTGTGTCAGCTGGCGGGCCGCCGGTGCCAGCTGTCGGGCTCTGGGCACAAGCTGTCGGACCACCAGCAGGGGGGGCTCCCGCAGGAGCCTCCCTTGGCTGCTGCTGCTCAGTCGCCTTTTTGTCGCATGCAGAGCAGTCTGAACGCGACCCAGGAGAACCTTCAGAGCAGCAGCACCTGAGGGGCGACGTTGCCAGGTGGCCGCGACCCGGCGCGTGCATGCCCACCACGTCAGGCCCTCGGGGCCTGCCACCTGTTGCTCCTTCCTCGTCGGGGCGTGTGCAACCCCCTTTGATGCCTGCGCTCGTGTGAGCCGCGACTGCCAGCTGTTACCAGCGCGCAACACAGCCACAGCCAGTATATACGAGGCGCTGTACTCAGACGAAAGCCTTCCACAGACCTGACGCGTACCACAGACCTGACCCTCAGATGATTCAAATAAACGGCGTGGGCGCTGCCGGGCAGTAAAAAATTGGCAGCCAGTTATTAGGCCAGCCTTTTCTTCTGAGATGTTTCATTCCACTACTTCAATTCTCACAGACAGAGACCGCTCCACAAGCGCCTGTCATCTGTCAACGTAGGTGAGTGTATGCAGGGGCCTTCTCAGCAACTGCGCTTCTTCCACATGGCAGACTACGATGTGCAGTGGCACCATCCCACCACGTGCAGGGGCACAGCAGAGGGGCGGGGCGCTGAGCCCCGCACGTAAAAGCGCGACACTTGTTGCTCCCTGGGGAGTTCCAGGGTAGTCCCACACCCGTCGTATGCAATCCGAGTGGTTCAGGTGGCAGACATGCATCATGAGCTCACACATCACTTCGGACAAAAATGCCCTCCCGCTGAGCAGAAATCTCCACTTGGTGGATATTCTGGATAAGAGTCAGATGAGAACCAATGGAATCTGAGTAGCTTCCGAGCGCTCCAATCGAGTGGCGAGTGCTCGCTTGTGCATTGCAAGATTGCAGAATTGAAAAGCCGACCAGTCGTCCAGTAGGGGAAAATATTAAGCTCAATTTCACTGATGTAATCGTGTAGAGGCTTTGTGCAGCTTGGTCTCACCCGTGAGATCAGAACGGACGCCGTTGGCTGTCTCTGTCGAGCAGAACGCGCTCGCCTTGCTCTTAATTATGCAGTCTCGCTCAATGTTGAGCTAAATCAGTGCACGGCAGGATTGCTGCCTTCCAGTGGCCAAGCAGAATCAGATATCAGTTGCCTCACCAGCCTCTCTAACAATAGCACTGGCAGTAGCCGACGTCTGAAGTACAGTGCAGACAAGAGGCCACCATGTATGATACAGCAGGATACTATTAATAATCGGACTCGCAGGTTCCTGGTAACTGGTTACCTACACGAATGATCAGCACATACACAATTCGAGCGACGAGTAACGAATATGTTGGTCCGGACCATAACAGGAAGTGCCTGTAAACTGTGACCCTTTCACCCATGCAAGAGGCAAAGAGCAATGCGAAGTAACCGGCAAGGTGCAGCCTGCAGGCGGGACCAGGCTCGTCGAAAAGAATCTGCGCACGCCTGATGATGCCTGAAGCTACTGGAAGTCTGGAACTTCACAGTGGCGTGGATTGTGGCTGCTGGCATAATGAAGACAGTAGGGCACTCGAGGAGCTTCGAGAACTCAGTGATACTGCGGGAAAAAAAACAAACTACAGACCGGACGCAAGCACGCTGGGATAATGATGGCCGCCAGATTCAATGTCACGGAGAACCTCGGAGTACCTCCAGGCTGAGACTTGTCAGTTGTACTGATTGCACCAGATTGCACCAGCTTATGTAGCAGTTGGGGTCCTGCACCGCCGGCATTGCCAAAAGGGCTGATTCAGCCAGATTCAGGCAGTATTGGGCTGCGGGCACCACGAGCATTTAAGGTGGTCAGACCGTCAAAAATGACAACGCCGAGAGCACCGACGTGTCGTTGGTGGTCCTGGCGCCATGGCAATTGAATTTCCTAGGGGATTTATGCCAACATAGAATTTCGTTTGGATCTAGTTTAGCTATCTAGATAATGGCAAGCACTTCCTTGGCAACGGCTGCGCTCATCTAAACGACATTCTTATTAAGATCCCACCCCCTTCCCTAGACTTCGTGCTTGTCCAATATACGGGGTCTAGCCTCTGACCGTAAGTCGTGCCTCTTAAAAAATAGGTCTTCTCTCGTTTTGAGCCATGGCGGGCCAACCCGGTTCTGGCCCTTCGCTTGAACAGATTGTATACAATTTTACTACAGATTATACCCAATGTTTGCCCCATATTGAGAACTGATATTCTGCGCAACTTGAAAATTCGTGAATATATCTACTTAGTTTCTTCTCAAATAGATGGAGTTTCCTCCTCATGCTCCACTGCTCCAGGGACCAGAGCACTCAAAGACTCGAGTGCTGCAGCCCAGGATTCGCATAAAATTTGATGTTATTTGTCTTTTTGGATGTTTTAAAATCCTGAAAATACGTAAATTATGTCGAAAGAAATCCTGGTCATTAGGAGCGGATGTCGCGTAAAATCCCATAATTTCCTATTTTCCTTTAAAAGTTTGTCGTGGGATGTTAGTACGCCATCAAAAAAGTCCTACCGAATTTTGTCGGATGTTCTTGAAACCCTGACCGTCGCCCAGAGCAGGCCAGAGGATGTTTCCGAATTTTTTTGAAATCCGCAACTTTTGTCGAATCCTGGGGCCTGTGCTGCAGTCTGCAGATCACTGCAGGTTCATGGGTGGTCGCAGATTATGACAGCCGCGACAGAAAGGCACGCCGCACCATCACGATTGTTTTGCAGCAACTGACAGCAACAGACAAACACAAGGCTTCTTGTAATATTATATAGCAAATATGTCGGAGCTATTGAGAACTAGCCAAAATTGGCAGAGGTCCACGCTCCACGTGACGGCATGTCTTACCGTTTAATGTTGGCAATCAATATTAGACGTCATTATACGTTATCAGGGCAATGTCTTCGTTCGAGAAGGCTGCAATCTCCAGGACCCAGTCACCTACTAGTGTTCGCTCGTAACTTATAAGCCTGCACCAACCTGACAAAGCGACAATGCAGTGACAAAAGAGAGAAATTCGAAGAGGGAATGAATTTTGAAACTGGTACTACGGTCTACCGAGAGTGCTTTTACGATTCTTGGAGTTGACTTTTATAAAGTCTCCTGCGGGCGCAGCTTGCCACGTCTAGAATCAAATCCAACGATGGTGAGGACGAGGAGGTCCCGACTCCCGATCCGTCTGGATGTCATAAATTTACTATATCCGTCTTTTAAGTTAGTGTGACTATTTTTGGATATCCGAGTGTGCTATCGCACGCCTAGATATAAGGCATACGTGTACCTACCAGTAACCTGAAACGTCGCCCGACCTCTAAGTCACTGCAGAAGCAGGTTCTGTCTGGTGCGGCACTATCCTGAGTCGGTAGAAAAGAGCTTTAGGGAGGAGGAAACCAATAGGACAGAGCGACTGGTCAGTGGTCACTGGACTTGATTCATACATATTCATGTGCTACTTTTGGCTCGCAAAACACCAGAAGGGGGGATCATATAAATCAATTCCAGCCTCATCTGATTCGACCTGCGGATAGAAAGTCCTGCCCATCCCGGGGACATATGCAGCTGGACTGCGGCAGCAGCATTGGCGGCAGAATCTGCGGAATGTTGCGTCAAGCTTTGTGCTCATGTAACGTGTAATGCCGTCGAGCTGCTTCGCATGACTGAGCCGAATATTATGAACATGGTTGACTCTATATCAGCTCTATATGACTGCTTCTGACTTTGAAGGGTGGGCCCTACCACGGGTGCTGCAAGTCATGGGGTGGTAACTCCCCTCCAAAATTTGGGTGAAATAGCGCCCAGAATTTAAAGATTAAAAATAGCGACCTGAAATCAAAATCTCAAAATGTATACAGTGAATTAGCGCCCTTAAATAAAGTAAATATGGATCAATAGCGACCTGAAATCAACCCTTTAAAAATTAGGGAAAGGACTCAAAATTTTAGGGGCCTAAATTCAAATATTGGGAAAATTAGCGCCAGTTATCACCCCATGCTGCAAGGTGACTGCGAGACGCAGAAGCGAAAAACAGAAATGAGCAGATATGTGTGCGTAGCAACATGACCGATTGAAGGCAGATCAACGAAACCAATTGTTGTAATTGGACAGTATCGTACCTTCATACCTCGGTGCGCTTAAATGATCTTTTTTCTCAGAGTTTATTTGAAGGCGCTTCGGTAAAACTTTGATGAGGTTGGTCCAGTGAGCTCACGTTCGTTCTTCTTCGTAATTTCAACACCGCCAACGACTGGATTAGATCGAGAGCTTGCATAGAAAAGGAAGGAATTGAGAACGTCACCGTCCCCGCTATGAAGTAGCAAAGGAATGAGCCTGTGTGTTCGATTGACTTTTGGATCTTGTAGCAAATAATGTAGGTCCACGTTTGCGAGGAGCTTTTCAAACCTTCAAGTGCCTTGCAAGTTCCTGCACCGAGATAAATCTGGTGACAACACGAGCCATCTGATGCTTGGGCGTTAGAAAACCAGTCGCCATCGATTGTTGCCCATGGAAAAGCGTGATGCTCATACTTTTTCTTAGAAAGTGTTAACTGATCAAGAACATTTCATTGTATGTCGGAGCCCTGATCATTCTGCGATGAGATGAACGTTTCAGAATCGCATGAGCTTCATTAAGACGTGCTGTTAGATCGCTGGCTTCATGCTGCCAATGCATCTGCGGAGCACCTCTGGGACGAAGAGAGACATGGCGTTTAGCGAGCCCTCGGAGGATAGATCTGCCATGCTGGCGGGGAGCACCAGCCTCACGATTGACTTTGACAAGAGCAAGAAGCTTCCTGTCACGGAAGCCGTCACTCCTCTGCCATGGTAAGTATATGTTTATAGTGCACTGAGCCATCTGCCAGCTGCCTGTTGGCTAGCATTCACATAAAATCCACATGACAATGACAGGTATAATAATAACAAGCGGTAACTCATTATGGGGCCATCAGCTGATCAGGTGGAAAACCTTCCTGTGAGCTTCAGCAGACGACCTGTAGGTCTGTGGAATGAGTATATCAGAACATATTACACACATATGCTGGATACAAATTTACAAATATGTGAATACGAAGTGTACATATATGTGAATAGAATATGTATCTATGAGTATCTATGTGTATATATGTGTATATATATAAATGTAGATGTATATGAATCAATATATGTGCATGCCTGATATTGATGGTCACTTATGTGTACGTGTATATACGAATGCCCAGACCTTAATAGGCTCTTCCAAGAAAGACCTTTGACCAGCAGAATGTGGACACTAAATGTCCCAATCCCTTTGCTCACGTTAGAGTGCACATGTAGGAATTTATGTGGGAAGAACAGCGGGAGACAGTGGGAGACAGTTAGAGAGCGGGAGACAGCAGGAGACAGTGGGGAACAGTGGGAGGCAGTGGGAGACAGTTAGAGAGCGGGAGACAGCAGGAGACAGTGGGTAACAGTGGGAGGCAGTGGGAGACAATGGGAGACAGTGGGGAACAGTGGGAGACATTGAGAGACAGTGGTGGACAATGGGAGGCAGTGGGAGACAGTGAGAGGAAGCACCGAGAAGAGACTGCACAAGCAGGGGGATGGTGCAATTTGACTGGAAAGAGTCGAGCAGCTTTCTCACGTGCATGGATGCCACCGGGGGACACGACATGACGCTGATGGCAAGCAGCCAGAGTCGTCAAAGTGGTCAAAGTAGTCCATGCCAGTCAGCATGTTCGCCATGCATGGATGCCGGTGGGGGCGCAACAGGATGCTGCGATGACCAGTCAAAACAGTCAAAAGTAGTCAACGCCGGCCAGTTATAGGACACACACAACTTCGCAAGTGTGATACTATGTGCTTGTGTGAGACAGGGGAGACGGTGGAGCCAGGGACATGCTCACGGGGGAGGGAAAATTGAAGGGGCGATTTTGTGGGAAGGAGGAAGGAGGATTTAGCATGCCCCTGACAGGGAGTGTCTTTTGGCACTCTCATGTTCTGGAAGGTGTCGATAGTTCTGCCTTTGACCAGTGGACCGTTATTTGACCAATGGTGGACTAAGATTTGGAAGAGTGTATGGAGCTCAAGGCACAAAGTGGCTGACCCCACTCCCCACCTCAGGTGCAGGCAGAGTGGTGGTGAGAGGGAAGGGGGGAGGGGGAGGTGGGGGAGGTGGGGGAGAGGCTTGAAGTTGGGGGTCTTCCTGCGGGCACACGACAGCTGTAAACGATCAGCAGGCTTCAATTCCCACGACTTATAACCGGACGTCACCAGACATCTGCTAGAAGATACCTGTACTTTGCCCATAACACCTCTCCTTCCCCATGGTATTCCCCACTGAGCACGGAAAGCTGGTACGTGTGTGCGTGCGTGTGTGCCCCTGCGTACGTGTCTGTATGTGTGTGTGTGTGTGCGCGTGCGCGTGCCTGCCTGTGCGTGTGCGTGCATGTCTGTGTGCGTCCGTGTGTGCGTGCGTGCGTGCGCATGTATGTGCGTGTTGTGTGCGAGTCTGTGCGTGCGTGCGTGCATGTGTGCGTGTGTATGTGCGTGCGTGTGCGTGTGTATGTGTGCGAGTGTGTCCGCGTGTTCAAACTTCGCGGCGTCGCGGCGGGAGCAGGCGGGAGCTCTTCTTCATCTCGTGAGAGACCACTCCCCTCCTCGTCCCCCCACTCGCCCCCATTGCCCAAGGCCACCACCAGTGGTACTCGTGCCCGAGAGAGCTGCCTTCTGCCTTCCCTTTGCCGAGTCAGTCTTTGTCTCGCCACGCGCGCTCGATGCACGCGCGTCACGCATCACGCCCCCGATCTCTGTTGCCCTCTCAGATTGAGAGAGCCCCCACGGGAGTAGCTTGCTCATTCTCTGCCCTCTAGGCTGCCGCCGGATCAGCGCACGTGCCGCTCCGCTCCGACGGCGCGCGCGTGTCTGTCTATGTGTGCGGGTGTAAGTGTGTCTGTGTGTCTGTGTGCGCACATGTCTTGTGTATGCGAGAGTGTGTGCGTGTTTGAGAGAGAGGAAGAGCGCGTGGCTTGCTGTGCCGGGGGTGCCGGGTGGCGGGTGCCAGGGTGATACAGGGCGGGCAGGCGCTGCAGATCACCATGCTGCTTCCCATCGTGAGCTTCCTCAGGCCCTCCCCCGCACCACTCCGCCTGGTGCCAAACCCCCCAAACCTGACCCGAACCTCCAAATCTAACCCAAACCTGCAGACCCTAAACCGTCATGCATGCTGCTTCCCTATCGTGTGAGCTTCCTCAGACACCGTGCCCTCCCTGTGCACCATCCTCACCCTCTCACCCTCTCACCCTCTGAAAACCTTGAGCCCCGCAAAATGTGACCCGGATTCAAAACCCTGCTGCAAAACGCAAACCCGGCGCTCATTCGGAGCTGCCTTTCCACCCGCTTACGCCCCGCCCCGCCGCTCTCCTTCCCCTGAAGCCCGCTGGGCCCCCATCAGGAGCTCTGACGAATGCGCCCCCACCCACAAACTGTATTTCCCAAAGCTTAGAACTCAAAACCCCCGTCCAGAACACACCCCCCCCCCCTTTCTTACACACCCCTGATCCTTTCCCACCCTCTGCCTCAGCTCACTCCCCCAAGCCCCGGCACTGTTTTCTTTCAGGTGGAAATAGGGGCTCGCAGTTGGGTACCCTTCGGATTCAGGGGGTTCAGGGGGCTTCTTTCGGGTCTGGGAGTTCGGGTTTAGGGTTTCTGTGTAGGGATCAGGCCTCCTCCTGCTTCTCTTCCAATCCCCCCGGTGTGCGCCAGGGCACGGCCCTCTGCCAGCTGTCCCTCTCCGACCCCCAGTAGAGTCGCACCCTGCCCGGTCCAGCTAGCTCAGGGCCGGGCCGGGGCGAGATTTCAAATTGAGGGTTGGACTGTGAGCTTGAGGTTTAAGGTCAGGGTAAGGTCAGCCTTTTCGTTGTTCAACCGGGACCTTGTCGGGGGGGGATGCAAGTGTTTGCCTCAGGGGTCAGAGCTGCTGCAAAGCGGGGTGGCCAGGCAGGAATTGGGGTTTTGAGGTACTCCCGGAGGACACGTGCGCAAGCGAGGCCGAGGCTGACGAAGCGCCGGGTCTCAGAGGAGACCCGAGGTTTGTTACTGGCTGGGCCCATGGTGCTCACGGCTCATGGTTTCTGGTTTAGGGTTTGGGGCAACCGTCTCAGGGTCTAGGGTTTGAGGGCCAGGGAGTAGTTGCCTGGTTCGTTACTGCTGTTGGTGCTCAGGGCCAGGGCTAGGATGTAGGATGTCGGTGTAGGTTTTAGGAATTAAGGCTCAGGGAGTAGCGTCTGGCCGTTGATGGCGAGCTGGGGCTGAGGAGGCGGCTCCCTTTAGGGCCTGGGCCCGCGCCCAGCCGCCTAAGCCCAAGTGGCGCGCTCTTTGGAAAGAGGAAAAGTTTGAAGAGGGCACTTCTGGGACTGCTGCTGCTGCTGCTGCTGCTGCTGCTGCTGCTGCTGCTGCTGCTGCTGCTGGTGATGGTGCTGCTGCTGCTGCGCCTCCTCTGCCCTGGAGCTGCTGCTGGCGTTTGGAATGGTGTGGCGCTTGGGCAGCGCGAGGGTGGAGCTGCAGAGCTGTGTGTGTGTGCGTGTGTGGGTGGGTGGAGGCAGGTGGAGTAGAGGCTGCTCGAGTTGAGGAGGGGGGCAAGGGGGGAATATGGCGATGACTCGTCACGAGTCCCTTGACTCCTGCTTGTGCACGTCTCATCTCTTTCCCATAAAGAAACACACACGTGCGCACACGGATGCACACGGACGCACATGCGCACTCACACACACACACACACATATGAACGCACATGTGCACGCGGATGCACACACAAACTCTCTCACGAGTCCATCACTGGGTCACTCTCAGCTTGCACTTGAACACACACTCACGCACGCACGCACACGCACACACACACACACACTCACGCACGCACACACACACACACAGAGAGAGAGAGAGACACACATACACGCATACACACTTACAGAGCCACATTCATATTCTTCTCACGCAGTCTTCACATTGAGGGGACGGACCGGGACCGGTCGTGTGGTGACGTGCGTGCAGTTTGTGTTCATGGTGCAATCGTACGATGTCACGGGGGGCGACGAGCACTCCATCGGACGCTATGCCGGCTTCATGGTCAGCTCCCTTTGCCCCTCCCCTTCCCTCCCCTCCCCTCCCCCCTC
>WELA01001266.1:3050-15055 GCA_009602735.1 Mesotaenium endlicherianum
GCAGTCGCTGCGGCAGACCTCGCGGCGAGCTGTGCGGCAGGCGCTGCGGCAGGCCTCGCAACAGGCCGCGCGGACGGCGTTGCGACAAGCCCCGCGGCAAGATGCACGGCAAGATTGCCGGTTGCGCCAGCAGCGGCCATTCTAGCCTGCTGCGCACATGCTCAGCCACTCGACAACCGCTCCGCAGTCGGGCGCGCGAGCCGCGAGCACACGCTTGTAGCACCGGCCAGTCGGCCCGTTGTCCCGCATTAGCGCGCCGGGCCAGACCAGGGACGCCGGACGGAGGAGACACCGCGGTTGCCCCGTTCCTTCCGCATCCTAGAGCCCTCCACGACCTCAGCAGAGCCGACGCCACATGCGCTCACTTCGCCTATGACAACGGTGCAGCTCAGCGCCGAGGTCATCTCTCTAGCACTGCATCGCATGCCGGCGGTCTCCTTCGCAGAGCTCGGCGTCTCCATGGAGGCAACGAGGCAGGCCGCTCAACTAATGCTCCAGTCGCGCAGAGCCATGCAGCGCACCGCCGCCAGGAGGCCGACGGCCGATGCCGCCACCGCGGTGCGATCCACGCCCGCGCGCCCTGCGCATGAGCGCAGGATGATCAGCACTCCTAACGCCGCGTTTTTGGATAATTCGCAGGGGATCGTGCTCGTCAACACCCAGGCGCCGCAGCGCATCATGTTCGACACAGGCGCGCAGCCGGTTCTCATCAGCCTCCGCTACTTCCGTCAGCTAGGACTCTCTTCCGCTGACTTGGAGGACTCTCCGACGCGCATTAACACCGCCGCCGGCACGTCCGAGACCGTCGCCGGTCGCACGAGGTTGGCGCTACTGTTCACCCTGCGCCCAGGCACGGCAGACGAGACAACCATCCATTGGCACGCACTCGTCACTCCTTCCGAGTCCTTGGATGTGCTCCTAGGGCAGGACGTGCTCTTTCCCATTGGCGCCGCGGTCAACAACTGGGCAGAGCGCGTCTTCTATCGTCCCGACTGGAGGACAGGGGGGACGCGTACCGCATCCTTGCCCCTTGACATTGTCGATCGCCGACCAGCAGTGTCCGCTCTTTATGGCTTCATGGGGCTGGACGATGGCCGGCCAGTGGTCAAGACCGATAAGGACGGGCCCGAGGACGAGGACATCTCTGTGGGGGTAGACCTACTCGAGCCACAAGACGAGGAGCCGGACCTACCTAGTGCCGAGCTCCACCTCACGCCGCAGCAGCAGGCGGATGTCCTAGCAGCCCAGGCCAAGGAGCAAATCCGCATCTGCACTGCCCACAGCGCGATGATGCAGCAGATGGCGGACGATGCCACTGAGGCCCTCGCCACGGCCAGCACAGCCATCGCTGCCGCCGCCCTTGCTCGCGGTGCGGTCGCAGCGCCTACGACTCATCAGGGGGTCTCGGCCTCTTGCGGCAAGCCGCCCGCGAGGACCGACGTCCGCGTTTGCCACGACGTGCCTGTTGGTGTGGCCATTCAGTACAGTATGGACTCTCAGCCGCCCCCTCACGACGCCTCGCATCAGTCCGGCGAGACCTGGCCTTGCACCACGGCATCCGAGGACGAGGCCATGCGGCAGGCAGCTTATCCTGGCAGATCCGACGACCAGTCCCTCAAGAGTGAGGAGGAGACGCAGTGGGAGCGACTGCCAGAGGCATCCGTCGAGGTACTCAGCGCAGCGCCACCGGAGGAGCCCCCGCCAGCTGCGCCTACGGCACGCAGGCAGCGCGCACCTACTGGTCCGCCCGGCTTCAGCGCACCCAGCCAGCCCATGACACACGACTGGCCCAGCAGGGCTCGCACCGACACCGCTGGACCCAGCCGTCCAGTGTCACACGACTGCTTGACGAGCCACGAGTGTCGCCGCATCGCACATTTGTTTGCGACGAGCCGGGCTGCCGCGGCCTCCTCTAGCGCTGGCACACACTCCATACAGCAGCCAGCGCCCAGGCTCAGCGTCCGCGAGCCACACCGCACGACCCCGTCTATCTGCGCCCATCTGACCTACGCACATCGCACTTGGCCGACCATCGGACCCGCTCGAGAGACCACTCCTCTCCGCGAGACGAGCCGCTCCCGATCGCTCACACCCCTTTGCCAGACGCGAGAGGTGACTCCCCTCCACGAGACGCGCGCCCGCTCCGTCACACCGCCCTACGACGACAGGGACCGCACACCTCCTTACGACGACACGCGGGCCCGCGGGGACACGCCGCCATACGACGACACTCGAGACCGACGCCGCACTCCGCCCTTCCAGCCCCTCTCAGCTGGCGACGACGCTCAATCTTCTTTCGAGGCGCATTTTGTGATGCTGGCCCCTACAGCTCCGCGCGCCAGCGTCCCTCGCAGCCACATCGCTGGCGACGGTCCCTCCGGGTCATCTCCTCCCAAGGTGGCCCGCACCAACAGCAGGCCGCCCAGTCGCCACCCATTTACGGCCGCCGCACGCACACGACTCATGTCTAGTCTCCGGCAGCCCCGGGACGCGCCCGTCCCACGAGGGCAGCCCCGGCCGCGAGTCCTGCTGGCCCCTCGCCGGCTAGTTTGATCCCCGCAGGAGGTCGACAGCTCCGAGCGCTCTGTCTGCACAGTCCCCTCTGCAGACATGCGCGCACGCGAGCGGGCCTACTTTGACCCGCACCCCTACTTGACTCCGCGTCCCGTTCTCGACCAGCTGGCCCACGCGGCCTCGCACCAGACTGACCGCGCCCAGCGCGACAGGTGGCAGCAGCTGTGCGTGGCCTCGGCCCGACGTCAGGCCCGCGCTGTCTCTCCCACAGCCCTGCAGGATGCGCGCCTGCGGTGGCGCACCTCCCAGGACCACGCACGGGAGGAGCGTCCGCAGCCGCTCACTGACCGCATCCCTAGCCTTACGCGTGACTACGCAGACCGTGTTGTGGCCGCCCTCCGCATGGCGCCACATCAGCACAGCGCCGAGCGTACCTTCTCGCCGCCCGCTCAGCCCGGCACCCCTGCAGTGGGGTGTCGCCCACTTCCGACTCCTATCTGCGCAGACGCTCTAGACGAGCGGCCCGGCGGCATCGTCCTCGTCGAGCTCTTTGCCGGCATCGCCACCGGGTTACTCGCGACCTTACAGGCCGGCATCCCGGTGCGCCGCTACGTCTACGTCGATCCCGATCCTGAGGCCCAGCAGGTGGCCCGTCGGCAGATGGCGTTGGGCCACGAGCGGTTCCCTGACCTCCTTCCCGCGCACGCATTCCGCCGCGCTCAGACAGACTGGCCCATGGACATCCGCGACATCACCGTCGAGCATGTCACCCGACTTGGGCCCATTGACCTCGTCATCGCCGGTTGGGAGTGCCAGGGCTTCTCCAGAGCCGGGCGTGGCAGGGCGCTCAGCGATCCCCGCACGGCCCTCTTCTGGCACTTGCTCCGCGTCCTCAACATTGTTGAGGATCGCCAGCCGCCACACACACTCGCGTGGGTCCTGGAGAACGTGGCCGCGCGCCACGATCGCCGTCCCGATGTTAGCGCCGACTTCGGTCTTTGCAGCAGCTACGTCGGCCGGGAGGCCGTCATCGACGCTGCCCAGATTGGTTCCTTCGCGCACCGCGTCCGCGCCTACTTCACGAACCTGGCGATGCCAGGTACTCTTGAGGCGTTGGCCACCTCACATCCACGTCACCCACGCACCGTCGACTCCACCCTCGATACCCCTCGCCTGGCCCAGCGCGTGACTGCACTACCACATCCCTCCATGGCGCAGTGTGAGGTCCTGCATGACGTCACACGCGCGCTGCCGACTTTTGTCAGCCGCTACGACAGCAACGCCTTCGTCGGAGATCAGCGCGGGATGGTCATCAACCTGGAGAGTGGCATGTTTGACAGGCCACGCCCTGCGGAGATGGAGCGTGCCATGGGCTTCCCGCCGCATCTCACGCAGGTGGACGGTCTCACTGAGGTGAACCGCATTCGCCTCTTGGGGCAGGCGATTGACGCCAACATCCTCACGTGGATTTTGCTGCAGACGCAGGCCTTGGCGCCTCTCTACGCCGCAGCCCGGCATCCCGAGCTACCTCGGCCTGCCGATGATATGGACGATGACTCTACCGACGATGACAATCAGACCCCGCCAGGCACGACGTGGCATCCTCAGCGCGCAGGGCCTGCACCGCCAGCGCGCACCTGCCCCCCCTCCCCACCGTCGCGCGGGGAGGACTCTGGTTCGTTGGGGGGGGGCCGGCGGAGAGAGGAGTCCTCACAGCGACCCAGGGAGTCCCGGTCACCTTTTCTTTTTCCTCGCTCACAAACAGACGGTGCTTGGCAGCTGGCCGCAGCTGCCACGGTGCAGGTACCCACGGCAGGCCGAGCGCCAACCGCTGCGGGGCAGGTGACACCTGCAGCACCACAGTCTACCCCAGCGGCAAAACAAGAGACTCCAGCTGCAGGCCAGGCGACGCCACCAGCTCCACCGACATGGAAGCTGGGGGGGACACTCACCAAGGCACAGGCTGCACAGTTGACGGCACTGCTGGACGGGAGGCGCAGCACCAGCTTTGCCAGCGGCATGCACGATCTCCGGCGCTACAGGGGGGACCCCATGCGGATTACTCTCACGTCGCAGGAGCCCATTTTCCTGAAGCGTTATCGCTACAGCCACTTCGAAGATGGCTTGATCAGCGCGCAGACAGGCAAGCTGGAGGACAGCCGGCTCATTCGGGAGTCCTCCTCTCGCTATGCCGCACCCACGGTCATGCCAGCCAAGAAGGATGCCTCGGGCAACTGGTCCGAGAAGAGGATGTGCGGTGACTATCGTAGGCTGAACGAGGTCACCGAGCAGGACAGATATCCGATGCCGTTGCCTGACGAGATCTTTGACGACATTGGCACGTGCACTTGGTTCTCAATGCTGGATCTGCGTCAGGGCTTCAACCAGATTCCCATCGCCGAGGAGGACCAGCATAAGACGGCGTTTTGGGGAGCACAGCGGCTCTACGAGTGGGTGGTGATGCCGTTCGAATTGAAGAACGCGCCAGCTACCTTTCAGAGGGTGATGGATAAGGAGCTGGCCGGGCTGTCCTTTGCCCGATGCTACATTGATGACGTGCTCGTCTTCAGTCAGACGTTTGAGGAGCACGTGGCGCACATCACTGCTGTCCTGGACCGCTTGGAGGCCGCTGGGCTCAAGTGCCATCCAAGCAAAAGCACTTTTGGGACCCGCGAGGTGGAGTACCTTGGCCACCTGCTCTCCTCCAGCGGCTTGGCACCCCAGCTGGCGAAGATCTCGGCCATCACAGGCATCCCACCTCCTACAGATCTCTCACAGTTGCGGGCCTTCCTCGGCATCGCCAACTACTACCGCCGCTTCGTGTCAGGGTTCAACGAGCTAGCCAAGCCGCTCAACGACTTGCTCTGCAAGGGCGTTGCCTACGTGTGGGGACCAGAGCAGCAGGCGGCATTCGATAAGCTCAAGGAGCTGCTGGTGAGCGCTCCTGTGCTTCGGCGTCCTGACTACGCAAAGCCCTTCATCCTCCACACCAACTGGTCGCAGGCAGGGCTGGGCGCTGTGCTGGTGCAGGAGCATGACGGCTTCGAGCATGTGGTGGCCTACGCCAGCCGCAGCAACAACCGCGCGGAAGGCAACTACGGCTCCTACGAGGGGGAGTGCCTGGCAGCAGTCTGGGCGATCGTGCACTTCAGGCACTATCTCTACGGCACGCACTTCCGCCTGGTCACCGACCATCAGCCACTTAAGTGGCTCATGACGTCGGAGCGCTTGACCGGCAAGTACGCACGGTGGGCGCTTATCTTGCAGGAGTACACCTTCGACGTGCACCACCGTCCAGGCTCGACCAACCTGGACGCTGACGGTCTCAGCCGTAACCCGCTGCCCTCCTCGAGGGATCTCACTGTGGCCCGCCACGATGAGGATGAGCCGGTGGCCTGGCACGCGGCGGCCTTCCTGGCCTTCACCGTGGACGGCGATGTGCGGCCCGCAGGGCTCACTAGCCTGGACATGGTGACCGTCACCACTCGGCGATTGGCCCTGGCAGCGGCAGAGGATCAGGACAGCTGGCAGCGCGGTCCCGAGGACGTGTGGGACGACGCCCCAGTACTGCAGTACGTCACGGCCAAGGATTTGGCACCCGATGTCAGCGCACGCGAGCGCGACCGCATCCTCAGACGCAGCCGCGACTTCATTTTCATGGAGGGGCGCGTGCGGCGCGTGATGGCGGACGGCTCCGTCCTGGTGGTCCCCGAGCCTGCCATACGCAGTCAGCTGGTGCGCCGAGTGCACGAGTCCCTCGGGCACTTCGGTGTCAAGCGCACCCTCAGTCTTCTTCAGGCCGAGTACTGGTGGCACGGCATGACTAAGGTCGTCGCCGCTGTCGTCAGCAGCTGCACTCTCTGCGACCGTGTGCGCTCGAGCTTCACAGCGCGCACCGTTGCCCTCAGCCCCCTTCCTATTCAGGGGCTGTTCTACAGGTGGTCGCTTGACTTGGCTGGAGAGCTGCCCAAGTCTCGCCAGGGCAACCTCTACGTCTTGGTGATGATTGAGCACATGTCCAAGTGGATCGAGCTCGTGCCCTTGCCCAGCAAGGCCAGTGAGGGGATCGCTCAGGCCTTCCTCAATCAGGTCCTTAGCCGTTTTGGCGGCTGCGCTGAGGTGCTGACCGACCAGGGCAAGGAGTTCCAGGGCAGCTTTCAGAAGCTGCTGGAGCGCTCTATGATCGACCACCGCACCACCTCCCGCGATCATCCTCAGGCTGACGGCCTCGCCGAGCGCATGGTGCAGACCGTCAAGCTAGGGTTGCGGAAGTACTGCCTTGCCCACGACCGTACCTACTGGGACGACGCCCTCCCTTGGCTGGCGATGGGGTACAGGTTCAGTAAGCAGGCCTCCCTGGCCTCGCACTCTCCCTACTTCCTTCTCTACGGCCGACAGCCCATCCTGCCAGCAGCAGCCAGGACTGTGGCCGAGAACGTCTTGGACTTGGACAGTCCCGAGACATGGAGTGCTCTTATCGGGCAGCGTGCTCAGCTCTTTCGGCGCCTGATGCCCATGGCCATGGATAACCTCAGCATCGCACAGCATCGCGACACACTGAGGTACGCCATGACTCGTGGAGGAGCCTATCATCCGCGTGTGTTGCAGTTTTCCGCAGGTGACTTCGTGTACCTGCGACGCCAGACGAAGAACACCCTCGACACCAGCAGCTCGCCGGTCATCCTGCGCGTCAAGCGTGCCTTGGCGTCAGGCGTCCTGGAGCTGGAAGGCGCAGATGGCCGTCTTCACAAGGACCACACGAAGAACTGTGGGCCGTGCCATCTTCCTAACCTGGACTTGCAGGTCCGTCCCCGCGACGCGCGGCCGCCCAAGGACTGGGCGTGCCAGATCTGTCACAGCACTGGCCAGGAGGCCAAGATGCTGCTTTGCGACAGCTGCAACCTCGGCTTCCACATCGGCTGCCTCGACCCGCCGCTGGCCCGCGTGCCCGCTGACGACTGGTTCTGCGAAGACTGCACTGAGCTAGCCTTAGGCAGCGTACACAGCCCATCAGCTAGAGGCTGAGAGCTGGGGGGGGAATTAAAACATTTGACGCTTGACTCCCTTTTTGGCTATAAAGCCATTTGTATTATAGACTTCATTGCAGCAAAGCCTGCTTGTCTATTGTGTGCTGCTTATGCCGACAAGGCGCACCCGATCTCTTAACGCACGACAGCTGTCATGATTTATTGAGTCGAGGTTGCCGCACGAAACCGAGCTCCACATGTGTGAACCATCAACCTAGGAAGGCCGACTTTGCATAGACTTTACGCATCCATACGTTGACCTTTTCTCAATTTCCAAGTCACCAAAGTGTAGCGCGTCGAGTCACCTTCCGAATGGCACCGGGTTCGCGTCATTTGGTCATGTATCGCGCGAGATATGAGCGATCTAGTCCGCGTCACCTACCGGCCCCTAGCGGATCCTCACCAAAGGGCAATTTGTGTTTCAATGTGCACATTCTTGCCTATTCGTGACCCCCTAAAACCCCTAGCTTGTGCGCACAAATCCGCGAGCCCCTTAGCCTACATAAGCTTTGCATTTCCATAGTATATGTGCATCATTGAGGCTATAACTTGGTGACTGCATCACCTACTCCTAGAGGAAGCTTCCTCAATTTCCAGATCCACTTTTGAGGCGCTATCTAGGTAGAATCACCCAAGGTAAGCTCGGCCAATGAGGACCACGTAGCATATCCTACGCACCTTGCTTTGATTGGTTTGAGTTATGCTTAGCCTATAGGAGTGCTAGTACATGCCTTGTACACATTAGTGGACATAGGAGAGCCTCCTAGAGTGACTACATGCATCGGATCCGCCGCATACCCCGCCGGATTTCCAGGAGTATAAGTACTAGAGATGTCCCTAGAAGAGACATCTTTTAGAAGTCCATTATGCCAGGTGTAAGTAACAGAGATTATCAATAAAGCTTACACTTTTATCTCTTGTGTTTTCAGGACCACTTAGTTACTCTCTTGTGAAGAGCAAGCCCTCTAGGCTTCCAGTCACTTGAAGAACTTCACAAGTGGTGAGCAAAGTCACAGCTTAAGCCCTTGCCATAGGACTACTCTGAAGATCATGATGTGCTTCCAGTGATCTTTTGGGCCATACTTCATTAGTTGTTTTCCTACCAGATTACAGTCTTGAGGTGCTCACTCTGGAGAGTACACATCCCTTACTTGTAAAAGATCTCTCTTTGTCTTTGACTTTTTGTTCGTGCTATAGACGTCTGATGGCTAAGATTCTATGCAACCTTGTAGTTTCTTTAGTTTGCCTTGTCAAGAACTGTCGTGCCTGCTCTAACTTACTCACAATTCTAGGTTTCTTTGCTGGGGTAGATGATTGAGGCACCCCTGTTTTAGTTGATACAAATTTGCCCCTACTTCCTTTGTCTTTGTCTTTATTGTTTGCTGGGCCACGGGTCAAAAGAGTCTAAGGATGCTGATGCCACTTCTTTCTGGCTTGGGGTTGGGACAATGCAGGTTTGAGAAGTGCTCCTATGGCTGGAGGAAATGCTAAGTCTTCCATGGAGCAGGCTATATTTGCGCAATAAGCTAAGCTAGGTGGTTCAAATTACCTATGGCATAGCTCAGTAGAAAGTACAACCTGCTACTAGAATTGAAGGACCCTAATTTGCAAATGAAAAAGACCTTATAAGGGCTTACGATTCCGTTTAAGTATCCAGGGTGGTAGGTAGAAAAGATGTACATGCCACCCAATAAGATTCAGTATAATCCAGTTGCGAATCTTGAATTTCCTTTTTTGGGACATTATAATGAAAAACAACATGTCTACAATTCGTCAGAATGTACACTTCTTGTGTTCCTCATGTTTAGGATTGGATGAGGAAGAGGTAGATGAGATTTGACTCTATTTGAGCATGTGTGGAAGCCATGGTGCCCTCCACAGTAGCCTTAAAAAGATGTGATGCAAAGCACAGTAGGCCCATTATCAAGAGTATTTAGGCAGTCACTAAAATTGGCACATCTGTTCACAAACAAGTCTAACGGCTCTCACATTTGAACCACATAATACTGAAGGTCATAGGGGTTCATGGAAACAAAAAAAAGAACATTCCTTCAAACTCTCCAAAAGTTGCGGGCCAGGCTGTTTCAGGCGTGCGAAGATTGACACCTGGCTATCTTTGCACGAGTGAGGCTTCTACAGTATTTGTCAGAAAAACATTTGTTTTTGGTTCCACATGTTCATGGTAGGATCATGAAATGGTGGGTGAAATTTCAGTTAATTTGGGCATATATGGAAGCTGTGGTGCCCTGCACAGCGACATGCAAATATTGTGTTTCGACTAAATGACCAAATATACATATTTCACTAAAAAATAAATATCTCACAAGATACAACTCTGATTGGGCTGCAATTTTGGGATAGAATGAAAAAAAAAATTAGGCATATATACCTAGATACAAAAATGTAGACATTTGCGACAAATCTGCCGGAAACGGCGCCAAAAAGTACGAAGCTGCCCCTAAATGTCCATTTTGGGTTTCATGTGACCTTCATACCCGATATACATTTTTTTGCTCGAGATTCTTCGACGCTCCCGTCTCAAGTCTTCGGTAAAAATGTCGTTGCAAACATCCTCAGCTTGTAGGGGCGGGATTATTAACCACAACATTATCACGATGCATATTCATGGTTACATAAAGACTTCATCATCAAGTTGTACCTCAACAACAATTCAATTCAATATCTTTCCAATCTTTTAACATCGGCCATAGCTAGAATAAAATTTTGTCCAAGCGCAAGATGCGCACCATCTAATGTATACTAAACCAAACGACGGCACATTGCGCGGTCAGAGCGGGCAGCATCAACCCTGATCAGTTTGCCGTTGGTCCGTTCTTTTCCTGGCATACTTGCAAGCGTAAGAATCACCAAGTTACATTTTCACACTCCTATAACAAGCATTATATGCAGGCGACAGTAGTGGGTCAACTTCTTGTTTCGCTTAAAACTGCTTTGCAACTTACATTTCATATCAATAATGCCGCTTCACTCGAGTCAAAATTGCATGGTGCATGTACTTATGATTTGGTACATGATAGATCGAATGCTGGTTGAAATGTAGTACATCCAAAAACTTCTGTATCAATTACAAAAATCTTATTTTGCTTGCATGAGCACATGTTCACACAACAAGCAAGCGGGTCAAAAGCATGAGGCCTCAAAGGCAGAAGTGTCGCTATTGAAGAAAGACCAGGAGTCGCCGCTGCTTCAAAGCATCGCTTTAGATCAAACCTGAATCAGACAAGAGAGGAAGCAATGAGCACGGCCGGCCCCCCTCTTCAATGCCTCTTCGGGCGCTGCCCTCCCTCACAAGCTCGCACACAAAGTGTGATCACTCACTTGGTGCCCTACAATCTCTTTCTCCATGTTAAAATCCTCACTAATGTACAAGCAGGCACTACTATCCGTACCACATACTTGTGCGCCACAAATGTAAGCTCAACAAAGAGCAACCTCATGTTACCACCTCAAGCGTGGCTAAGCGTGGCTCGATGTTGCCGCCTACCATCCCCCACAATCGCATTCCCAACCTCCACCTCCTCCCCGTATCACCCACCGTCCATGTGTACCTCGCACCGCCACAATTCGCCCTTCTCCGGTCATTCTGCGCCGCCCCGAGACTCAAACAATAGCCGCCTCATGCGCAGCCTGGTCGCCACGTGTCCCTCGAGCAGAGCTTCTTCTGCGGCTGGCCCCCTGCTCATCCGCATCCTCTCCTACACTCTCCCCGCTCCCCAGCTCGCCATAGCCCGCGCCGTCCTTGCTGGCAAGATCCTCGCCAATGATGGCCTCATCGGCGCCGCCGACGGCTCCATAGGTCTCGTCCAAGTCATCACCGCTAGCCTGGAGGGGCGTCGCCTCTCCACCCTCAGGGGAAGGTCCCTGCTCCTCCTCTTTCGTGACCCACCTCCTGACCCGGCTATCTGCATCCTCTCACGCATGCGCATAAGCGCGCGCGCACACACACGCACACATACACACACGCGCACGCACGCACGCGCGCGCGCGCGCACACACAGCACGTACCGCCACCGAGGTATGATTAGATTGGCAAGCCCAAGCTCGCTCAGCACAAGAGACACGTGGCGTGGGCCGGGCTAGGGTCATCTCATCTTCTTCGCGCCAAAGCAAGCCAGCTCTCGGGTGAGGCTAGAGTTGATAGGCTTAAGATTGTGTCATTTACGCCAGTGCTCGGCGGCGCGAGGCTGACTAGCCATGAGCTGTGGCTAGAGCTGTGAGAACGCCACCGCACCTCGGGCTTGAAGAGTCCATTTCTCGACATCTTGTCTGAAAGCTTGGCGATGTTAGACTGGGTGGGTACATCACCTGCGGCTCCCATAGCAACAGGTGAATAATTTCTCGTCCAGGTCACATGCGCGCGCGCGCGCGCGTGTGTGTATGTGAGTGTGTGTGTGTGAGAGAGAGAGAGAGAGAGAGAGAGAGAGAGAGAGAGAGAGAGAGAGA
>WELA01001312.1:0-40313 GCA_009602735.1 Mesotaenium endlicherianum
TGTGTTCAAAGATCCTTGTCTTGAATAGATAAACTATTCTGTTTTACTAAGTACTTTATCTATCTGTTTTACTACATCTCCCCTTCCCTCCGCAGGATGTCCTTCTGTGACTCACTGCGACTTCTCTGGGCATAATTGGAGGCCTCTTCCAATAGATCAAAGCCCTTGCCCAGCACTGCGTAGCGGTAGCTGCTGATTCTCCTATGTTCTTCTTCAGGGTGCTACTTCCGCCTCTCCTCAGCTTGCCTCTCCTCCTCTGCCTTCTTGGCCTCCTCTGCAGCTTTTTTGTCCAGTTCTTTTTGCCTCAGCCTGGCCTGTTCCTCCTCGTTCTTTTTCTTCTGTGCCTCCCGCTGTTGTTGGAGTCGTTGTGATTCCCGAGCAAAGATGGAGGATGATTCGATGTTGTTACAACATTGCTAGTATTTTGCATGTGTCTCTTCCGCCCTTCTCTTCCTCTTAAGTTCCGACTTCTGAGTCATCCTACTCAATCATAAACACAATGCAGTTGGTGTAGTCATGATACTTTGCCGTTACTGAGTACCCTTGGTGGAGTAGAACGTGGTAGGGAGAGTGTAATACCTTGTGTGAGTGAGTATAAGAGGAGGCTTGAGTCAGAGAGAAAAATGGAGTGTGAGCGCAAGTTGAGTGTGTCGAATGGTTGTATAAAAAGGTGCGTGGTTGATCCGGAGACGAAACACACTCCTCCAACTTTACTTTAAGGTGGACTGCCTGTCGCAACTGTCAATACTGTCACTAACTAGCACGTGCCCCTCCAACTTACATAGAGACACCTCTTTTCACCTTCCCATGTCTACTGAAATGATGGTTAGGAAAGTTTGCCAGCCGCCCGAAGGTGGAACCGCGTCAACGCCCTTTTGGCATTGGTTAGCTGGTCTTTACATTCCCAAGTGTTTCGAGGGGCATCGTAACCCTTCCATCTGACCAGGTACTTCATGACATATTTCGATGATCGACGGACAGAGCGAGCGTCTAAAATTTCCTCAACCTCATATTTCTTAGGGTCACCATCCTTGACAGTGGAGACCAATCCCGGTTGGGCAAGTAACCGCCCTGTGAACATTGTGTCACCTTTGATGTACGGTTCCAAGAAGGAGACATTAATGACTGGGTGACCCTTGTAGTCCGCTGACATGTACAGTTTCTAAGCATTCTCACCCACACTGCGCACCACCGAATATGGACCGGCCCAGATTAGACCAAGCTTTTTCTTGACCACAACAGGCGGGTACAGGTGTTGAGAATGCAGTTTGACCAAATCGCCCTTAGAAGATGTCAGCTCTCCCCGGTGCTGATTAGCGTATTTTTGTTGATTTTCTTGGACTGTGTGCAGGTTTGTCAGGACTTATGATAGTGTGTGAGCAACCTCCAGAGTTAGCTGGAGAGACACCGAATTGTCAATCCCGTCAGGGTGAGTTAAAGACTCCCCTAGCACATTTGAAGGAGACTTAGGGACTCTACCCAGACTGAGTTCAAACAGGGTCTTTCCCGTTGACGCGTGCACCGCACTGTTGACCGCAAAGTGAATTTGAGGCAACACGTCATTCCAATTGTCTTGTTTTATTTTAATATATGCTCTCAGCACCTCTTGCGGAACTCGGTTAGTTCTTTCAGTCTGCCCATCACTTTGAGGGTGGTTGGCTGTGCTGAGCAGCTGTTTGACTCCCATTAACCCCATGAAAGCTCTCCAGAACTTAGAGGTAAATTTTGAGTCTGTGTTTGAGATGATATTGGAGGGGAGCCCATGTTGGCATACTGCATGGTTATAGAACTGTCTCGCAGTTTTGAGTGCAGTCACTTTGGCAGTGGTGGCGATGAAAATGACCATTTTTGTCAGTTTATCCACTACTACCAGTATCAAATCATGCCCATTGGCAAATCTTGGTGATGTTCCCACCCAATCCATAGATATTGTTTCCCAGCGTCCACCTGGGATGGGCAGTGGTTGTAGGAGACCTCCGAGTGGTGTGTGCCTAGACATATTTCTCTGACATTGATCACATGACTCAACATATTTCAAGACCTCCCGAGGCAACCCATCCCTATGATAATGTTTTGCCAGTTTGCCAACAGTTTGGGCCTGCCCCAAATGCCCACCCAGTAAACTGTCATGTGCTTGACTCAGTAAGAGAGACCTTATTACCAAGTTATTAGGAATGACCAGCTTCAACGTGCCTGAAGTGGTTTCTGTCACCCAGACGCCTTCCTTAAGTCTTTAGCCAAGTGCAGTAGTAGGACACACACAATCCGTGGGGCTTGGCTCAAATGTTGGGTCAGAAAGGTAGTTTTTCTTAAGTTGTTCAAGGAAGGACGTTTTGACCTTTAGTGAAGTGAGTGCGCAAAGGACCTAATCTATAGCATGCTGACTGAAGCTCCTTTCTTGCAAGTCAAGTCTTCTAGAGAGTGCATCAACAGGATTCAACTTCCCTGGTTTATAGTCAATCTGGACTTGGAACTATTCCAGCATCTGGCTCCAGCAGTTCTCCCTCCTTGACAACTCAGACTTTCTCTGAAAGTGAGTCAGAGCTAGATGATCTGTGATCGCCTTGAAAGCTTTACCATGTAAGTATGCTCTCCACTGGTTAAGCACATGAATGATAGCAAGCAGCTCTTTATTGTGCACAGAATAGTTAATGTCAGCTTGGTTAAATTTCATAGAATCATATCGCACAGGGTGCCACTCGTGCCGGACCTTACCATCCTTGGTGGTTTTGTCAGCAGTCTGCAACAAAATAGCACCCAAGGCAAAGTCAGAAGCATCAGTAACCACCTGCACCGGTTTGCTGGGGTCATACACGGCCAAGACTAGAGCATAACAAAGAGCATCTTTAAGGGTCTGGAAGGCAGCGTGCTGCACTTCCCCCCACACATACTCTATTGTCATTCTTAGTAAGGTCAGTCAGTTTACTGGCCTTGGTAGAATAATTCTAAATAAACTTCCTATAGTAGTTAGCCAACCCAAGGAAGGATCTAACTTCAGAGCCAGACTTTGGTACTAGCCAGTCCCTTATGGTCTACACTTTCTTAAGATCTACACTGATGCCTTCTTTACTGACAACTTGGCCTAAGAATTCAATACGTTCCTTAAAGAAATCACACTTGCTCATTTTAGCATATAACTGATTTCTTCTCAAAGTGTCCATGATTGTCTTTAAGTGTTTAGCATGCAGAGCTTCACCTATAGAGAAGATTAAAATATCATTTAAAAAGACTTATCCAAAGTCAGGTCTCAAAATGTCATTCATAGCACCTATGAAGGTTGCGGGAGCATTAGTGCGTCCAAATGGCATCACATTAAACTTATAGTGTCCATAACGAGTGCGGAAGGCGGTCTTGTGTGCATCTATCTCATTAACTCTGATTTGACGATGACCACTCTTGAGATCTATCTCACTAAACACTTCAGCACCACACAGGGTATCAAGCATGTCCTTGATGATGGATAAAGCGTACTTATTCTTTACTGTAATTCTGTTAAGAGCTGTGTAATCAACGCACACCAACATACTTCCATCCTTTTTCTTAACAAATAGGATGAGTGCGCCATAAGGTGATATATTGGGAAATATAACCATTTTCTTGAAGCTTTGCAATCCGTATTTTCAACTCTTCGCTCTCCACATAAAACAAGCTATAAGTGTGTTGCCAGGGTGGCTGACTCCCAAGTAATCTATCGTATGATGCACTTCCCTCTTAGAAGGTGTGCCTGGAGGCATATTCAACACATCAGTACACTGAGCAATAATTTTTGAGCAGTATGGTGCTCCGAAGGCCTAACCTTTTTCTCCACCACTTCTTCAGGTTGAGGAGGTACCTCTCTTAGCAGCAGACAGAACACTCTGTCTTCCTTCTGGTTCCAGCTTTCGATGAACTCAATTGCATTCAGCAATTTGCATCCCCCTAGAAGGTTCTTCTTTTCCTTCATTCGCCATTCATACAGGACAAGAGGAAGAGCACTGGTGGGTGCCAAGTGAGTATGCCCATCATTGGCTCCTCTCACTTAAAATGTACCTCTGCTCCAACACACTTCAGCTTGATGTCTGTTAAGCCAGGACCTGCCTAGCACGAGATCATAACAGCCAGTATTGAGTTCCTCAAAAGTAAGCGTTTCAGTTAGAACTGCAATGCCATAACCTAACTGGACCTCAATAGACATGGTAATACTTCCTCCCGAGATACTCGAGGCATCTCCAAGGAATAATTTTCTATTCCCTTGGGCTACAGTAGGCAGCCTTAGCCGCTTATCTAAATTCTTATGGATAAAAGTATGTGACGCCCCTCCGTCAACAACTGCCCTCACCTTCCTACCTGCAATCATGCAATGCATAGGATGGGGGAGACTGTCTTTTCCTGACTTTTGCATTTTTCTCCTGATTTAGCAAAGAAATGTTGGACATCTGGTGGAACAAAATCACCCAAAGTGTGCACCCTCTGAGAATCTATATTGCTGATGGTCTCCTTTATCTAGTCGTTAGGCATGCATAATAAATCCAGTTCAGCAGGACCCGTAATACCTGCTACGAGGGCAGCTAGTGACCACCTTGAGAGTGACCACCTCTTCCTCTAGACTGTATAGCATTATACTCATACCCATATTCATCACCCTGATTATCCCCAGCCTGGTCTCCTTCAATTGCATTGTAGGAATCGTTGGGCTTTTTGACTATCTTAGACACCAAAGCATTACTCTGGCGCTTGTGATTTGAACTGCTGCTGATCCCAGGCATCAGCGTCCTGAATCAATTCTGCCCGTTTCTCATACTTCTTCTCAGCAAAATAACCAGAGACCTCGGATTTCAAGCCATACCTGATGTATGCTATCCTATACCACTTTGACAAGTCTGGCTGCTTCATCATGTTCTCTTGGAACTTCTCAGGAAACTCAGCAACTGAAGTGGTGAGCTTCAGTGTCAGGGAGATCATCGCATAGATAGCTTTCTCCTATTGGTTGATGACGTCAAACTTCTCATGCAACATCTCAACAAACTCTACCCAAGTAGGGTCACCAAGTTGCAGAGCCTTACGCTCTCCTTTCCAATACAGCCACCAGTCTGCTACACTGCCTTTCAGTCGAGCACCAGTGTGCCTGATCATCTCGTGATCCTGCAGCTCTGGGTAGTTCTCCAGCCACTGCTCAACATCAGCGAGAAACTTAATCAGGTAATAATTTTTGTTTTCCTCAGGGTCATAGTTCTGGGGAGGTTTTGGTTTAGGCTTACTAGGCCCTCTGCCACCACCATCAGTGGTTTGAGAACCAGTTGGTTTCTGTCCCGCAGCAGAGAAATTATGATTCTTTTCTCCTCCTGTTGGGACTGATACATGCCCGCCATTTGCGATTGCATTTGCACAAACAATGCTCCCAAATCTACACCCTGAGGTGGGAGTCTAGCAAATGCAGCAGCAGCAGTGGCGTCCACTTGCTGAGGAGCGTCCCCCGCAGACCCTCTCCCTCCTGCAGCAGCAATTCCTGCCGCATTCAGCTGGCCACAAATTCGACCTAGAGGTACATTGACTTGTACAGCAGCAGGTGGGTTTAGAACATTGGCCCTTGTTGCCATAAGTTCCTCAACAGTGCGCTCGTGCGCTGGCTGTCCTTCCCTCCTTTTTGTATCGTCAGCAGCTTTTGGTAATCGTTCAGCTTCTGATCTGACTCTCTCCTCTTGAGCCTGTTGTGCTGCAACCGCAGCAACAGCAGTTGCCTCTTGTGCAGCTTCTCTAGCTGCAGTATCTGCCCCTGCTTCAGAGTAGGTACGGGTTCCCGCTACATGGCTTTCAGCCTGGTTTTTGACATTCTTGTTATCCTGGTTCTCAATGTCTTGGGAGTTGCTAGTTTGAGACTTTGTCCTTACCATACAAAGAAGACTGTGATAACTGCTTCGATACCACTGAAATGAATCGCCTTACCAAAGAGGCGATAGATAATTAATGAAGATCTTTATATCAGCAAGTAATCTTCATGGTATTTTCTGATATTTGATTAAACAGCAAAAGACAACACACTAGCAGTGAACAATGCTCGTAAGTCAAATGCAAGTAAACTAGCATGAATAATGCAATCAGTAAACTCATACATAGGCAAGGCTAGAAGGCAGTGCCTATCAATGGCTTCTCGCCTTGGATTCAAGTCTCTCTCAGTAAGCTGTACCGGAGAGTTGGCCTCGTTTCCGAATGCCTAACTCGAGAGCAATCGCTAGGATATGTATGGGGAATGCGTTAACTGTTCAACGGCAAGTGCGATGGCACCGGCTACCCGAGAGTTAACCACGCTGGCAGGACCTCGATTAACCAAATACACCGCCATTTCCCATCATCTCGAATCGCCATCTATCTTAGGGATGTCATCTGGCCATTCATCTAGCATACCACACTTAGATGCATATCTAGGCAGTTTGCTGCTACCGAGTACGGAAGTCAAAGAATGTGTCAACAAGCTGACTTGAGTTGACTTAAGCCTGCTGCTTCCGCCTGAGTCATTAAACTAATAATTATATCAATTCAGCAAACTGAATGTTGATTAAAGTTCAGCACGCTGAACTTAATTAACTTTTATATTTAAATGAATACTATATCTACCAACATACTGATTAATTACAGATAACGACTTTCACATAATCGCTGACTGAGATAACTCAGTCCTTTGGTCGGAGAGTTAACGTTGACCTTCCGTACCTGGGCGACCGTAACTTGCGCTGCACGTGCGGCACTATCGAGTGGATAGCAGTCGCGATATTAATCGTATGCAATATGTTATGTTATTTCAAGTAGTTTAGCAAATAAATATGGGATATGCTACGTGCTGTGTATGTATTTAACTATCTAAAAAATATTGTTGCTATGCTGATGTAACCTGTAGAATGCTTTAGCTATAATTACAACAGTATCCATGGCAACTCCAGACCACCTATAGAACGTTCTGCGCGCGTGCCGGTGAGGGAAGCAGTAATCTATCCCTAAATTTCTGACTATTCGTGATTGCGACTCTGGTAGGTGGTAGTGCTAGCATCTATTATGGATTGATGGCTATAGCTATGCTTACTTGTGCTGTATGTGGGTTTGCTAGAAGCAATATTTGCTATGCCGCTTGCTGTCGTGCCTAACAGCGTCGGACCCCTAGCACGTGCGTTGCTTCTCTGCACGTGTGCCTTCAACCTGGTCGACGTGTCGGCGGTCCCTTTCATGTGCAAGAATCCCCTGGTTGTTTGGTCGGTGCGTTGCTGCACGTGGGAAACCGACTGGATTGATGGACCCGTGCACATGTGTCAGTAGCGGACTGGCTTGGTGTTGACCCATTCTTGGTCTTTTTGCACTTGCATCATGCGGTGAAGCATCCCACTCTCAGTGCTTCCCATGCTCAACCAGTTCCTCCTGCCACACTACCAACACTTAGTAGAAATTTTCAAAAAGTTATCTTATACTCAGCTTCCCTTGCACCCCTCCCTTTCAGCTGAGGCATCCGTGCCTTTCAGCTGCAAACTTCTATCTCTTGGCTCTATGGCTGGGGTTTTTAGGAAGGCAGTCAGGACATTCCCATCGTCCTGCCATAATCTCTTCTTCACCAATGCGGAAGGTGGGCCAACGGGCACTACATTTATCCCAAGTTACAATTGCTCTTTGATCATCCAGTACTTTGCAGCTGACATAAGGCATGGCTAGCACCATTTCCTCAGGCATAGACTTAACCGTAGAGATATTAGCACAGCGAGCAGCTATGCACGTGATCACTCATGGTCTTACCATCAGAACCTTCCAGTTCCAACACAAAATTGTCGAACGCATGTTTCACTAGTAAGATCACTGCAACTGAACTAGAGTCGATGGTGGTCTTGGTGTGGCGCTTGCGGTGCACAAAGTCTCCTTCCTGGATCTGCGTCATTTGCAGGCGGTAGCTCCCATCTCGCGTCTTGGCGTAACGCTGCGTGTCTCTTTTCTGTGCAATTTTTAGATTGTCCAGGGCAGCAGGCATCATGCGCTCAAATAACGCCGTACGGCGTACCATGACCTTTAGCAGTCATCAGGGTTGTCCAGGTCTTTCACCTGCTCAATCTCCTGCTTGATTAAGCTGGGCACAACTGGACTTTTGCCAAACACGATTTGAGAAGGCGAGTAATTTGCCAAAGCAGCTTGCTTACTAAATCTGTAACCCATAACCAGCCGTGGCAGGGCCAGATCCCAATTACGCTTATCGTACTCAAGGCAAAATTTGCGCAATGCAGACTGAATGGTTTGCACCATCCGTTCTACTAGACCATCTTCTTATGGGTGGTCTCTAGATGTAGTGCGCTGGTCAATGAAGCATCTGTCCAAGAGTTTCTGAAAAGATTCTTGGAACTTAGACCCTTGGTCTGTCAGCACTTCTGCTGGAGCTCCATGACGTACAATAACACCGTTGAGGAGCGCTTCCGCGGTCCCCAAGCTCTTCTTAGCAATTAGAGATGCAACCTCTATCCACTTAGAGGAATGCTCAATCATGACCACAATGTACTTGTTACCTCGCTTGGACCGCGGTAGCTCACGTGCGAGATTGCAGCTCCATCGGTAGCCTAAGCCCATGGCAGAGGTTGCAGGTGTGGGTTTTGCTGTGTAAAACCAGTCTTGACGCGACCACAGCTTTGGCAGGCTTTGATCACATCCTCACACTGCTGCTTCATGCCCCTCCACAAGTAAGACAGCTCCAGAAGACTGTATGTCTTCTTGACACCATAGTGTCCAGTATTCTCGTGCATTTCCAGCATCAGAGCTCGCCTTTCGGTGGGTTATGGCACCAACTTCTCATGACCAGTTTCTTCAATCTTGAATAGGTTATTGCGTTTCCAGCAAAACCTTTTTGCTCGATGGCTAACCTGGTCCTTCTCTTTCACAAATAATCCCTCCATGTGGGCTCCCGTCTTCAGCCAGTGCATACTGGCTTGATCTTTGCTATAGTCTCTCACAAATTTACGATGGTATCCGCTTAACCCTAACAGAGCTTTTAGCTTAGACACATTGTGATGAATCAGTTCATTATTTATTGAAGTAATCGCATGTATAAATACTACACTGCCTAAGTATCATGTCCATATACTCACATACGCAAGTTCATTTAAATGAATGTATGTCGATGTAATGCGAGTTTACTTTGTCAAAAAGGTCAGCAGGATGACTTTTTGTAATGAATCTGTATATTAGTAGATACAATATTCATTTGAATATAATAGTTGTTAAGTTCAGCCTACTGAACTTTATGTAGTATTGAGTCTGCTGGACTTCATATAATTATCAGCTTAAGGACTCAGCCGGAAGCAGCAGGCTGAAGCCAACTTAAATCATTCTTGACACATTCTTTGACAGCCAGCTGACTTCCGTACTCGGTAGCAGCGAACTGCCTCGATATGCATCTAAGTGCGGTATGCTAGATGAATGGCCCTATGATGGTGCCATCGCACTGCCCGTTGAACAGTAAACTCATTCCATGTACATATGCTAGGCATTGCTCTCGAGTTCGGCATTCGGAAACAAGGCCAACTCTCTGGTACAGCTTACTGAGAGAGATCTGAATCCAAGGCGAGAAGCCATTGATACGCACTGTCTTTCAACCTTGCTTATGTATGAGTCTACTGGTTGCATTATTGATGCTAGTTTACTTGCATTTGACTTACGACTATCATTCACTGCTAGGGTGTTGTCCTTTGCTGTTAAATCAATTAACGAACAATACCATAAAGATTACTTGCTGATATAAAGATCTTTATTAATTGTTAATCGCCTATTTGGCAAGTCGATTCATTTCAGTAATATCGGAGCAGTTATCACAGTCTTCTTTGTATGGTAAGGACAAGGTCGTAAACTAGCACCTCCCAAGAGATGGAGAACCAGGATAACGAGAATGTCAAAAATCAGGCGGAAAGCCATGTAGCGGAAACCCGTATCTATTCTGAAGCAGTGGCAGATACTGCAGCTAGAGAAGCTGCAGATGAGGCAGCTCCTATTGCCGCAGTCGCAGCACAGCAAGCTGAGGAGGAGAGAGCCAGATTAGAAGCTGAACAATTAGCAAAAGCCGTAGAAGATACAGAAAGGAGGGAAGAACAGCCAACTGACGAGCGCACTGTCGAAGAACTTATGGCATCAAGGGCCAATGTTCTGAACCCACCTCCTGCTGTACAACTCAATGTATCCCTAGGTCAAATTTGTGACCGGCTGAATGCGGCAAGAATTGCTGCTGCAGGAGCGAGAGGGACTGTTGAGGACACTACTCAGCGAGTAGATGCCACTGCTGCTGCTGCATTTGCTAGACTATCAGACTTGCTAGAACGGTATAGGATAGCATACTTCAGGTATGGCTTGAAATCCGAAGACTCTGGTCATTTTGCTGAGAAGAAGTATGAGAAATTGCTGACTTGATCCAGGATGCTGATGCCTGGGATCAGCAGCAGTTCAATGACAAGCGCCAGAGTAATGCTTTGGTGTCTAAGGTCGTCAAGAAGCCCCACGGTTCCTACAATGCAATTGAAGGAGACCAGGCTGAGGATGATGAGGGTGATGAGTACGAGTATGAGTATAATGCTATACAGTTCAGAGGAAGAGGTGGTCACTCTCGAGGTGGCTATGGAAGAGGTGGTGGTAGGACTAAGCCGGGACACGCCTCAGCAATGTCTGTTTGCTTCCATTGCCAGCAATTGGGCCACTTCAGAGAGCAGTGTCCAATCAAGCACCTTCCAAAGGTCAAGAGAAAGGACCAGCCTTTATAAGACAGCAACAATAAGTAATCCAGTCTACTGACTGTGAGGATGCTAGAGATAGTGAGTCGTCACTAGCTGCCCTCGTAGCAGGTATTATGGGTCCTGCTGAACTGGATTTATTATGTATGCGCGACAACCAGATAAAGGAGACCATCACCAATATAGATCCTCAATGAGTGCACACTCTGGGTGATCTTGTTCCACCAGATGTCCAACATTTCTTTGCTAAATCAGGAGAACAATGCGAAAGTCAGGAAAAGACAGTTCCCCCTATCAGACTGCATTGCATGATTGCAGGTAGGATGGTGAGGGCATTTGTTGACGGAGGGACGTCACATACTTTTATCTACAAGGACTTAGGTAAGCGGCTAAGGCTGCCTACTGTCACCCAAGGGAATAGAAAAATATTCCTTGGAGATGCCCTCGTGGTTGGTATTATGAGTCCTGCTAAACTGGATTCACTATGCATGCCTGACAACCAGGTAAAGGCGACCATCAGCAATATAGATCTCCAAAGAGTGCACACTTTGGATGATCTTGTTCCACCTAATGTCCAACATTTCTTTGCTAAGTCAAAAGAACAATGCAAAAGTCAGGAAAAGACAGTCCCCCCTATCCTACTGCATTGCATGATTGCAGGTACGAAGGTGAGGGCATTTGTTGACGGAGGGGCGTCACATACTTTTATCTACAAGGACTTAGGTAAGCGGCTAAGGCTGCCTACTGTCACCCAAGGGAATAGAAAAATATTCCTTGGAGATGCCTCAAGTATCACGGGAGGAGTTATAACCAAGCCTATTGAGGTCCAACTAGGTTTTGGCATTGCAGTTCTAACCGAAACGCTTACATTTGAGGTACTCAACACTGGCTTTTATGATTTCGTGCTAGGCAGGTCCTGGCTTAACAGACATCAAGCTGAAGTGTGTTGGAGCAGAGGTACAGTTAAAGGTAGAGGAGCCAGTGATGGGCAGACTGACTTGGCACCCACCAGTGCTCTTCCTCTTGTCCTGTGTGGATGGCAAATGAAGGAAAAGAAGAGGCTTCCAAAAGGATGCAAGTTGCTGAATGCAATGGAGTTCGTCAAAAGCTGGAACCAGAAGGAAGACAGAATGTTCTGTCTGCTGCTAAGAGAGGTACCTCCTCAACCTGAAGAAGTGGTTGAGAAAAAGGTAAGCCCTCCGGAGCACCCTACTGCTGCAAAAATTGTTGCTCAGTACACTGATGTATTTAATATGCCTCCAGGACTACCCCCTAAGAGGGAAGTAGATCATAGGATTGATCTATTACCTGGGAGTCAGCCACCTTGGCAACGCACGTATGGCTTGTCTTATGTGGAGAGCGAGGAGTTGAAAACACAGATTGCAGAGCTTGAGAAAAATGGACATATTTCTCCCAGTAAATCACCGTACGGCGCACCCATTTTATTTGTTAAGATAAAGGATGACAGTATGCGGATGTGTGTGGATTACAGAGCCCTGAACAGAATCACAGTAAAGAACAAGTATGCTTTACCCAGAATCGAGGACTTGCTTGATACCCTGTCTGGTGCTAAGGTGTTCAGTAAGATAGATCTCAAGAGTGGGTATCATCAAATCAGAATTGCTGAGGGGGATGAACACAAGACTGCCTTCCGCACACGTTATGGACACTATGAGTTCAACGTGATGCCATTTGGACTGACTAATGCTCCTGCTACCTTTATGGGTGCTATGAATGACATTTTCAGACCTTATTTGGATAAGTTTGTGCAAGTTTTCCTGGATGATATTTTAATTTTCTCTAAAGATGAAGCTCAGCACACTGAACACTTAAAGACAGTCCTGGACACTCTGCGGAAAAATCACTTGTATGCTAAAATGAGCAAGTGTGATTTCTTTAAGGAAAGTATTGAATTCCTAGGCCACGTTGTCAGTAAAGAGGGCATCAGTGTGGATCCTAAGAAAGTCCAGACCATAAGGGACTGGCCAGTACCACAGTCTGTCTCTGAAGTTAGATCCTTCCTCGGGTTGGCTAACTACTATAGGAGATTTATTGAGAATTATTCTTCAAAGGCCAGTAAACTGACTGACCTTACTAAGAAAGACATCGGGTATGTGTGGGGGGAAGAGCAGCAGGCTGCCTTCCAGACCCTTAAAGATGCCCTTTGTTCTGCCCCAGTGCTAGCCGTGTATGACCCCAGCAAACCGGTGCAGGTGGTTACTGATGCCTCTGTCTTTGCCATGGGTGCTATTTTGTTGCAGCCTGCTGACAAGACCACAAAGGATGGTAAGGTACGGCAGGAGTGGCACCCTGTGTTGTATGAGTCTATGAAATTTAATCCAGCGGAGATTAATTACTCAGTGCATGATAAAGAGCTGCTAGCTATTATTCATATATTCAAACAGTGGAGAGCATACTTAAATGGTAAAGCTTTTAAGGTGATTACAGATCATCTAGCTCTGACTCACTTTCAGAAGAAGTCCAAGCTGTCGAGGAGGGAGAACCGCTGGAGCCAGATGCTGGAGCAGTTCCAAGTCCAGATCGACTACAAACCAGGGAAGTTGAATCCGACTGATGCACTCTCTAGAAGACCTCACTTGCAAGAAAGGAACTTTAGTCAGCATGCTGTAGATAAAGTCCTGTGTGCACTCACTTCACTAAAGGTGAAAAAGTCCTTCCTTGAACAACTTAGGAAAGCCTACCTTTCTGACCCAACATTTGAGCCCAGCCCCACTACTGGTATGTGTCGTGCTACCGCACTCGGGTATAAGCTTAAGGGAGGGGTCTGGGTGACTGAAACCACTTTAGGCAGGCTGAAGCTGGTCATTCCTAATAACTTGGAAATAAGGTCTATCTTACTGAGTCAAGCGCATGACAGCCTCCTGGGTGGACATTTGGGGCAGGCCAAAACTGTTGGCAAACTGGCAAAACATTATCATTGGGAGGGGTTACCCCGGGAGGTCTTGAAATATGTCAAGTCCTGTGACCAGTGTCAGAGAAATAAGTCTCGGCACACACCACCCGGAGGTCTCTTGCAACCGCTACCCATCCCAGCGGGACGCTGGGAAACTATATCCATGGACTGGGTGGTCTCACTACCAAGAACTGCCAACGGGCATGATTCAATACTGGTAGTCGTGGATAAACTGACAAAAATGGTCATTTTTATCCCCACAACTGTCAAAGTGACTGCACTCGAAACAGCGAGACAGTTTTACAACCATGTAGTATGCCAACATGGGCTCCCTTCTAATATCATCTCAGACAGAGACTCGAAATTCACCTCTAAGTTCTGGAGAGCTTTAATGGGGTTAATGGGAGTTAAACAAATGCTCAGCACAGCAAACCACCCTCAGACTGATGGGCGGACTGAAAGAACTAACCGAGTTCTGCAGGAGGTGCTGAGAGCATATATTAACCAAAAACAAGATAATTGGGATGACCTGTTGCCTCAAATTCAGTTTGCGGTCAACAGTGCGGTGCACGCGTCAACGGGCAAAACTCCTTTTGAACTCAGCCTGGGTAGAGTCCCTAAGTCTCCTCTAGATGTGCTAGGGGAATCTTTAACTCACCCTGAAGGGATTGACAACCCGGTCTCCCTCCAGTTAACTCAGGAGTTTGCTGACACCCTGTCAGAAGTCCAACGANAACCTACACAAAGCCCAAGAAAACCAACAAAAATACGCTAATCAACACCGTCGGGAGCTGACATTTTCTAAGGGCGATTTAGTCAAACTGCATTCTCAGCACCTGTACCTCCCTGGTGTGGTCAAGAAAAAGCTTGGCCCTGTCTGGGTCGGTCCATATTCGGTGGTCCGTCGTGTCGGTCAGAATGCTTACAAACTGAACATGTCAGCTGAATACAAGGGGCACCCGGTCTTTAATGTCTCCTTCCTGGAACCATACATCAAAGGTGATACACTGTTCACAGGTCGGTTACCTGTCCAACCGGGACCGGTCCCCGCTGTCCAGGACGGCGACCCTGAGGAATATGAGGTCGGTGAGATTTTAGACGCTCGCTCGGTCCGTCGATCGTCTAAATATGTCTGAAGCACCTCATCCGATGGAAGGGTTACGATGCCTCTGGGGACACTTGGGAATTTAAAGACCAGCTGACCAATGCCAAAGGGGCGTTGAAACGGTTCCACCTTCGGGCGGCTGGGGCACCGCCCTAACTGTCCCTTCAGTAGACATGGGAAGATGCCCGGAGGTCCTGTCTCCATATAAGTTGGAGGGGGATGTGACAGTTAGTGACAGTTGTGACAGGCAGCCCACCTTTAAATTTAAGTTGGAGGGAGTGGTAGTCTCTGATCACCATATTACACACTCAACCTGCGCTCACACTCTCTAACTCAATTTTTCCCTTATATTCACTCACACCAACTATTCCACTCTAGGAACTCTCCCGATCGCGTCCCTCTTCATCAAGGGCACTCAGTAGCGGCAAAATATCATGACTTCACTAACTGCATTGTGTTTATGATTGAGCAGGATGACTCAAAAGTCAGAACTCAAGAGGAAGAGAAGAGCGGAAGAGGCACATGTAGAATACTTGCAATTCCGTGGAGACATCGAATCATCTTCCATCACCGCTCGGGAATCACAACGACTCCAACAACAACGGGAGGCACAGAAGAAGAAGGAGGAGGAGGAACAGGCCAGACTGAGGCAGGAAGAAATGGACAGAAAAGCTGCAGAGGAGGCCAAGAAAGTAGAGGAGGAGAGGCAAGCTGAGGAGAAGCGGAAGCAGCAGGCTGAAGAAGAAGAACAGAGGAGAATCAGCAGCTACCGCTACACGGTGCTGGGCAAGGGCTTTGATCTACTGGAGGAGGCCTTCAAGTATGCCCAGAGAAGTTGCAGTGAGTCGCAGAAGGAAGGGGAGACATCCGAAAACTTTGACAAGTATATAGAGGTCGGCACAGGGCTCCTCCTCTACCACGATTACGCCAGGATGGTAGGATATACCATCGGAGAGGCCAAGGCAATGGCCCAGGTGAATGAAGCAGGAGCTGTCTTGATTCCTGGTATCTGGGGGGCCATTAGGGTCATCAGGATGATCCCCATGGACGCGGACAGCTTCAAGGACTCAACACCCCATAACAGGTTCAAGGCCATGTACAACGAGGTGGAGAGGAGGAGCTGGGAATTTGTGGCCAGGGAAACCAGTCAGCTGGACTTTGGAGGGCACTGGTACCCTTGTACTCTTAAAAGGACAGACCCTGCCTTCTTTCAAAAGCCCACCGATTGGCGGTGGATGACCATCAACATGAGGGACCAGCAGAATGACAGGGCGACGGATGAGGATTTACTGACAGACCTAAAGGGGAACATAGTATTGCCCCCTCACATTGCGGCTTGGGACCCAAGATTGGATGGAATCAGAGACTGCATGAGTCAGGAGATGCAGGGGGACAGAAGCAGGGCCCGAGAGTCATTCTCCAAAGGGAGGCACGCTTATGCCAAATGGGCAAGTAAGCAAGGGGAAAAGGACTTCTATGCGGTCCGGGCTCAGCAGCCCCCACCAGCACCCAAAAGGGGAAGGTCAGTAGGATATTCTTTTTCTCGGGAAGAGCTGGAGCAGTTGACAGAAGAGACTCCAGACGTCTCAGAGGAACCCGGGGACGGAGAGGAGGAGGATTTGGAGGAAGACGAGGAGGAAGGCGAGGAGGAGGACACTAGCCCCGCCGTGATCCTGACGCCTGCCACATCCCCTATAAGGGAGAAGACGGGGTTGGCCATGCAACAACTCGCTGAAGAGGAGGATATCACTTGGCTGGGGACTGCCAGAGGACAGACCCTATCTCCGGGCAAGGAGACCCAGTCAGACAGAGCAAACAGGAGGGCTGCTCGGGAGATAGCCAGAGGCCTGCCAGCATCTCCCTCGCAGAAAGGGCATGTACCCTTGGCTCATGTCATGCAACATCCTTCTGGGATGCCGGTATACGTACCTGTCAGTTTGAGGGCTGCCCAGGAGAAGGCTGCCTCCCTCCAGACTGTGCAGGAGGAAACAGCCCAGTTACTGCGTTCTCCGCGGGGTCCTTACACGGAACCTCCCTCTCTGACAGGCTTCAGAAGACCCCAAGACAGGAGGAGGTCTGGCTCCCCTGAGTATAGGGCCTCAGGGACATCTCCCTCCTAATGGCAGCAGGCTGGGGACGGAAGGGACAGCACGCTGTTATTAGTGTTAGTGTTGTCGAGGCGACAACATGATAAGTTGGAGGGATTGTAATTAATCAGTATATTGGTTGACATAATATTCATTTAAATAATATAGTTAAATAAGTTCAGCCTGCTGAACTTTAGTTAATGATCAGTCTGCTGGACTTTATATTTTATATCAGTTTCATGACCCATCCCGAAGTAGCAGGCTGAGGTCACCTTAAGTCAGCTTGCTGACACATTCTTTGACAGCCAGCTGACTTCCGTACTCATTAGCAGCGAACTGCATCTGAGTGCGGTATGCTAGATGAATGGCCCTATGATGGTGCCATCGCACTGGCTGTTGAACAGTAAACTCATTCCATGTACATATGCTAGGCATTGCTCTCGAGTTCGGTATTCGGAAACGAGGTCAACTCTCTGGTACAGCTTACTGAGAGAGATCTGAATCCAAGGCGAGAAGCCATTGATACGCACCGTCTTTCAACCTTGCTTATGTATGAGTTTACTGATTGCATTATTGAAATGAATCGACATACCAAAATAAGCGATTGACAATTAATAAAGATCTTTATATCAGCAAGTAATCTTTATGGTATTTTTCGTTAACTGGTTTAACGGCAAAGGACTACACACTAGCAGTGAACAATACTCGTCAGTCAAATGCGAGTAAACTAGCGTCAATAATGCAAATCAGTAAACTCATACATAAGCAAGGTTAGAAGACAGTGCGTATCAATGGCTTCTCGCCTTGGATTCAGATCTCTCTCAGTGAGCTGTACAAGAGAGTTGGCCTCGTTTCCGAATACCGAACTCGAGAGCAATGCCTAGCATATGTACATGGAATGAGTTTACTGTTCAACGGTCAGTGCGATGGCACCGCCTACCCGGGACTTAACGACGTTGGTAGGACCTCGGTTAACCAAATCCACCGCCATCTCCCATCATCCCGAATTGCCATCCATCATAGGGATGTCATCTGGCCATTCATCTAGCATACCACATTCATCGAGGCAGTTCGCTGCTACCGAGTACGGAAGTCAGTTGGCTGTCAAAGAATGTGTCAGCAAGCTGACTTCAGTTGGCTTCAGCCTGTTGCTTCCGGCTGAGTCCTTAAACTGATGATCATATAAAGTTCAGCAGACTCAATACTACATAAAGTTCAGTAGGCTGAACTTAATTAAGTATTATTATCAAGTGCATGTCATTACAGGTGTGGCCTGACTTCACGATCTGTTTCCTTGCCCAAGCAGAACAGAAACTTGTCAGCCACTATTCTGGGCTCGTATATTTTTGCCTTTTTGGCGAGGTCTATCGATAACCTCAATGACTGTCTCGTTCTTTTGACGGACAAAATGCACATAACGGTGCTCCTTAAGACTGCGATCCTCTGGGAATTGTGCTTCAAGCAACTAAAAGGAACGACGCAGGCAACGCTCGAAGTCTAGCTGGTCATTCCCCGCCTCCATATCCTTACGACGGCTAGCCAAGGCTTGCGCATGGCTTGTCTCTGTCGTGGCGCTATCGCCTCGCTGATCGTTAAGAGGTGCAGCTCTGCCCGTTACTTGTTCCTGAGCATTAGCAATCTTTTCAGACGATTATGCACACACCTTTCGCAACTCTGCGACAAAGCCGGCATCATCAATCTGAGTAGCAGCCCTTTGCTGGCCCTCAGTGAGTTGCCTCATGGCCTCTGTTAATTCTTGTGTTAGTGCATCTAAGTCTATGCTCTCAATAGGTGCAGTTCTCACTGCTCTTCCTGAAGATGAAGCAAGCATTTGGACTTTCGCAGCCTCTTTCTGGATTTTCAAATCCCTTGCTCTTTTTTGCTCTCCAAATGCCCATTCCTGGGTGAGATCCTCATCCTTCCGGAATTGGCGATATATCAACAAGGCATCCTTATCCAAGTATCGAACCAAGCCTATAAATGCGACAGATTGCGTACAAGAAGAATCTTCCGAATCTTCTCAAAGAATTCTGCCCCATAGATCTCCTCAAACTCTTCGAAATTGAGACCGTTTCTGCTGGTTCGTCCGCTAAATTACTTTGCACTTAGGATTTTCATCCCGATCATCACCGGCCATTTCCAATGATGACCAGGACTCACCGACTTTACCCCACATGTCTTGCTCTCTGCCCGAATCAAGTGCAAAGGCTCGTGTGTTATTCGGGTTCTCACCGCTTGCGGAGATATGACGAGACTCGTCTCTCGACGGTTGCTCACTCCACCGATTGTCAGTATGCTCAGACATCTCACTTCCTGGTGGACTCTGGCTAGAGTCAGAACCTTCTGCTGTCTCCACAGAGTGGTAGAGTCTTCCACTCCTCAATTGCATATACAGTTGAATTTCACCGGGTCCCCTTCCATGTTGAACACCGGCAGCCTTCACAGGCCTCATTTCCCAACTGGCCTGGGAATTCTTATTCACCTGAAGCAATCAACCAAGTTCTCAGAAGTAGGACAGATGCGTTTATTCTGCAGTTCTCTACTTTCTACCAGCGAGATCCCTTCTTGGGAATTGCTGAGGTCTAACCTTTTTATAATACACTGAGAAGAAATTTTCCACCGTCGGCAGAAGCGTGGCGTCTCGGCTCTTCTGTGGCCTTAGAAATTCCTTCTTCTTCGCGCTCCTTCTTCTCCTTTCCTTCTGTACCCGTGCTCCTTCAGCTTCTTTGACAACGATGCGAGCAAGAATGAGGCGGCTTCAGGCAGTCCTCGTGCCTTTTGCAGGCACCACACATTATCCTCTCTCGAGAATGCAAGTGCTTACTCGCAGCGCTTAGCTTGCATGCCGCCCTTACCTAGGAGCCCTCAAACAGCTTAGAAGTTGTCATTCAGCATGCAAGCATGCCTTGGAATTGTTGCGCGTGACTGCTTAGCCTTTCTGCTGACAATTACGCCTATGTGGCTGGTTGGCAACGTTTGAGATGAACGCTTTCGCCGTGATTAGTCACTCGAGGGTCTTGGCCGAGGTGGCGCACAACGCCTCTGCAACATCCCTGCTGTACTTGGCTTAGATAGCCGATTGATCAGTACCTTACTTGGCACTTGTTGGGCTGGCTCATTGCTGGTTCCAGGCCCCTAGCCTTTTGGCTGACTACTCCGTCCAAATCCCCATCCATCCCTAGGTGTGGGGTTTGACGTGTCGTGACCACTTTGACAGTGATAACGACTTTGACATAACCGCTGACGGAGATAACTTGGTCCTTTGGTCGGTGAGACGCTGACTTCCCGTACCTGGGCGGCCGTGACTTGCGCTGCGCGTGCGGCACCATCAAGTTCAGGTCAAGTTGATAGCAGCACAATGTAGAAAGCAGCGTTGATGTTACGTTCATGTACGAAGCTGCAGCAGCTGATGCGCTGGATGCAAGCGAGTTCGCAGTAGCTGCAGCTACGTTGCGTGGATTTGAGCGATACATGTATGCTTATTTTGTATATTGTTTTATATACAAAATATTATAACGACGTCGCGTGCGACCACGGGATCCAACGCGCACGCGCGAGCGAGGCCCTTACTGATTTCCCCCTCACAGAGGTTACGTGAGGGGCGCCTTATTGACGACCACAAATAAGTGCCCTTACACGGTTGATACTCGCATATTGGCTCTAGTCAGGGCTTCACTCGACTCGGATAGCGTCCCCTGCAGCTTGGTACTTATGTAGTCTATGGCTGATAGTCGTTGTGGTGAAAACTCCCGATTGTCTTGTCCGAGCTCTTCCAATTCAGCTCACAAGTTGCGGCATCGAGCTGTTTTTTGTTCCTATTGTCCATTTTGACGTCTATTGAAATAAGGAAAAACGGAGTTTCCAAGGGAAAATCGCAAGCACGGGAGGGTGGGTGGAAGGAGGGATGGAGGTGACGGGAAGCGCCCGAAATTGCTGCAAAGGGGTTATGGTATTGCGCACCTTGAGAAGCTTAGAGTAGAGGAGCTTATTTTTGGGCAGAGTCTAAATTCGACAATGCAGGATGCCATGATGGGCAGTACGCCTTCCAACTCCTGTCAGGCTCTGTATCACACTGGTCCGGCTTTAGCCTGTAGACCTCATGGATCATCCACCCCCTCTGGGAACGTCACATCTGGCAGCGCTTTGATGCATCATAGTTTGACGAGTGGGGCAGCCCAGCTGAGTGAGACTCCCTTGTTTGAGAGGCTGACGAGTGGCACCGCATCAGCAGTTTCAAGTGTTGGCTTAATTCCCAATATGCATCTTGGAAAGTCCATGCATGCTGCATCTGTACATTTGTCACTAGTAGCTACGTCTAGGAGCTCTGATGGTGATACTCCAATAGTTTCCAATAAAAAGGGAGACTTTGACAGTGAAGCATACTTATCGAATTCTGAAAGTATGGAGGGCGATAGAGGACCAAAGAGCAGTGGCAACGATACTGATAGGGTGAGTGGAAGTATCAGTGATGAAAGGCCGTCAGGGAGAGGAGGTTTGTCTTCTCTTCCTAACTTACTCAGTGATAGTAATTTTCACACTGAGACAGCTGCTATGCCAAGGGTTGCTGCAAAGAGTGAACCTGGAGGTACAGATTGTCCACAGGTAGAGAATCTCGCTCCTGATTCTGCAGTGGACCTCTGCTCCGACGTAAGTTTCATGGCCTTTTGTGACCAGCCACTTTAAGAGCCTGTATTCTTCAGGATGAAAGCTGTGTGGTTTGGTGTGCTGTAGGTGTTCTGTTATCCAGGCTGTTCAACTGGTCACCAGCTAATGAAATGGAGGGTTTTGGTAGATTGGCTCACAGCTACCTGAAACAGGTACCTGGAATGATCCCTTTTGGCTCACATGGTTTGTGACCTTCTGTTGACTTTCCATAGATCCTTGTATCATGTGGAGTACTTTGGTGGTCTTTGAGGGGTATCAAGCAGCAAAAGACGGGGTCAGTAGGACATTTGCAGGAGAAGGAATAGTGATTTTGTCGCCCAAAGTAACTCAGCAGATTGGTCTTTAAGACGTTGTGCTTGATCCTTCCTTGGTCGTTCTGGTTGGCAGCAGGTGCAGGTTCCACATAATAGAGAAAGAGAAGTCGTCATCACTCCCTCCTCCCATATTAAATACTCTATGGAAAACCGCAAGCATGGAAAGTTTTCAGCGCCAGCGCCAGGGGGGGATGCTGGCACTGGAGGAAAGGCCTTGAAGACAACGAGAGGCCACGGAATTGCACATCTGGAGATGCTCAGGATGCTGGAGCTCGTCTCGGAACGGGGTCTGGGAGCCACCCCTCCAAACGAAGCCGAGATTGTTGGCATCTCGACCATGGAGAGTCATCTCTTGGCTCAATCCGACGTCCCAGCTTCAGCAGCTGCAATTTATGATGAAGCAGACTTGGCCCTTTCAAGCAAGACTCCTAGCGGGGCTGTGTTGGACCACAACCACACAATGACTGCCACAGGGCAGCAGCTGCAGGCTGTCATGCTGGCGCAGATACAGCCACCTATTGCCAAGCCCGCAGCATCATCCGAGGGGGAAGTTGGCGTGGGTGGGCCCTTGAGGAAGAGCATCTCTGCACTTTTCACCGGGACTCTGGTAGCAGCCTCGGCGCTTCAAGAAGAGCAGAAGGGGAGGGTTTTGCACGAGGAGGATTCAGCGGGCGGGGACGGGCGTCAATTGGTTGTGTATAAGGAGAGCCCACTAGGCAAGGCCAGGAGAGCAAGGGAAGCCCATGCCAGCAGGGAGAGAGTGCGAGGAGGCGTGTACGCTCCGCCCATGAGGCACAGCGGGGGCGCCCTGGAGACCGATTTGGCGCAAGAGTGGGCATGTAGCCCCAAGCCTGAACCACATTGTGCGGGGAGGCTCAAGTTCCCCCCCGCCCCGCTGCCAGAGCTTGCGCTAGACCTGTGCCCTGAGGTAGGGCAATTTTTTACTTCTCCCCTTGCACACGTTGGAAGCTTTCCTGTGTGCATGTGAGTGGCGCTGTGAATAGTATGTATCTATCTGCTGGTGCATTTGGGGGGGGTATCCTGTAGGGAGGACTGCTTCCCGCTTTGATATTGCGAGGAAGTTGTGATTTAATATCAATGGTGTGTGTGTAGTATTTGCGCATATATGTACGTATGTGTGTATTTACGTACGTATGCGTGCGCGTGACTTTTTAGTCCATGCATGTGGAGGTACCTTGTCTATGTAGTGGTGCTATTTGTGCATCATGGAGTACTTGCGTTGCATGGTCAAGTGGATGCCAAGTGGTGCTTGGGGATCAGGTGTCACGTGGCATTAATTGTCCTACATGCTATTGACAGGTTGTGGCCGCCTGTGAGATGCGTGACTGAGTGTGTTTTCTGGGGGCTCAGAGCGTGCCAAAGCTGAATCGTGCGCGCGTGTGTGTGCTCAAGATTAGGTGCTCACACACGTGCAAGCACAGGAACGCACTCGAGCGTCGTTCCTACACATGTGGCGAAGTGCATAGGATGCATGGAAAAATGGGGCCACCTTGACATTCCGAGGTGCCTGCTGGGTATGTCAGTATTATTGCAGGCGCTTTTAGCAACAATTTGGGATTTATGATGTCCCACTGACACCTGACATGCTCTCTAGGGAGAGGCGGGCATTCAGTCGGGTGTCATACAAGGGGCTGCAGAAGAAGTCAGGAGGCAGTGCCAGGGCACAACAAATGACAGCAGCGAAAGGGTGCAGCAGCTGGCACTCCTGCCCCTTGGGCGTCCTGAAATACACGCGGATGGCAGAGGGGCAGGGGTACCTGCCATCTGTCTGCCTCTTGATGAACCTGGAGGGTCTGAAGCAGATGCAAAGACAGGGACAGGTGATAGAGTTGGGGGCAAGCGCCACAAGGGGGGAACGGAGGGCCTGGGGGGAGGGAGAGGCGTCGCTAACTCGAACCTGGCCCCGATGCAGGAGGGCAACAACAAGTGCCAGAAGGCCCTTGGGGGTGGCTCGCCTGAGGGCGACACCACCACCACCGCCACCACCCAGATGGAGGAAATTACTGCCCACTTTAAAGACTCCAGCAGCCGGCACCATCTTGACCTGGACCTGGAGTGGAAGCTCAGCCCGCTGCCTGGCAATTCTTCCCCGCCCTCCTCTGCACCTGGAGCAGGGGCCTCCACGAGGATACCACCTGGCGGCAACCGGAGGATGCCCGATTGCGGTTCTTTGATAGAGGATCCCGGCCTTGTTAGCAATGCTGCTGCTGCTGCCACCCCTGCTGCTGCTGCTGCCACCCTTGCTGCTGCTGCTGCTACTGCTGCTCTGGCTGGCTCCTGGTCAGTGGCCCAGGCTGCTTGGGGAGCACCTTCTGCGATCATGAGGAGGGCGAGAGGTGAAACGCAAGCAGGAGGTGGTGTTGCAGCTGCTGCTGCTGGTGGGGCCCTACAGGGCTGCGGTGATGGAGGTGGTGAAGCTAGGACAGAAGGAAGTGGGGGCATTTGCAGGAGAGGGCGACGACAAGAAAAGGCAGGCATGCACTTATCCTTGCCCATGGAGGTTACGGGAAGTTTTGTGGAGGCAGATATGGCCAGAGGCCGGGCATTGAGCCCTGAGGTGGAGCTCGGGGCCGTGCCCCCAGATAATTCAAGAGGGCTGAAAATTCCTCCCGCCTCCCCGCCAGCAAAAGAGCTCTTGATGGACCTGTCCCTTGTGGTAATGCTTTTATTCAGTCTCCCTTATATGCGCTGGCATGCCCTGCGCATTTGAGCCTTGGCAGTCATTTGGCGTGTGTCTTCTCCGTCCTTGCTCTTATAACGTCTGCTTGGTAACACCTGGGAGCATGCACGCGCATGTGTTTTGCGTGTGTTTGTCCGTATGCTCTTATGTCTTGTATGACTGTCAAAAGGCATTGGTCCAGGAGTCCTGGTACAACACCACCTGGCAAGATCAACAAGTGCCTGGGAGGAGGGTCGTGCATGTGTGGTGTGCTGGTCTGTGCCAGGCTGCCCTCCTTCACCGTGACCTTATTATTTGTCGTGTTTTGGCGTAGTTGTGGGCCTCTTCTTGGTGTTCCTGGTGCATTTCTTTGGGGTCCTGCTGCTATCTCCTCCTTTGGGGCTGCTTCTCTATCTGGAACCTGGAATCACAATTTGAAGCAGGAGGCTGATTGTGGCAATGTGGTTTTGACTCCGGAGGCCCAAGCTTACGGAGATAGAGCTGGCCTCCTGCACCTGTGTTCACCAGCATGAAGGAACAATGGGGTTGTAGAATGACAGTGGAAGAATAGGAGACGACGACGATTCTGGTGCAAGCAGGAGTGATGTTGTGAACCCCGTTGGTTGTTGACCCCACACCCTGGTTGACCCACCCAGCGGTGCTGCCCTTGATGTTTGTGTTTACCCTGTCCCTGCATCCAGTGCTAAGCGCGCACGCGCATTGTGATCTTTTCAGGGGGGCTCCGCCACCACAGCTGCAGTTACGGCCAACTCTGGCACTACCTTAGCAACAGGCACTGTCCAGGATTGCCCCCAAGGGCCACCCGGTGACCCGGCAACTTTGCAGCAGATGCTGCTGCCCACCGCCGGTGGCGCAGCTGGGCACGGCTCCCTTTCCTTTTTGCCGGAGGCATCAGCAGATGTTTTCATGGCCCTTTCTCTCCCTGGCATGAATCACCTGCTCCGCCCCACCCACAATCAGCAGTGAGGCTTTTACCCCACTCCCCCCTTCAAGTTGTCTATGCATCTGACACTCATCTGACTCTGCATCTATAGGTACGTGCTATCTTGGTATTTTCGTGCCATTGCTACCCACATGGCTGGGTCATGCAACAGTCGATCGCTGACGTGCCTGCGTTTGGTGTTGTTTCAGGGAGGACGTCGCGGGTGCTAAACAGGCGTCCCACGTGGTTATTGCATTGGGTGACGAGGTGGCTGCTGCTCAATCTGACCCCTCACTCATTCCTCCAGCAGCAACGCTGGCAGCAGGTGCACCCCTTCTCCGCCTCCTCGCAAATGCAAGCTGTCTTCATCCCCCCCTTTTCTGCTGCATGCAAGCTCATAAGATCGTGTTGCTGGCATTGCTTTCAATGCCAGCTTGGAACGTCCTCGCCAGCCGCGTTGCCACCGCCCCCTCGCACACCAGGGCTGACTTTTTCTTAATTCGCACATTCTTGTGGCTGCGTCTTGGGTGCAAGTTGGCACATTCTTTTCTGCTGCAAGGCTGCAAACACAGGTGGCATGACTTTGTTTGCTGGAGCGGCCCCCTCATCAGCAGGCAAGCCTGCGTCGCCATCGCCATCTCGGCCTCACATTCCATATGAGGCAGGTTCAACCTTATGTGGCATGTACCTCTTTGTTGCCACCTGGATTGGCTGTCTCATTTAAATTGGGGCTGCTGCATGTTGTAGGCGATAACTTCAAGGCAGGAGGCTGGCCAGGTGGCGACGTGAAAGGGCCCTCCAAAGTGCAACCACAGCCGTCCCCTCCAAAGGCGAGGGGCAGCACGATGGAGCACTCAGGATCCCACCACCTTGCGCTTACAGAGCTGGGCCTGGAGATGAAGAGCATGTTTGAACGCGTCCCACTTTACTCTGCTCAGGGTACTTCCCCGGCAAGGGTACGCGCCAAGAGAATGAGGGACTCATACACCGCCCTCAGTGGTGCCAACCTTTCCTGGGATGCCGCTGGCGGTGTTCCTGACCCGCCCTTGCTGCTACATGCCCTGCCAGCTGGCGCCAGCGCCAGTGCTGACTCTGGTCCAGGTTCGTCTTACACTGACGCGACCGGCACCATGGTCAGTGAGTCAGAAAGCACCTTCCTTGCAGTGATGCCTGCCAGCGCAACACCTGGTACTGCAAATGGGGGCCAGCCCAGCGACAGCACGTATCAGGGGGATCCTCAGGAGCCGCTGCCTCCGCCTCTACCGTTGTCTCTCGTGGACGGTTCTTCTCTTGTTGTGCGAGGAGGCTTGAACGCCAGCTGTCTGCTGTGGGGCTTTGACAACCGAGGGGGCAGTAGCTGTGCCAGCATTGGTGGTGCTGGCAGGGCAACCAACCGCGCGGCTGCTGCTGCAGCGGCGGTGGGAGCAGTGGCATTGGGGAAAGCGGGTTTCGGAGAGCCAGGTCTTGGGGTTGGTGCACTACGAGCCGTGACAGAGGCAAGGCCAAGCAGTGGCAGTGGCTGGAGGGTGCCAGGTGGTGGCAGCTCTGCATGGACTGAGCAGCACGGAGACAAGGGCAGCGGTATGCACCTTGGGCTGCTGCCCAAGGTGGCGGAGGGCCAAGACCAGCTGCTGTCGACGCAGCAGGGCGTGGAGATGCAGCGCAACCTGCTGGGTTTCTTCGGGCGCGCAGGCGTTATGCGCCTGCAGGCGCTAGTTCTCAGCCAGGAGGCTGAGTATGTGGAGCAGCTAGAGGCGCTTCACCACGCTGTTCGGGTGTGTGCTCCTTTCTGTGCCAATTCTCATCTAACTTCCCATTGGGCCGGCAAGAGCTGCTAGATGTGGGTGAGCCTGGCATAGGGTGGGTTTCCAGGTTGCGCCCTCCTGTCTAGGCCGCTCTGCCTTTTCTTAAGAAGCTGAATGATGTTTGGTTAACTCACTGGTGCACAAGGGGAGCAAGTTTTTGGCAAGCATGCATGCTTTGTATGTCTCGTTGTTTTAGTTGAGCAGGTGTGTGTGTGCGTGCTCATGTGCGGTGGGTAGTCTTCCAGTATATGACCCAGATTGCATGTTTCAGTAAGGCCTTCCTTTCTTAAAATTTGTGATAGCGAACCTCTGCTCACTCTGTAGGTATGTGGTTGTGAAATGATGTACCCAATATTGACTGTGCTTGCGCTTCATTGATGGTTTTTTTAGACATGAAGGTGTGAGAGGGTCTCAGAGAGTTTGACTGGGTCGGCGACTCATAAATGTGTCCTGTGCCCCATTATCGCCCTCGTTCTTTGTCAAATGCAGAAGTGTGGCGCAGAGTGGTCATGGCCAGCCATGGCGAGGCATTGTCTTGATTGGAATCCACTGCGGCATGTGCACGAAGTCCTGGGTGTGGGCGCTCTGACACAGGGAGCCCTTTGTGAGAGAGGAAGTGGGAGGCAGTGGCAGGGATGGCAGATGGGGCTGGGCACGGGCTTGGCTGCTCGGCATTTGTGGCTGGTGAATGGGCATCTAGTAGTATTTGTGAGAATCATTATATTAGAACGTCGACAAGCGTCGTTGTGTTGTGTGGCGCATCGTTTATCGTGATCATTCGAGGCCAGTCTGTGAGAGCAAAATTCACGGCTTCCTAAAGGATAAAAGTTGCGTATGAGTATGGGTAGTATCAAGTTGCAGTAAGGGACCCTTGTGATGAGGCCTGCCACCTGCCGTCGTTGGGATTGACACTGCTGATGGACACTCATGGATGCTCTGTTTTTGTGTGGTGTGCGTGTGTGCACATGCAGCAACACAGCCAGCTCGCTGCAGATGTTCGTCATGTCAGGAGCACCATAGGCTACTGCGGTCGTGGCTTTGAGGGAGGAGCATCAATCACAAGCAGTGTCCCCAGCTGCTCATCGCACATGAACGCATGGGTTGAGGCCCGTCGGCCTTCAGGACAGCTATATGCTGCCCGAGAAAGCCATGGCTCTCCCAATGAGAGGTTCTGACATGGTGGACTGATGCCTGCTCTTGCATCTCACCATTCAAGCGCTGACTCTTCACTTTGGTGCACGATGACTCTGTGGACGCTTCTGTCAGCCGCCAATGCCACCAGCCCTTGTCATTCAATTCACAATTCCCGCGTGCTCTCTCCTCCAGTTGCCTCATGAAGGCCGAGGTTGGGCAGGAGGAAGGGAAGGGAATTGCTATAACCAGCTACTCCCTGGTTTAGAGCCAGGCGGATCCTCTTCCAAGTTGTATCTCAAGCAATAGCTGCTTCTGCTGCATGAACTTGCTCATTTGTATCCTGTTGACTGCAAATTGAAGTTGTCGCGAGGGGGCAATTTTATCATTGAGCTTCACTTGACAAAGTTGGGTCATGTTCACCACGTTTTGCTTTCTGTTTGCGAGAGGCTGCAAGTAGTTGTTGCAACAAGAGCAATTTTTGAAGTGAGGTGAAGAATGCCTCAAGGGGCAAAGCGCATAGAGACACCTATGTCAGCATCACAATGTGCAACCTTGGTTGCGGCGCTTTCCCTTTATCTGGGCATCGCGAATGGTTAGTGGGTGGCACTGTGCATTTTGTGCTTGTGTCCTACGTAGCATTTACCATTGTCAGAAGCAGCAACAGCAACAGCACTCCTCACTGCATGCACAAAACATTTTAGAGCATTGGCATATGCATAGGCATTGGCTTTTGTGCTATGGCAATTTGTATCTAAATCAGGATAGAAGAAAAGATTTGCCACCATAAGTTATAAAGTTCGTTTGTAGCATGAAGCCATGAACAGCTGCACGAGTTTGAGGTAAAAGTTGTCACTATAGAGAGAAACTTTGTGTGTTATTTGGGTCCATTGCTCATGCAATAAAAAAAAGATCGTCTGTTTGTGTGTAGCCCTAAGAGTTGGCATTGTTTGATTTTGTATATCGTCTGCTCCTTATTAAGCTTGAAAAAGAGGTGGTGTTCATTGACTACACGTGTAAAATCAATGGAAAATGTACCCCCTTTACACATGAAGACATTTGTTTATAACAACATATCATAAGGACATTCTTTTAGAACAGTATGTTCACTGATCCAATATTGGATGCAAGAATCATGCACTAGGTACATTTGAAAAGCAACTAGTAAAAAACGATGTTCCATGTTGACTCGTCTTGGGGACATGCACATGTTTGCCAGCGCATGTTTGCCACTTCTCCAAGTGGCTAACATGCTTGGCTTTAACTTCCATGTTTCAAACTATGGAACATAGTAACACGGGACTCATTGTTAGCTGGTTTTTCCATTGATCTGTGACCAATCAAATTGCCCACGTACAAATGTATTTAAATTTTACTTCGTGTCATGGCGAAGAATCTAGTAGCCATGTAGTGGAAATATGTGCAATAATCAAGTTTTCAACGAGCTCAAAATGCCAAAATGCTTAAACGAAGCGTGTCCAGTGACATAGCACTCTAGCTACCAAGTTCAAACATGGAAAGGCATTGATGTCGTGCGCACGCGTTGGAGCTTATTAGACATGCCAACCTATTGAGACGTAGATATCACACGTGTACCAAATTGACATTTGCAAAAAAAAAAAAATTAACATGGAACCCAGTTGTCTAAAACTTTGAATAGCAGATAATGGTGGGCAAATGCCTATTTTGTACACGTAGGGGTTGTGTCGAAAAAATAAAAAGACATTTTTCATGCTGTGTGTGCTCAACACCTAGCAAATTGACAGTGATAACCCTCAAATTTTTTGCCGTGAAAGGTCGGAGGAAAGCACACAAAGGACCCAAATTTACAATTTTGTTCATGGTTGACGTTGTTCTTGCACGTTTGTGCACCGACGAGAGTATCCACGGCACTATTTATCCTTTTTACATCTCTTATCTTAGGCAAAATCATTCAGCTCCAGAGGTTTGCGTTCCAATTATGTGGCTTATTGAGGAAATTTGTCAGTAATAAACGAGTCAAGGGGTCCTTGAGTCTCGCAGAGACTTCGCCTCATAAGAAATTGCCATAAGAGTGTCACGAAGGTGTTCAACACTTTTTCCACATTTCTTTTGTTGAAACTTGCGAACAATTTTTCAACGACATCAAGCTTTCGGCAATTTTCGCAAAAAGGACTGTGCTAGGCATTGGCACCTCTGTGCTAGTGGGTCGCACAAGGTAAGCACTCACTGACCTAAGTGCTGTGGGTATAAACCCCCCCCAACCAGGGTGAAAAGCCCACAGCTTATGAGGTGTAAGGGCATGAATAATACTAGAGGTCTAGATTGGGCACTATTGGGCAGCGAAGAGAGATTGCAGCACATTCACTAAGCAATAAGTGAGCTATGAAAACCATGTGAAGAGCCAAAACGACATCCTACATTATTGAGCTAGAGTGCGAGGTGTAGGGAGCGCGATAGCTTTCGTGAGTGATCAGCTATATCATGGCCGAGCTAGGTAGCACCGCGCAGGGGGGGGCGAGAACGTGCCTTGAGGCAGCTGTGGTTGCCATCCACGTGCTCTGTCTCTGAGCGGCCCAAGCTTCAGCCTCCTGCTGGTGTTGTTCCCCAAGGCGGGGCGGGGAGGGGCGAGATGAGGTTCCGGTGTGTGCGTGTGCAATATGGGCATGTGCGCATGGTTGCGTGTGCCTGCGTGGGCGCGTGCGTGTGCGCGGGGGCGTGCGTTCATGTCTAGACGCGTCGGCTGCTTGGGTCGCGACATGGCGTGATGTGCAAGGCTACCCGGCGCAAGGGGCGGCGATGGCGGGGGTGCCCAGCTGGCAAAGGTCCCGGCGCAGGAGCCGGCTTGAGTTGCCACACCTCAGCCACCACGTTAGCCTTGCCCTCCCCCTCTTTGGAGCCGCCTGCTGCCTCTGCTGCGCATGAGCCTCCCAGCGGGGGGGAGTGGGGCGAGCGAGGTGGAGCGGGGGCTGGTGGGAAAGCAAACGCAACGGGGAAGGGTGAATAAGGGCGTGCTCGGGGCTCAGGGGTGGGGGCGCGTGTTGAGAGCCGGGTGAGGACGCCGCCCTTGCTTGCCTGCGTGCGCCTCTGGTTGTTGTGTCTGAGCGAGAGCGTGGCAAGCCTTCTGCCTCTGCCCTCTGCTACCCTCCCACCCGCAACAGGGCTGATGAAAGGTCAAGCCATGCGTGCGTGCGCTGGCGCGCATGTCATTGTGCGTGCGTGCGTGCGAGCGCGTGTTCGCATGTGCGTCTGCGTGTGGGTGCGTGGGCGCGTGCGGGGGCACGCGTGCGTGAGTGGTGTGGGGGCGTGTGCGGATGTTGTTGTGCGATGCGTGATGCGGCGTGTTGTGCAAAGCCAGATAGCACAGCTGTTTTGTTTGCAAAGATCTTGGCGCAGGAGTCGGCCCTGGTTGCCACCTCAGCCGCCAGGTTAGGCCCCCCGTCCGCCACCTCAGCCGTCACCCTGCTGTGACTCCTTCTAATGCCACCAGGGATGGCATTGCCACTGTCACTGCGGAGGTGGTGCCGTTGCTGCCAGGGGGGCAGGTAGCGGCAGGGGTGGCAAGCGGTGAGGGCGGCCGACTTGCTGAGCCTGGGCATCGGAGCGTCCCTCTGCCCGCCATTGCACTGCTTGAGGGGTCGGCTAAATTTTATGCTGACCCAGCCTAGGCTAGGAAGCGGCAGGCGGGCAGCCGATCAGTCCGCTCCACGCCATTCCGACTCTCGGCCACATGTTGCTCCCGCATCTCGCGTTCCGTCCCCTCCCATGCCCTTTCTTGCCCTTCCGTCTCATGCTCTTTAGTCTTGGGCACAACCTCCCTCCCCCGCTTGATTCCTCTAAAAGCAAATGGCCCCACACTGGCGGAGATGGGCACGGGCTTTTGAATGTGCCCCTCTTTTCATTGGCATCGTGATAGGTGGCAAGAATGTTCATGAAACAAGTTCTTGCTTGAGCACAAAATCCACTCAGCCTCGCCCTCACTCCCACCCCTAAACCCGAAACCCTTATTCCCCACCATTTTTTGTTGTTCCCAATCACATGCACGCACTGGTGTGCAACCTGAACAGGAGCCTAGGACTCTTATGCATATAGCTCAGTTGCAAAGGCTAGCACGCCGTGGTCAAAAGCTTGGGCATACTGTTAAGATTAGGGTTAGAATTAGGATCTGAGACTTTGGACCCCAGAGCCAGGGTCTGTTGCCCTGGTCTTTGGATAGGCAACAATGTGTTTTTTGGTGAGCTGACTTGCGCTCGAAGCCGGGCTTTTGGTGGAAGAGCAGAGGTGGCGGGTTGGCTGGCCCTCTGGGCTGACGCGGATCCTATTGCGGTGTATGTGCGAGTGTGCATTAGTACCTGAGTGTCTTTGTGCGTGTTTGTGCACGTGTTTGCACGTGTGGGGTTGGCGGCGCGATGTTTTGGGGGTATGGTCGTGCACGTTAGTACATGGGCGCTCATGTGCTTTGGTGAGCACCCGTAGGCATACGTGTGTACTATATATGCTTGCGTGTCTGTGCTGAGCGTGTATATCTGCTTGCATGTGTGTGTGCTTGTGCATTGTACATGCGTGAGCACAGTGCGTGCGTGGGCTTACGTCTCTCTCTCTCTCCCTCTCTCTCTCTCTCTCTCTCTCTCTCTCTCTCTCTCTGTCTCTCTCTCTCTCTCTCTCTCTCTCTCTCTCTCTCTCTCTCTCTCGCAGGCAAGAGTTGCCAATGGCGCACCCAAAGTCGGCTCAAGTCAGTCATTCTACCACCCCCATTTCTGCATCCAGCTCTGTAAGCGCCTGCTGCCGTCTCTGCACTTGTCGTCCTTCAGTTGCCCCGAGCCTTAAACCTCACATGCTTGAGGTGAGTGGACTCTCACACGTGATGGTTGACCCTCAAGCTTGACCTCCTCGGTTGGCGTGCCCTGAGGGGATTTTCCACGAGCTAAATCCGCATGCTTCAATGAACCTCTACGCCCTTGCTAGTCAGCGCTAGGATTTGTTTATTATTCTGTTATCACATGAAGGTGGTAGAGAGATGTGCTTCTTCTTCTCCAGTGGTACGCAGCATTAACTTACTACCTCTTTCTCAAGATCTACTCGTGCCCGAGTTTTTCTTCGCACCAAAAATGATGGAATAATGTATCAATGGTACATGATATATAACTGTCAATAATTGTGTTGATCGTCGCAACTTGCCCTTGTCCGAGGAATCTTCTCGCTTTCAACATTTTGCATGGTACACATGCACCTCTACTTTGTTAACCTTCCAATTCAATGACGTTGTGGCACACTAAATGCACATGTCAATGCACAATGTGGTCGCACGCCACTGTTGTTTGTAGTGCATGTCATTTTTGTGTGCTACATGTGCCTACTCAAGCGTTGTGTGACATGCAAAGTGCCTATACTTGGTACGCAACAACGGTAGCTCTTTACAAAATCAAGTGGCAGACCTTTATTACCAGTAGGCATACTATATGTCCCTTTTTTTTCTGGCAAGAACTTAGGGGCAATAAGCACAACACTTAGAACAAAGGCTAGGTAAGTAATGCGAAAATTCTTCAATCGAGAAAAAGCAACACCACTGTGTGTAGAAAGTAGACGTATATAATGAGCCTACAACGAATGAATTAGTAGAGCCTTTTCCACAATTTTACGGCATAATTGTGATTAAAAACAACAAAGAGCCCAAATTGTAAATAAAGAAATATACTTGAGAAAGTGAAAATTAGTGACTTAAAATACTGAACTCTTACGACCAAAAACTTTCTCCAGAGATCTTCAATTCCATAAGGTGCTAAAGTGACTCCAAAAATAGATAAAAAACACAACCAAATAATGACAAAAATGTCGACGCAGGCTACGTACATGCCGTATGAACACGCACACAAATTTGCGACCCTCGATGACAAGGGATGGAGGGTCTATAAAAGAGCGAGCATAATCGAGAAGGAGTACGAGGCTATAGACGGCAGGGGTACGCGAGCAGAGACTGGAGGGATGCGCTAAGAGAGACCACAAGGATACGCGAGCAGAGATCGCAGGGGTAAGTGCTGACGGAGTTATTGGAGAAGGGATTCATCCTAGAGCGAGTGTCCATTTACAGCGCCAGTCTTATTTGTGAAGAAAAAGGATGGGACTATGAGGATGTGTGTCGACTACCGAGCACTCAATAAGATCACCGTCAAGAACAGGTACCCACTTCCACGAGTGGACGAGTTGATTGACAGGCTTGTCGGGGCCAAGTATTTCTCGAAGATCAATTTGAGGAGTGGCTATCATCAGGTACAGATTGCGAAACGAGATGTTTAGAAGACTGCTTTCAGGACTCGCTATGGGTTGTTCAAGTTCATAGTCATGCCTTTGGATTGACTAATGCCCTGCTACATTCGTGGGACTCATGAATAGTATCTTCAGACCCTACTTGGACCAGTTTGTGGTGGTGTTTTTGGACGACATCTTGACCTACTCGAAGACCTTGGAAGAGCATGTGGAGCATCTGAGGAAGGTTGTGGAGGTCTTGAGAGATCACAAGGTTTATGGGAAGATGAGCAAGTGCGACTTCAGTCTCAAGGAGGTCAAGTTTTTTAGGCACATAGGAGTTGAAGGAGTCAAGATTGACAGAAGAAGGTGCAAGCAGTCAGAGATTAGCCGGTACCCGCTGATATTCATCAACTCAGGAGTTTCCTCGACATGGCGAATTATTATCGACGCTCCATCGAAGGGTTTGCCAAGGTGTGTGCACCGCTCACGGAAATGTTGAAGAAGCAGGAGAAGTGGCTATGGGGTGACAAGGAGCAACAAGTCTTTGAGAAGATCAAGGAATTGTTGACACAGGCATCTGTGTTGGCAATCGCCAGTCCAGAGCTTCCTTTTAGCATCATCTCGGACGCATCAAATTTTGCAGTGGGAGCCATTCTTCTCCAGGGCAAAGGGTTCCAATCTGTGGCATACGAGAGCAGGAAAATGAGTCCTGCCGAGCAAAACTATGCAGCACACGAGCAGGCTTTCAAGATTTGGCGATATTATGTGGACGGCAGGAAGGTGTTCATCAAGACCGACCACAAAAGCTTGGAGAAGTTTATGACGCAGCCAACATTGACACCAAGACAAGCAAGGTGGTCGGAGTTTCTGCAACAGTTTGACCACGAGATTGGGTATTTACCTGGGACGATCAATCCTGCAGATGCTTTATCCAGGGTGTGCCACCTTGCAGCTGTCTCAATCATCAAGGACAATCTGGTCTTCAAGGAGAAGCTTCAAAAAGGCTATGAGAAGGACCCAAAGTTTGCTGATGGTGGAGCAGCTGAGTTCAACTCGAGTATGCAAACGAAGGACGGCATATGGTATTATGGTGATTCCAAGAGAGTGGTAGTACCTGACATCAAGGAGCTACGAGACTTACTACTTGCGAAGGATCACGACTGCTTATATGGTGGACACCATAAAGGCATGAACACGGCAAGCGTGCTGAAGCAAGAGTACTCTTGGAGAAATATGGACAAGGACATCGAAGAGTGGATCAGGAGTTGCGATGCGTGCCAGCGGAACAAGACACTGAATCAAAAGAAGGGAGGTACCTTGCAACCCCTGCCTATTCCAAAGGATCCTTGGGAGCAGATTGCTATAGACTTCATCACATCTTTACCAGTGAGTGGTGAAGGGCACGATGCATTATGGGTTGCGTCTAATAGACTCATCAAGATGGCACACTTCATTCCCACGAAGGAGACTAGTACGGCAGCAGATGTGGCACGGCTATTCTTTGATCATATTTTCAGGCTACATGGGTTGCCAAAGGTGATTGTTTTAGACCGGAATCCAAGGTTTACTAGCAACTTTTGGCGGTCATTGTTTACTTTGATGGGGACCAAGCTGAGTATGAGCAGTTCCTATCATCCACAGACAGACGGACAGAGTGAGAGGCTCAACAGAACTTTGCAAAAGGTGCTCAAGAGTTTCACTATGGAGGACCCTTCAGAGTGGGACAAGAAGCTGCCAGGGTTGGAGTATGCCTACAACAACAGCATGCACGGATCGACCAAGCAGTCTCCATTCGCTGTGGTTTGTGGAAGAGAAGTATATCATCCAGGGAACACCCTGTTTGGAGAAGGCCTAAGAGACTCGGGTTAATATTACACAAGCGTATATGGAGCAAATGGCCAAGACTTGGGACATGGCGAAGACATGTATTCGGAAAGCACAAGAAGAGCAGGTCAAGCATGCTAATAAGCATCGGAGGAAAGTGATATTCCTTGTGGGTGACAAAGTACTCTTGTCAAGAGAGAACCTACCTTCCACAGGCTAGAGGAAATTGCGGGCACGGTTCACAGGTCCTTTACTGGTGCTCAAGCAAGTTAACTATAAAATCGAACTTCCTTCAGGCTGACGTATCCATGATGTGTTCCATGTCAGTTGTTTGCAGCCATACGTTGACCCAAATGAAGGACACCCATGACAACTAACAACACTGCCACCACCCGTTGATATCGATGATATATTGGAGTATGAAGTGGAGGCGATTGTCGGCGATCGAAGAGTCAAGCGAGGTCAACGACTTGTTCAAGAGTATCTGGTCAAGTGGAAAGGCTACCATGCGGACGACAATACTTGGGAGCGGGGGGCCAACTTGACTCATTGTAAGAGTAAGTTAAGACGTTATCTGCAGAATGCGTCGAGGACGTCGCATCTTGAGGAGGGGAATAATGTAAGGTCATAGGTTTATAAAGTGCATTTTTGAGTTTCATGAAAGTATGTCTTGATTGTAAAGAAGTGTAGAGTGCATGTTTGTGATTATTTTGATATAAAGTTCGTCAAATTTGGTCAAGTATTGAGAGAGTTATTGTAATGAATCAGTTCATTATTTATTTAATTAGTTGCATACATAAACATAACACTAAATAAGTATCATGTCAATATACTCACATGTGCGAGTTCATCTAAATGAATGTATGTCGATGTAATGCGAGTTTACTTACTTTGTCGAAAAAGTCACAATGTACTGTGCTGACTTTGTTGAAAAGGTCAGCAGGATGACTTTTGTATCATAGATAGTTTGCTGAGATTTATATATCAGTTATATACAGGATATAATATCAGTAGGTTGACATATAATAAACTCGCTTGATATTAGTAAGTATACTTAGCTTCAGTACGCTGTAGATAGATATATTCATTTAGGTTATTATTTGTAGATTGGCGCATGTGACCGTAGTATACTGAAAGTCGGGAGGTCGACTGAGATTCGGTAAGCCGATGTCCTACCAGTGTGGTTAACTCCTGGGTAGGCGCAACCGTTGTCGGTCAACTGAACAGTTAGGACTTCAGTTAACCGACCAATTGATATGGTCGTTATACCTAGATCCGTGGGTCCCAACTTAAACGGGTTTCCCACAAAACGGCGCACCTTGCGCCGTGGTCAAACAGGTAGTCACTAGGTACATAGCAGGCTGGGATCTCGTGTTTCCTCATTCTGGACAGTAGGCTTTACAGTCGGATTTCTACTTGCAAGTCATGTGTGCACTTTTGGGTTCGTTCTAATGACCAGCCTTCACAGAAATTGACATGGCTGCTTCGTCTGCGCTCCAAATGGGGCGAACTAGGACTTTTCGGAAAGGTCTCGTCAAGATGCATCCGTTACCGTTAAGGTTGCTCAATTTGGAGTAGTAGCAATGTTATGCCCCATGACATTTCGGGGTCACACAGCGGACAGATTCCAGTGTTTTGCACCTAAGTCAGTGGGATGTGTTCTAGCTACATGATGGTCATCTGAATGAGAGCGCCTTTGCTATTTTAGTCCCCTGATGTCGTGCATGTGCTATACATGCTTGCATGCCTGGTAGGCAAGAGGCCATGAGTTTCTAAAGGAGAAGCTCAAGTCCTCAAGCTCGCCTCTTACTTGTGTCTCATGTTAGTGTGCAACAATGGCACACTACGGTAAGTGAGTCAAGGGTTATAGATGAGTAAACGGAATTCTTGTAAGGGCGAAGGTCGCTCCCTGATTTCACACGCTTCCACCTATCTCTGATCTTATATATTTAAATGAAATATATTAATCTTCAATAAGCATGATCCATTTCAGTTATGGATTTCCGAAATTAAATTTGTTTTGAGGTCGGTTGACGACTGTCCTTAATTCACGGTGAGCGCATCCGATGGATTGACCGACAGCGTCAAGCGATCTGGCCCCACAGAGTGAACTCGAACCTTCACGTAAGTTCGGTTGACGCGGAGTGCCGACTAGGTCGATTTACCTAGAGTTTAGCCTAGCTCGCCTAAGATAGAATATTCTAGTAATGTCGATGCATGCATGTGGACCTCAAATCGACCCGACACGTCAGATGAGACTGATTGAGCTGATCGAGTTTGAGAACCATTCAAATCATCCAATGTTGTTAGTGTCTAGTCTAATTTTGCTAGTAGCCATGATTGGCGCAACAGTGCTTACTATGCATAAAATGACCCAAGTCAACTCGGGCGCCCACAATTTTGTTTTCACAGGTCGGAGGGTCTCACACGGTGAATATTCTGGAAGGGACAATTTGACAAACACTTAGGAAAATCCGTTGCTAAGCAGCTCTCCTGTCTATGGAGGAGTTAGGTCAGAAAAGTATAAATAGGCATGTCGTGCGGTAGGAGGTCGGGTGCGTATCAATGACACAAGCAATGCATAATATGCAAGCAGGCTTTGCTGCAATGAAGTCTATAATACATGTGGCTTTATAGCCAAACGATAGTCACGCGTCAAATGTTTTAATTAAGGAGTGAGTACTCTCTAGAGTGAGCACCTCAAGACTGTAATCTGGTAGGAAAACAACTAAAGAAGTCTGGCCCAAAAGATCACTGGAAGCACATCATGATCTTCAAGAGTAGTCCTATGGCAGGGGGTATAAGCTGTGACTTTGCTCACCACTTGTGAAGTTTGTTCTAGTGATTGGAAGCCAGCAAGGCTTGCTCTTCACAAGAGAGAGACTAAGTGGTCCTGAAACCACAAGAGATAAAAGTGTAAGCTTTACTGATAATTTCTGTGACTTACAAGTGGCATAATGGGACTTCTAAAAAGATGTTTTTTTAGGGACATCTCTAGCACTTATAATCCCGAAAACCCGGCGTCGTATGCGGCGGATCCAATGCATGTAGTCACTCTAGGAGGCTCTCTTTTGTCCACTAATGTGTACAAGGCATGTACTAGCACTCCTATAGGCTAAGCATAACTCAAACCAATCAAAGCAAAGCACGTAGAATATGCTAAGTGTCTCTCATTGGTGGAGCTTACCTTGGGTAGTTCTACCTAGATAGCGCCTCAAAAGTGAATCCGAAACTTGAGGAAGCTTCCTCTAGGAGTAGGTGATGCACTCACCAAGTTATAGTCTCAATGATGCACTTATACTATGGGCATGCAAGGCTTATGTAGTCTAAAAGGCTCGCGGATTTGTGCGCACAAAGTTAGGGGTCCTTCGGGTCACGAATAGTCAACATTGTCACCTTTGGGTGCATTAAGTCACACGTTGGCCATTTAGTGTGATTCCGCTAGGTGCCGAAAGAAGTGCGGACTAGATCGCGTCTATCTCGCTCGATAATTAACCAAATGACGCGAAACCTGTGCCATTCGGAAGATGCTTCGACGCGCTACACTTTGGTGACTCGGAAATCTAGAGAAGGTCCACATATAGATACGTAAAGTCAATGCAAAGTTGGTCTTCCTAGGTTGATGGTTCACACACGTAGAGCTTGGTTTTGTACGTCAACCTCGACTTAATAAATCATGACAGGCATAACTACTTCATTTCTTATCAGTTATCACTTCTATAAATTTCTACGGGTTTGTAATGACAAGGCCTTACATCCTACATCATTTGTGAGCAGTTTCTTGCTACTCACAATGTTTAGGATGATTGCAACTAGTTCCTTTCCTCGTGAGTCACTACACTTCCACTAGGGCACTCTGCCCCTTGGAGAGAGAGAGAGAGAGAGAGAGAGAGAGAGAGAGAGAGAGA
>WELA01001317.1:0-11546 GCA_009602735.1 Mesotaenium endlicherianum
GTCAACTGAAATGACAGTTATGGAGGGACTCCAGCGACCCGAAGGTGGAACCGTGTCAACGCCCCTTTGGCATTGGTTAAGTGGTCCTTAAACTCCCAAGTCTCCCCAGAGGCATCGTAATCCTTCCATCGAATGAGGTATTTCATGACATATTTAGACGATCGACGGACCGAGCGAGCGTCTAAAATCTCATCGACCTCATATTCCTCAGGGTCGCCGTCCCGGACAGCGGGGACAGGTCCCGGTTGGACAGGGAACCGACCTGTGAACAGTGTATCACCTTTGATGTACGGTTCCAGGAAGGAGACATTAAAGACCGGGTGCCCCTTGTATTCAGCTGACATGTTCAGTTTGTAAGCATTCTGACCGACACGACGGACCACCGAATAGGGACCGACCCAGACAGGGCCAAGCTTTTTCTTGACCACACCAGGGAGGTACAGGTGCTGAGAATGCAGTTTGACTAAATCCCCCTTGGAAAATGTCAGTTCCCGACGGTGTTGATTAGCGTATTTTTGTTGGTTTTCTTGGGCCGTGTGCAAGTTTCGTTGGACTTCTGACAGGGTGTCAGCAAACTCCTGAGTTAACTGGAGGGAGACCGGGTTGTCAATCCCTTCAGGGTGAGTTAAAGATTCCCCTAGCACATCTAGAGGAGACTTAGGGACTCTACCCAGGCTGAGTTCAAAAGGAGTTTTGCCCGTTGACGCGTGCACCGCACTGTTGACCGCAAACTGAATTTGAGGCAACAGGTCATCCCAATTATCTTGTTTTTGGTTAATATATGCTCTCAGCACCTCCTGCAGAACTCGGTTAGTTCTTTCAGTCTGCCCATCAGTCTGAGGGTGGTTTGCTGTGCTGAGCAGCTGTTTGACTCCCATTAACCCCATTAAAGCTCTCCAGAACTTAGAGGTGAATTTTGAGTCTCTGTCTGAGATGATATTAGAAGGGAGCCCATGTTGGCATACTACATGGTTGTAAAACTGTCTCGCTGTTTCGAGTGCAGTCACTTTGACAGTTGTGGGGATAAAAATGACCATTTTTGTCAGTTTATCCACGACTACCAGTATTGAATCATGCCCGTTGGCAGTTCTTGGTAGTGAGACCACCCAGTCCATGGATATAGTTTCCCAGCGTCCCGCTGGGATGGGTAGCGGTTGCAAGAGACCTCCGGGTGGTGTGTGCCGAGACTTATTTCTCTGACACTGGTCACAGGACTTGACATATTTCAAGACCTCCCGGGGTAACCCCTCCCAATGATAATGTTTTGCCAGTTTGCCAACAGTTTTGGCCTGCCCCAAATGTCCACCCAGGAGACTGTCATGAGCTTGACTCAGTAAGAGAGACCTTATTTCCAAATTATTAGGAATGACCAGCTTCAGCCTGCCTGAAGTGGTTTCAGTCACCCAGACCCCTCCCTTGAGCTTATACCCGAGTGCGGTAGCACGACACATACCAGTAGTGGGGCTGGGCTCAAATGTTGGGTCAGAAAGGTAGGCTTTCCTAAGTTGTTCAAGGAAGGACTTTTTCACCTTTAGTGAAGTGAGTGCACACAGGACTTTATCTACAGCATGCTGACTAAAGTTCCTTTCTTGCAAGTCAGGTCTTCTAGAGAGTGCATCAGCAGGATTCAACTTCCCTGGTTTGTAGTCGATCTGGACTTGGAACTGCTCCAGCATCTGGCTCCAGCGGTTCTCCCTCCTCGACAGCTTGGACTTCTTCTGAAAGTGGGTCAGAGCTAGATGATCTGTAATCACCTTAAAAGCTTTACCATGTAAGTATGCTCTCCACTGTTTGAGTACATGAATGATAGCTAGCAGCTCTTTATCATGCACTGAGTAATTAATCTCCGCTGGATTAAATTTCATAGACTCATACAACACAGGATGCCACTCCTGCCGTACCTTACCATCCTTTGTGGTTTTGTCAGCAGGCTGCAACAAAATAGCACCCATGGCAAAATCAGAGGCATCAGTAACCACCTGCACCGGTTTGCTGGGGTCATACACGGCTAGCACTGGGGCAGAACAAAGGGCATCTTTAAGGGTCTGGAAGGCAGCCTGCTGCTCTTCCCCCCACACATACCCGATGTCTTTCTTAGTAAGGTCAGTCAGTTTACTGGCCTTTGTGGAATAATTCTCAATAAATCTCCTATAGTAGTTAGCCAACCCGAGGAAGGATCTAACTTCAGAGACAGACTGTGGTACTGGCCAGTCCCTTATGGTCTGGACTTTCTTAGGATCCACACTGATGCCCTCTTTACTGACAACGTGGCCTAAGAATTCAATACTTTCCTTAAAGAAATCACACTTGCTCATTTTAGCATACAAGTGATTTTTCCGCAGAGTGTCCAGCACTTTCTTTAAGTGTTCAGTGTGCTGAGCTTCATCTTTAGAGAAAATTAAAATATCATCCAGGAAAACTTGCACAAACTTATCCAAATAAGGTCTGAAAATGTCATTCATAGCACCCATAAAGGTAGCAGGAGCATTAGTCAGTCCAAATGGCATCACGTTGAACTCATAGTGTCCATAACGTGTGCGGAAAGCAGTCTTGTGTTCATCCCCCTCAGCAATTCTGATTTGATGATAACCACTCTTGAGATCTATCTTACTGAACACCTTAGCGCCAGACAGGGTATCAAGCAAGTCCTCGATTCTGGGTAAAGCATACTTGTTCTTTACTGTAATTCTGTTCAGGGCTCTGTAATCCACACACATCCGCATACTGCCATCCTTTTTCTTAACAAATAGGATAGGTGCGCCGTACGGTGATTTACTGGGAGAAATGTAACCATTTTCCTCCAGCTCTGCAATCTGTGTTTTCAACTCCTCACTCTCCAAATAAGACAAGCCATACGTGCGTTGCCAGGGTGGCTGGCTACCAGGTAATAAATCAATCCTATGATCTACTTCCCGCTTAGGGGGTAGTCCTGGAGGCATATTAAACACATCCGTGTACTGAGCAACAATGTTTGCAGCAGTAGGGTGTTCCGGAGGGTGTACCTTTTTCTCAACCACTTCTTCAGGTTGAGGAGGTACCTCTCTTAGCAGCAGACAGAACATTCTGTCTTCCTTCTGGTTCCAGCTTTTGACGAACTCCATTGCATTCAGCAACTTGCATCCTTCTGGAAGCCTCTTCTTTTCCTTCATTTGCCATCCACACAGGACAAGAGGAAGAGCACTGGTGGGTGCCAAGTCAGTCTGCCCATCACTGGCTCCTCTCACTTTAACTGTACCTCTGCTCCAACACACTTCAGCTTGATGTCTATTAAGCCAGGACCTGCCTAGCACGAGATCATAAAAGCCAGTGTTGAGTACCTCAAATGTAAGCGTTTCAGTTAGAACTGCAATGCCAGAACCTAACTGGACCTCAATAGGCTTGGTTATAACTCCTCCCGGGATACTTGAGGCATCTCCAAGGAATATTTTTCTATTCCCTTGGGTGACAGTAGGCAGCCTTAGCCGCTTAACTAAGTCCTTGTGGATAAAAGTATGTGACGCCCCTCCGTCAACAAATGCCCTCACCTTCCTACCTGCAATCATGCAATGCAGTAGGATAGGGGGGACTGTCTTTTCCTGACTTTCGCATTGTTCTCCTGACGTAGCAAAGAAATGTTGGACATCAGGTGGAACAAGAGCATCCAGAGTGTGCACTCTCTGGACGTCTATATTGCTGATGGTCTCCTTTATCTGGTTGTCAGGCATGCATAGTGAATCCAGTTCAGCAGGACCCATAATACCTGCTACGAGGGCAGCTAGTGACGACTCACTATCTCTAGCATCCTCACAGTCAGTAGACTGGATTACTGACTGTTGCTGTCTTTTAAAGGCTGGTCTTTTCTCTCGACCTTAGGCAGGTGCTTGACCGGACACTGTTCTCTGTAGTGGCCTTTCTGCTGACAATGGTAGCAAGTAGATTTTGCTGAGGCTGGTCTCGGCTTAGTCCTACCACCACCCCTTCCATAGCCACCTCGAGAGGGACCACCTCTACCTCTAGACTGAATAGCATTGTACTCATACTCATATTCATCACCCTGATTATCCTCAGCCTGGTCTCCTTCAACTGCATTGTAGGAACCGTGGGGCTTTTTGACAATCTTAGACACCAAAGCGTTACTCTGGCGCTTGTGATTGAACTGCTGCTGATCCCAGGCGTCAGCATCCTGGATCAAGTCAGCCAGTTTCTCATACTTTTTCTCAGCAAAATGACCAGAGACCTCGGATTTCAAGCCATACCTGAAGTATGCTATCCTATACCGTTCTGGCAAATCAGGCTGCTTCATCATGTTCTCTTGGAACTTTTGAGCAAACTCAGCAACTGAAGTGGTCTGCTTCAGTGTCAGGGAGATCATCGCATAGATAGCTTTCTCCTGCTGGTTGATGACACTCTGAGGTGGGAGTCTAGCAAATGCAGCAATAGCAGTGGCATCCACTCGCTGAGTAGTGTCCTCAACAGTCCCTCTCGCTCCTGCAGCAGCAATTCCTGCCGCATTCAGCCGGTCACGAATTTGACCTAGGGGCACATTGAGTTGTACAGCAAGAGGTGAGTTCAGAACATTGGCCCTTGATGCCATATGTTCTTCAACAGTGCGCTCGTCCGCTGGCTGTCCATCCCTCCTTTTTGTATCTTCCGCAGCCTTTGCTAATCGTTCAACTTCTAATCTGGCTCTCTCCTCCTCAGCCTGCTGTGCTGCAATTACGGCAATAGCAGCTGCCTCATCTGCCCAAATTGGTTGCTAAGAATCGGTCGCTGTATGGATTTTCACCACCTGTGGAGTTTTGCAGAGACTCGTCTTCCGACGTTTGCTCTCTCCACGGTTTGACAGGTACTTCCAAGGTCTCACTTCTTCATGGACTTCGCAGGAATTAGAACCTTCCACAAGCTGCACACGATGGTATACTCAATCACTCCTCAATAACAAAAACTGAATTTCGCCATCTCCCTTCTCAAGTTGAATTCTGGCAGCTCGTACAGGTCTCAACTTCCAACTCATTTGGAAATTCTTGGTCATCTGAAACCAATTTAACTGAAACATCAGAAGTAGGACGGACGTGTCTTCCTTACAAATAGACATTTGTCCAAGTTGAGTGGTATTCATTTCATCAAATTCTTGTTTGCAGAAATCACATCTGAGCAGATCAACAAGCAACACCAAGTTTCAGAGAAATTTGCTCACCACGGCTTTTGCATAATTTTTACAAAGTTCCAGCTTACAAAACTATGAATCCTACGACAATTATGCCAGTCTGGCTGAGCCTTTCAAACTCCGCCACGCCAGTTAGTTCTTCTGTGCAGGCTAGATCCGCTTAGTTCTTGGTACTAATTCTGGTTGTGCTTTAAGCAATGCAATAATAGAGATTTTTGAAAACTTAAAAATGAACACATAACTCACCATTTTATGTGCTCTTCAAACGCTTGTGGTGTTTGATTAAATCTTGCACTAGATAGTAGAATCTCCCAGCAGATCCTAATTGCAAGCTCTCTTCTTCAATTATAAATTCTGTTTTGGAAATTCCTTCATTCTAACTCTTCTATGATACAAAGCTTGTGAGGAGGACAAAGATCTTTAAGACTAGATGGCCCGGTACACTCTATAGGGTGCATATGACATATTTGGGTGCGTTTAATGGCCCTGCTGGTTTTGGCTACCATTTTTCACGAAAGATGCTTCTTTAGACTATAAGTTGGAGAGAAAAGCTTCCAGATTTTCAAGTTGGGCTTTTCTCGGTTTGCTCGCTGTTATAAGGGGAATCTTGGATAGATTCTTTTTCTCCGCTTAGTAATATGTTTAAATTCAACTGATAGTCTTCCTTGATCTGAGGTCAAGTGTATAAGAGTTTCCTGCAAGAGGCTCGGTCATCCGACGACCGGCAATCTCCCGCAGAGCGGATTACCACGCCAATCGTGTGTTGGTGTTGACTCTGCCTCGCTGTACTTCAGCCGACTCTGCGACGGATCGCAGGGACGGCCGGATCGCATGCTCAAAAAGATGGTTGTGCGAGGGGTTATGGTGACGCTCAGGCAAAGACACTGCTTAATCCCTCGGTCCGCGTGTTCGTCGATGTGGCCTTTAAGGCCATGTGCCTCGTCGCCGCAGCTCCATCGTGGCAGCCGTGCCAGTGGGCAGGCTGAGGTGGCCTGCCCCCCCTCAACGTCACCTGACTTGGCTTCTGTTGAGGTGGCCGTTACGTCAGCTTTGCCTGACTTGGCAGCTGCTGGCGTGGACTCTTTGCACGTCAAGTGGGGTCAACCTTGCAGCTGACGTGTCTTTCAATTCTCCACTCATTGCTGGGCATCAGGTTTGACCAGTCACAGTCACACCTCATGTGCGGCTCACAAAAGTATTTCAACACTGAACTTCATATGTAAGCAACCTGGTAGATGAATCAATGGTGACATTCCGTACCTGAGGTGGGCCGTGACTTTCACCACGCGTGCGCCGCCCAACTGCTAGCAGTCGCGACAGTCGTTCCATTTCACTTTGTATATATATCTTTGTTTTACTTTTTTTTTCTTGCTTTTCTGAAGTGAAGCCTTGTGCAGCCTCCTGACTCCTAAGTGCCGCCTCCTGGAGGAATTGGGAGCTTGCCTCGTCAGCTTGGCTTCCCATTAGGCCTGGTGGTGCGGCGTGCCTTGGTGGCCCTCATATGACACGAAAAGTCGCCGACGTCCTTGAGTGTCATTGACCAATCGCTGACATACCTACACGCTTCTAATGACTTGCTTCAAGCAGTAAGTACCACGTGGCAGAAGCACATTGTGTATGATGCACCGCCAATTTTTTTTTGTCCCAGCTCTGAGGCGCGAAGTGGGGCTAAGCTCAGGAGGGGCTTGGCGATTCACGGCGGAAGCCCCACGGCACAGTATAAAAGTAACAGAAGGGAAAAAGGTGCGTTACCGTTTGTTCCAGCTTCCATTTGTGATTGACGATTCTCAACCAGGCCCCAGGATTCGACAAAAGTCGCGGATTTCGGAAAATGTCGGGAAACATCCTCTGGCCTGCTCTGGGCGACGGTCAGGGTTTCGAGAACATCCGACAACATTTGGTAGGATTCCTTTAATGGCGTAATATCATCCCACGACAATTTTGAAGGAAAATAGGAAATTTTGGGATTTTATGCGACATCCGCTCCCAATATATGACCAGGATTTCTTTCGACATAATCTAAGATTTTTCATGATTTAAAAACATCCAAAAAAAGAAATAATATAATAACATAATATTTATCTCGAATCCTGGGGCCTGTCTGTTCTCAACCTATCGACGACGAACGTGCGTACCACGACACTTGCCTCTACTGACCACTGCGAGTCTGTTTGAACTTTTGGTACAGCAGGCCCCGTACTAAAATATTGTGGCGAATATGTCGGTTTTATTGGCTAAAAGCTTGTTGGAAGTTGAACACTACTGATGTTTACTGCACTTTCGCTGTCGTTCCCAGTCGTTCCAGCTCAATAACATGATTATAGCACGAGACTATCTTCGCCGCGAGCAGGTTGGGCCGATTAAACTCAGCACTTTTCCCTGCACTTTAAGGTTGTTCGATCATGCAAAATTCGGTGTATTTTCATGACTGGAAACTGGCTCCCTCGTGCCGAATTGTCCTGGCCTTTATTGGCACGTTTGGACTGCGCATAAACGATAGCGTATCCACCATCATCCACCATCGACCTTTCAATGGAGAACGATCGCCTTAGGAGCGACGAACAAATATAAGTGGGGGTTTCAGCCAACACCTCCCACTTAATTCGACAGATCATATTGAGTATCGTGAGCATCTGATGGGTTGTATGTGTGATCATAACACCGGGTAGTGTTAGCCGTTAAACTCTCGAGTAACTATTGAAATGTGCAGATTGCATTGACGCCTGCCCTGTGATCTTGGCCACTTTCGAACTATTCGGTTAGTTGGATCGATAGGACGTACTGGAGTCCACAGAAGGTCTATCTTAGTGTGTTCCCTTGACGTCTGGAAGACAAATGTGACGGTACTTAAGGCTGATGCCTGAAGTAGCACATCTTCGCGGGGGGACTTCTCTAGGAAGTGTAAAGGCTTCCTTTGCCGTATAGGACGACAATATAGTGAAGCGCTTCACTATAGAAATGCCACCTTGTCAATGTGACCCAGATGCCATAGAATGGATAAGGGATTATTTTAGTGATTGTGTTTATACCAACTTGGATGTAGTTGGCTTCATTGTAGGTCTCAGCTCTGTTGTCTTTTGGCTGGTTGCTCAGCTTCCCCAGTTTGTCAGCAACATTCGACGGCAAAGTGCGGATGGATTATCCCCTTGGTTCCTCTTCCAATGGCTGTCGGTATGTAGAAATGTGTTGACCTTATGTGTAGGGTACACTAACGTTGAGATCAACATAATGCTGATGACAAGTAGGATACCCGAGCTTATCAAGAGCAGACTCCAGAAGAATCACTAGTTAGCCAAATCTAAGTTTCTTTGTTTCATAACAGCCTGTCTGATCCAATATCTGAGATTCAAACCTTTCACCTTTCACTCATATTTGATATGGCAGGGAGATACACTGAATCTGCTTGGGTGCATTCTCACCGGTGACCAGCTCCCAACTGAGACATACACCGCTACCTATTTCATATTTGCCGACTGCTGCATCATCTCTCAGGTACACTTATATGTATGATCTTTTGTAATGACAACTTCGTGTTATGTGAGGTCTGTCCCGGTAAGGTAAGCAGGATAGCTATATGAAAATAGTACCATGAGTTGTAGCAACAATGCTTGTTAGTTTGAGCATTCGTACACTAGCAGATGTCATGTGCTCAATTGCCGCCCAGCTCTTCCGATTTTCAATGGCTTGCATATACATGGCATACTTTTTATCTTGAGCATATTGCAGAAGCATTTTCAAGATGATCTGCTGATCAATGTGAAGACCTTGATGGCGTTGGAGTGCATGAGTGGCTAGCTTGTTCGGTGGCAGGTAGTTGTTTGGCATAAACTCAGACCATGTTTTTTACTGTGTTGCAGTATGTCTATTATCAAATTCTCACCCGAGATAAGATTGAGCTGGAGAGTGATGTCTGTGAGTCCGCCGATAATTCATTGCACAAACCTGCTGAGGGTTATTACATAACTTTGGGACAAGGTGAAGAGAAGACGACTGCAAAGAACAAGCTTCTTCAAGATTCTAGAAGTGCTGCAGGTCAGACGTCCGTGCTTCCCCAGATTTTTGTTGCAAATTGTAATCTTGAGCTGACCTGGATTGCACCTATTTTGGAGGTCATAAGCGACATCTGCGTGGCCTTTTTTGTGAAGTAACCAGCATAAATTACTAGAAGCTGCACTACTCATTCATCTGATTTGACATGGACTCTTGCAGAGGCGCAAACTCACTCTGCCATATGTCATAGGCTTGCCCAGCAGCCTACTTCAAACCGTTGGGGCTCAAGTTTCCTCTTAGCTTGCTTGTTCTTTAAAAACAGCATATGGAGTCTTTACATTGCATTTCAGCAGATATGGGGCCTCTAAAGATTTGACTTCAGCTCCTGATGAACCTCAAATACTTAAGATAGGGGCAAAGTGGATTATTGTTTTCTATGCAAGTGCTGACTGAGCACATACGCGCCTACTTGACCTGCAGATGGCAAATCTGCGCTCCTGACCAAGGGAGAGCAGCACAAGGAAAGGCACCATCCTCATCATCATCATGCCCATCATCACAATTACAAGCCAGTGACATTCGTGACTGGAAGGTCGGGTGCTGTAATGATTGCGCATGCCTGGCAGGGGCCTCATAAGCCTCAAAGCCCCGGAATTAAAGATGCTCAAAAAACTGACAGTAAAGGAAAGGCTGTAGTACAAGCTCCTGCGCGGGTTAGAAGTAAGAGTCAGGAGCGTAGGCGAGTGAGCGCGAATGATCAGGCCTCAAGTTCCGCCCAAGGTGAAACTGACAATGGTGGACCATCCATTCGAGACAGGCTTCTGCTGAAGACTGTTTCAGGTGATCAGATTTTGCCATCGGCTAGGGGTTTGGCAGATTCTCCCAGTCCTAGACCTATTAATGCAGGCATGGCTTCAGGATTGCGTGCAGGCCATGAACAACGTAGGAAAGAGGAGGAGGAGTCGAGAAAAAGAGCGAAGAGAAACATGCGCAGAGTCGTAGAAAAATACGGCCTTGAGTATGGCCCCCCTCTGCACTCGCGCCTCACCATACACCATGGTAGGGAGCCTGACTTGAAACTCAACCCTGTCAGTGTGCCTTCTGCTCCTGTTCAGTTGGACGGTGCCTTGTCTGATGTAGATAGAGGTGGGGGCACAACCAACCGTGGCGAGTATGCAGCAGACAAGAGGTTGCACGGGGGTTCTAGATTTGGGAGGGCAGGAGTTGAACCTGGGCAATCATGTGTTTCACAACAAGCTTCCTTTCAGGCAGAGAAAGGGACTGAACAGGTCAAGATTTGTGAACAAGATCTGGTAGGCAAAACACAAATATCGAGGGCAGGTACTCTGCTAGGGACAGCTGACAGGGGCTCTCCTAAAGACAGCTCCAGTCAGAAAGTGACAGTAGGTGGGGGCAGTCTAAAATCTCTTGCCTGTGTTGCAGGATTGTTTCTTTGCACCACCTTACTCCAGTCAATGACTGGCAATCCTTATACTGCTAGTCGAGATCTTACTAGCCCCTCATTCTCCCACTATTTGGGCAGTGCTGTAGTCATATCAGGTGTAGATAGTGTAGGACTAGGAAGGAGAGGGCTCAAGTCTTTTCCAGAAAATCAGAAGCAGGAGCTGCAGATGGGCAGCATGGGTCAGGGCATCTCAGGTCATGCTGGCTGGCTGAGGCTGACAACCGACGACAATGAGACCACGGCGAGGTTGGATGGCAAACCGCATATGGCCATGTGTGGCACAAGCAACAGCGTGTGGTGGATCAAGCACACTGGTCTTGTTCTTGGGTACTAAGTCAAACTCCCTATTATTGTCCCTTTTTCATTTTATGCGCAAAGGTGGAAGTTTTGCCACTATTTGTTTGTGAAAACTTTGAGGGTATTTGAATATTCTGGCACCAAGCTTGAAACTGTACTGTGTGCTTGGTAACAAAAGGCGGCATTTGTCTTTGAGGAAGCACCACATTGTATGGGTCATGCATAGAGGGCCTCCGTTGCCACGTCCTGTCTTGCAAAGATGTGCGCTATGTGTGACTATGGGGCAGTGTGAAGGAGGTCTAAATGGCAAGCTCGTAAGCATACCCGTTTTGAACTCCTTGCTTGACACAGGTGGGTATCAGCAGCATTCTACCTTGGTTCAAGGGTGTCCCAGATATCCCAGAATTATCAGCGCAAGTCTGCTGAAGGCCTGTCCCTGGCCATGTTCATGTGCGCTTTCTGTGCCAACATTGCCTACGGCGCCGCCATCCTCCTCCGCGCTGATGGCTGGTCAGTACAGGCCCTTACATCATGTAAAATATGTACCACACAATAGAGTTGCCCTGGTGTATGGTGCTGACTGGCAAATCAATGAAAACGTTGGTGATGAGCCTCCTCCTCTTCCTTTTTGAAAGGGGGAGGAGGGGG
>WELA01001317.1:21528-34182 GCA_009602735.1 Mesotaenium endlicherianum
CCCCCCTCTCCCTCCCGGCTCCTCGGGCTACCCCCCTCCATCAATTTATACGGGGCCCTGTTGCTTCAGAGACGCCTCCCCAGGGGAGGCTCCCAGCTCTGACCATGGGAGGAGAGCAAGGGTGGGTGCAGCTGGAGGCGCAGGTGGCGGACGTGACGTGCGAGCGCGACCTGGCCCTCCAGCAGCTGGCCCTGGCCTCCGCCAACACCAACGTCAATGCCGCCGCCCGCAAGTCCAGCGGGGGCATCACGGTTGTCATGCCTCAGTCGCAGTCGCGAGTGAGTTCTTCGCAAGGCCAATGCCTGCCCCCATGTCTCAGAGACCTCCTTCCTCCCTCGCTCTTGCGCACCCGCTGACGCTGACTGTGCACCTTGCTGGGGGAAAGCAGGCGCTGGTGCCGTCGAAGTCGCTGCGTCGCGCCGCCAGCGGGTTCCGGAAGAGCAAGAAGGGCATGTGCCTGGCAGGTGTCGACGAGGCGGAGGAGAGTGCCGACCTGGCAGCACTTGTCACGTCGCCATCACAGGCGCAGGCGGCCCCTCCGACGTACCTGCCGGACACGTGGCTGCTGATGGAGCAGGGTGCCAAGGAGCGGCGGCGGTACCGCAAGGCCGTGACGCGCTCCTCGCTGGCGCTGGTGGCGGAGATCCGCAAGCTGGAGCACATGCAGGACGAGGTGGGCGTGGACGCCGCGCGTGCCATGGAGCAGCTGCAGCGCGAAATCGAGAACCTGCGCCACGCGCAGCTGGGCATGCACCAGGACGCCGCTGACACCATCGCCAAGCTGCAGCACGAGGTGGCGTCCATCCAGCAGCTGGGCGACCTCCGCTCCCTGGCCGGCCCCGCCCCCTCTCCTGCCCCCGACGCCGGCGGCCCCGCCCCCAGCAGCCCGGCCCTGCAGCGTGAGCCGGGAGGCGGCGAGAGCAAGGTGCCCATGCTGTTGCATCATGGTCACGGCAGTGCTGCTGCTGCCGCTGCACCACCGCTGGAGGGGTTGCCGAGTGGCAATGAGAGTGCGTTGAGGCGGGAGCAGGATTTGGCGGATGAGGTGACTATGATGATGGGCCGCAATCAGCAGCAGCAGCAGCAGCAGCAGCAGCAGCAGCAGCAGCGCGGCGGTGGCACAGACACGGGCGGTGGCGACACGGCGGCGGCCACCATTGCGGTGCTGGAGCACAAGCTGGAGTGCATGCAGCTCTCGCTGGACCAGCTGTCAGCCCCGCCCACGGCGCCGGAAGAGCCCTCCCCTCACAGAAGCCCAAGCTTGAGTAATGCCAGGAGGGGCCCGCAGGAGGAGCAGCAGCAGCAGCAGCAGCAGCAGCATCAGAGTGGGAAGCCACCTCTCAGCCCGACAAGCACGCCGCGCACTCCCGCCAGTTTGAGGCTATCCGAAGCGGATGAAGGGAATGGACCAGTGGCAGCTGCGGCGGTGAAGCGCGCGGCCTCCGTGGACGTGCGGCGCATGCAGGCGCTGTTCAAGACGGCGGCGGAGGAGAACATAAAGAGCATCCGCGCGTACGTCACGGAGCTCAAGGAGCGCGTGGCCAAGCTCCACTACCAGAAGCAGCTCCTGGTCCGCCAGGTGTGCACTTGCTCCTCCCCAACCCAGGTGCCACATGTGCGCGCACGCACGTGCATACACTGGCCAACCATCCTGCTGGGTGAGTGACGCACGGATGACGGGCTGACTGTGCGTGAGGGAGTGAGCAGGTGATTGACCTGGAGAGCCACAAAAAGACCGCGTCAGACGACGATGGCGATGACGACGACGACGACGACGAGGAGGAGGAGGACGACTCTCGTGGTGGCGGCGAGGCCGCTGCCCTCGCGCCACTGCCAGCCCCCTGGCACTCTAGTAGCAGTCAGCCCTTTGAGCAGGAGATGGCGGCCATAGTGGCGCTGTGGAACCAGTGCCATGTGGCGCTGTGCCACAGGACGCACTTCTATCTGGTGATGAAGGGGGGAGGGGCGGGGAGCCCTCCTTGTGCAGATGCGCGCGTGTATGTGGACGTGGAGCGCCGGCGCCTCCTGTGGCTCTCGCACTACTGCCACACGACTGGCGCTGCCACTCTGTCTGCCAGGTGCGCGCGTGCACGTTGACGACTGCCTGGCGGGAATTGGGGGCTTACTGTTATTCGGCTGCAGAATGAGTATGCGCGATTGAGTGGCTGACTGAGTGTGTGGTCTTCTGCTGGGCAGTCTGAAGGCATTGCATAAGGAGCGGCGACAGCTGGCGGCCAAGATGAAGGCGCGGCTGACGGAGAGGGAGCGGGAGCAGCTGTATGCACAGTGGGGGGTGGCAGCGGGCAGCAAGCAGCGCAAGCTGCAACTAGCGCTGCGGCTGTGGTCGGACCCCACAGATGCGCAGCAGGTGGAGGCCAGCGCTCGCATTACCGCCCGCCTGCTGGCCTTTGCCCCGCGCTCATCTGACACCGGCACGCCCAAGGAGCTGTTTGCTCTCCACTACAGCCCCCCTCCAGCCAGCCGGACGTGAAATTTGGGGCTGTGGGGTTGTCAGACAGGGCTTACTGCCATAGAGAGAGGTGCATCCGTCCGGTTGTACAGGCAGCTCTGCCTAGAGTTGTGTTAATTTTATTGGTCATTTGTAGTTTAGCCAGGAGTAGTTGTAGCTGCCACAAGATTATAGGATATAGTTGTAGTTATGGCATCTTCCAGGAGTTTGAATAAGGTGCACGCCAATAATATGTTCGTTGCAGAGAACGATGATAGAATAATTGCAGACCAGTAGCGCTGCGTAAGGCGACAAAAGACTCACCAGACATTGATTTGTCATATAGCCCAGAACATGTCCACATTCTTGCAATAAAGGTCCAAAGTGCCAAGCAACCTTGATCATGCCGTTGCATAGAAGGGGCCGGAGTTCAACATGTCCAGGTTTTGCTGCTGCCTCTGTGCATTCAAACGTGTGCAGCATAGACAAGCAGGGAAAAGCAGCTAGAGTTTGTCATCATTATAGCCCTAGTTCCCATGTTGCCCCCCCGAGCCTTCTCGAAGGACGAGCACAATACTGGCATATTAACATTCTTTGATTTGATTGCTCATCTATTCCAAACAGGAGGCTAAGCGGGCCCTATGGGCGGCCAGTGTCTCTCAAGTTCGTTGTTTCTTGCGGGCCAAATAGCGTTCCCTCGCAGCTGACACGGCATCAATAGGCTCTAACGCAGCGTGCAACCGCGTACTCTTTGTATCGGGCTTGGCGGCCACCACTTCGGCCTCTGCTGCTGACTGGACGCCTTCTTCTTGTGCACTACTCCCGCTGGCATCCGGCGTAGAACCCTCCACAGCCCCATGCTGGCCAGACCGCACGGACGGCGCTGCCACTCCTGCTGCGGCGCGCCTTAGAGCTTCAGTACTGCTCGGGCTACTTGCTTGCTGCAGCTGAAGCTCCGCAGAGGGTCCCTTCCGCAAAACGGGCTCCTCCTCCTCCTCCTCCTCTTGTTGTTGCAGCTCTTCTGCAGCATGACGAGAGCCACGAGTTGCAGGCAGTGCAGCAGTGGCAGGAGGAGGTGGAGACTCCACCGCCACCACCTTGGCACCAAAGGCCTCGTTCTTGTTCAGCAGGTTGCGGTAGAAGTCGCTCAAGTCGCCCTTCTTCGTCACCTGCAGCCTCAGCAGCACCCACAAGCGCAGCAGCATAAGACACGGTTGCCTTCTCATGAGCAGCCAGCCCACACACCAAGTTCCATGCCATGGCTGGAAGCAAACAGAGGGGGGAGGAGGAGGAGGCGCATACGTCGTGCGCGGCCTCCAGGGCCTCGCGGCGCCGCTCGTCCTCCAGCAGCTTCTGCTGCTCCGCCAGCTTCTCGCGGTACGCGCGCGTCACAAACTTCTCCTTGTCGCCGTACAGGTGGTCCTCCTTAGCCCTCTCCTTGGCCAGCTGGCGCTCGTACACGAGGTCCTGATCCCGCTGCCTCTCCTCGGCTTTATGCAGAAGGCGCGCAATATACTTGGACTGCTTCACCCCCCCCCCAGTGAGCTGCCATGTAAAATATTTCCAGTCCCTAGGCATCTCACAAGACATCCATTGCCAGATGGAAGCAGAACACTGAGACACATGCGCGTTCCTTCCGAGCTCATTCAGGGCTGAGAGAATGCCTGTCCATCTGTCTGTCCGTCCGTCGATTGCCCACTGCAGCTTCTGAGTATCCCATCCTCTCCAAAGGCATGCTGCATGGGCAGCATGCCCCCACAGTCCTCCCACGGCTGCTGGCTGCTGGCCTGTGCGTGGGCGTGAAGGTAGCAGCTGAATGCAACAAGGCCAATGAAGGAGGGCTGAGAGCGCACCTCGCGCTGCCGCCTGTCCTCCACCAGGGGCTTGTCCTTGGCGCCCTTCATGTCGTCATACACTCCGTCGTAGTCGAAAACATTAGGGTCCTGCTCCAGCGCCTCTGCATGCTTCTTCTCCACCTGCCCACCTTGGCAAATTCCAGGAGTGCTCACAAGTTGTACCACACAGCCTACAGGCTGCATGCAGATAGACCTGAAGACATGAGAACAGTCGTGCGGTCATCAACGTCCACCTAGAGGAGCCTGGGGCATCACCAAGAGTACAAAACATAACAAGGATGACTGGTCATGAGATAAGCTCCACGTTGGTTTTAACACAAACAGGAGCAGACAGAGAGACATATAATGCCCCTTACTGTACATAGTTTCTCTCCAGCTTCTTCAACCTTCCACATGTTAAGTCCTCGTAGGCATCCTTTTCACCACCAACACACTGGAGTATGCTACATATTATTTGTTAAGCATACAAAGTGCTTGTGGCTCTGGAGAATTCCTTAACGAAATATTATATGACACGTATGGAATAAGTCAAGCAACACACCTCCCGCTGAGAATTCTTTCTGGACGCTTGACGGGCAATCTGGGCTTCAATATCATCTGTATCGTCGTCATTGCCAAATATTGAAGGTATCCTTGGTGTTGCTTTTTCCCTGGAAGCTGCTTGCTTCTTCTGCCCGACTCGGGTGTTCAGCTGAAGCCCATACTTCACACCCTTCTGTCCTGAAAGCATACTTGATTGTAACAGGAAAACAATAAGGACGTCGCTAGTCACACTGAAGCGCCATAGATTTGAGGTTTGGTCCTAGAGGCTCGTCCAAAATCCGTGTATCAGAAGGGCCAGAATGATTAGCTTGGTGAGCCTGAAAATCACCGAGCAATACGAGCAGAAATATGCGAAAGCCGATCACATCAGCAAAAATGGGCGCCAACCCTGCGAAGCTTATAGAGTACAATGTAGAGTCCCTGACCAGATCACTGAAGAACAGAGAATGATCGTTCTACTCTTTCGGGCTCAGCATAACATCATACAGGACTCTCTTGTGGTATTGTGGTATGGAGTCTGGACCTCGAGAAGGGCTTCGAGTCACTTCGACCGGCTTCGTGTGTGCATAGTAGCCCATAACCTGTAGGACGAACATCATTGAAACGTTGACTGAGTGTACAGGCCGTCAACCAGCGTCTAGTGGCGTCTAGGCACTCAAACGTATGACGTTGACCATTATCAATCGCCAACAATTGATTATGTCGCCATGCGTGGCCATGCCATACATGTCGCTTGCTTATGATCAACTCACGATTGGTAGTAGTACGAAGCAGTACGGAAGCCAGTTGGAGCCATTTGGGGCCAGTTCACAGCAGCTTGCGGAGAGGAGCGCAAAGCTGCGGAGAGCAGCGCAGAGTGGCCCAGATTGGCCCAGATGGGCGCAGAGTGCAAAGGAGCATGCAAAAGCTGTGCAAAAGAGTGTCATTTTCTTGCCAAGTCATCAATCCTCGTTGGAGCATTTACACGTCGGCTTGCGCAGTCTGGCACCAAAGCATAACGAGCTTGGTTCTGGACATTCTTGGTCTTGTATCCGATAAGAAGCGACTAGATCAAGATAGCCATTTCATTTCGTAAGTCGGGACGATAATATCATCCACGAACGGGCAGTGCGAGATAAATCAGTACCGCATTTCGTAGCACTAAGAAGTTGAAATGGCCACTAGTAGCAAAGACGACTTTCGTGCAGCAGGGCCCGGACCTCTGAGTGTTCCAGGAGAGAGCACGAAGACTACTACATCTTTGCTGGAGACGGGTGCAAAAGCATTGCAGAGCCTTAAGCCCATCAACAATTTTTCGCAGGTCAGCCCTCTTGCATTTGGCATGTGTACCATACAATCTTCCCAGACATTACATGGGTCTGTGCTATAGATCCCGACCCGATATGTGTACAGGTTGACATCTTTGACTGTCACACACGTACATGCAGCAGCTCAAAATAAGTATGTGGAGCTTAATGCTTCACTACCTAAGTGTGCCTTGTATGTTCGCCTTGCTTATATTATACGAGCTCCACTGTAGTAACCCCCCATACACATATAAAAGCATATCTATGATAAAATATGTCTTCCTAAGTCGGCTTATAGTGGCATAACTGATGTGCTACTACTCAAAAGGTTACTTATCTCCTTCATCGTGATAGCATGGAGCTACACACTCATTAAGATTCTGTCTACTGCATGACCAAGCCAGGAATTGAACCCTTGCTGGCTCGTTCAGTTGCATGCATTCCTCACTTATATACATTTACAGCAACTGTTAGCCTGTTGTCAGTTGAAGTAGTATTTATGTTCTTCGTCTAATTGATGTTGTAGATAACAGTGGGTACTTGTTCAGATATATTTTTCAATTTTACGCTTACACGTATTGCATTTATATGTGCTGCAATTTTATCCCATCTTTCAAAGTGAGTACAGATTATACCGAGAAGTAAGAACTTCAGCAACTAAATGGAATTTCCCCTCCAAGTTACATTTTATTATATAGGATCATGTGTGAGCTTAGCTCGGCATAACGTTGACAGGTGTGAGTTGAGCAGTTGGAACTGGACTAGTAGGCAACCATCAATTTTCCTCGTCAAGGAGACTTAATCTGAAGGAAGCTGTAAATCTGGACTGATGCTCGCAGCAGCCCGAATGAATGACTCTGGTTTATTTAAGTGTGGAGTGTGCTAGACTCAGGTATATACTTTGCTTTATGGCTTCCCAAACGTTACTCTTAACAGACACAGTACCTGTGAGCTATTGATGTGCAGCATGTCTGCACCTGGGCGATATACTCTCAAGACATGAAGCGAAAGATTGAGACACATCACCATGCATCCCGCCTCAATGAGGATGTCCTGCAGTGTGCTGTCTTTGACTCCGACCAGTCTGACGCTCGCTTGATTGGTACCTTCTTTGAACAGTGTCCTCTGCTTCTGCAGGCCTGTACGATTACAATTGGTTAAGTAAGATCAACAAAACATTTTGGCTCAAATGGGATGCACAAAAAATGTACACTCACATTTGCTGGCAGCTCTATGATGCTGCAGTTGTTCATCGTCTGATAAATAGTCCTTGCCTTAAGGATCATAATGACTCCATGCATTGCTTGTAGTTTCTCTTTGTTCACCTATTGTTGCTTCCTCTTCACTTTTACATATGCTTACGTCTAAATTCAGAATGATTTCTGTATTGGCAAATTGATTTGTAATTATCATATCATAGCTTCCATCGGGTGCCCTGGTGTGACCAGCAACTGTGGTGCGCTTCAGGTATTAACTGACTGGCATTTCAATGTTATAGAACCCTTAGCTAGTCAATCAGTAATTTGTTTGGCCTGGGTGGCAGCATGCACTTTCTGGTCCAGCCTCGGAAGCAGGCATTTGTGATCTATTGATATGTGGATAGGACATGCTGGTTCTTTGTATAATTGTTGCATTTCTGACAGTAAGAGCATTTTATGGTGCTTGCAGGAGTCGAGTACATAGTATCTGATCGCCTCTTTGCTACTCTGCCTGAGGACGAGAAGAAGCTGTGGCACTCCCATTTCTATGAGGTGCATATGCACTTCCTTTTTCTTGTGGACTAGTAATTTCTCTATAAGTCATTTGGATACTGTTTTGCGTCACAACATTCAGTCAGCTTATCAACACTTTTCAAGGTCCGATAAGTGGGGCTGGGTGCAGACGAACACAGGGCTATGGGTGACGCCTGGGGTGCCAGAAACAGTTCAACAGCAAGAGCTTGACAAGACGGCCAAGACCTACGGCAAATTTTGGCTGACCTGGCAGGCTGATCGCGGTCAGTGCTTGTCTCCTACTCTCAATCTCAATCCCAGAGATTGGCTGCTGTGCACGTTCTCTTCACCATCTTGTTAAAGTTTCCCCAAAAGTTCAGTTTTAATTGACCTGTGTATTTACACAAAATAGCTCCATGAATGCGAAATGCATACTGTCAAATGCATTGGAAGGTAGATGTGGAGTATGCTGTGCCGTTGGTGATTACATCTGCTCCTGATTCACTTTTTGCCACTTCAATGTTTACAGGTGACAAACTGCCAATGGGACCGCCAGCACTAATGATGTCACCTCAAGAGCCGCCAGAAGGTCAAATACCAGCTGGAATGATCCATGAGCGTGATCTGAAGTATGGTATCTCCACCTCCGACAAGAAGAATGAGAGAGCAAGTGCGATCACTGGGCCTCAAGGTGGCCTTGATCCGTTAGCTGACCACTGGGTTAAGACAGGAAAGGGATGGGCAACAGAGCTGAAGGAGGTCCCAGCAGTGCCACAGTAGCATGTCTTAGTCTTTCGTCATGTTGCATTGCTAGTGGGGCTGAACCTGGTGTGCGTGAGCTTGAGGCCCTTGAAGGCCCTTTTGGACTTTTAAGCATGGCCACTGAAGAAGCACAAAACCACTAAAAGAGGACATATGAGCTTGTATTGGCAAATATACAAAGTTTTTGAGGACATGTCCTACTCAAGGTCTAGGAGACTGCTACATGTGTCATAGCCATCTTTTTGTAAATAGCTGTATCAATATTGGGGTGCCATGAATAAGACACGTACCCACTGAAAAAGAAAAGGCTACAAAGAGTTGCAACATATCTGCCTTAAAGGATTTCTGCAACATATATTACTTGCAAGACATGTACACACTGAAAAAGAAAAGCCTACAAAGATTTGCACCATATCTGCCTTGAAGGATTTTTGCAACATATATAACTTGCAAGAATTTGCAAAAATTGCAACATGTTTTTGACTTGATGGTTTTTTGCAACAGATAACTTGCAAGATTTTGCACGATATAACAAAGCAGATACTCACATTAAAAGTAAAAAAGGTATTATATATGCACAGACTTACAAAAATAAATTTCCCGACTCCCTCCATTCTCTGCAGCACTAAAAAGGAGGGGCCATCTAGAAAACAACATATCTACTTCCATAGCTTCTTGAGTGACATGTTCTTATCAGTGTCCTTCTTCATCACCTTCGCCACTGACATCTCAAAGTCTTCTTGTGTTACGTGCACCCTGCGCTCTCGGAGAGCAAACATGCCCGCCTCCGTGCAGACCGCCTGTGTAAATACAAAGGTCCAGAATTCAAAGTTTGTCAGCTGCGGCGGATGAATTACTTCCAAAAACAGAACAAACTGGACAGCTGAATTTTGGGCATATGCACCTTGAGCTCTGCGCCTGATGCTCCGTTCATCTTCTCCGCAATCTTCTTCAGGTCAATGCCGCGCATAAGATTCATTCTCCTAGAATGTATTTTCAAAATATCAAACCGCGACTGCACAAACACCAATCAAATATTCACCACATGAGATGTATGAGGTGAGGTTAAATCCAATAAAAAGAACCTCAAAACTATGTTTTCAAACCTCTGAGCACACAGTCAGGCCCCATGGAAGAGAGCAGGAGTACTTGAGCAGATGGAGTGATGAACAAACTGCAGCAATATAAATGGCAGTATAAATGGCCCAGCCATCACACTTACCTCCTCAGTTGGATTGGGGAACTCTATTTTACGATCAATGCGACCGGGGCGCAGAAGAGCCTGGTCCAGAATGTCAATCCTGTTGGTTGCCATCAGCACCTGCGCCAGCCACCAGGCCCACCACGGGCACACGTATATCAGTGCAAACAAACTGCAAGCTAGATGTTTTACGGTGACTCAATTCGATCTGCTGTTGAAAACCCCATGCATATGAAAACCCCAAAGCCTTGATACATCCCAGCCTACTTAATAACAAACCTTGATCTTGTTGGACGCCTCGAAGCCGTCCAGCTGGTTGAGCAACTCCAGCATGGTGCGCTGCACCTCCGAGTCGCCACCCCCGTTGCCCGACTCCATCCTCGCCGACCCTATGCTGTCTATCTCGTCCATGAAGATGATGGACGGTGCATGCTCCCTGGCAGGCGGACCATGCACACACGCGTTAGAAAGGCACCCCGGGGCAATGAAAGGCAGCAGGAGCAAGAGGGGTGAGGGAAGCAGCACACCTGGCCATGACAAAGAGCTCGCGCACCATGCGAGACCCCTCTCCAATGTACTTCTGCACCAGCTCCGAGCCGGACACGCGGATGAAGGTGCAGTCGGTGTGGTGGGCCACCGCGCGCGCCAGCAGCGTCTTGCCTGTCCCGGGGGGGCCGTACAGCAGAACACCCTGCCCCGCACCACCACACAGATTGCAATCCACGCGTCAACCCTGTAGGGACGTCTGTCATGCCCAGCTTACCGTCCCACAACGACCAAACTAGGTCATCGTCCAATAAGTGCAATGCAAACACCCTTCCAGCCACACAGAGCGCCGCATTGCCAAGAGGTCTTCTTCTGGTCTTGCATGATGTCCGTCGAATAAGAGGAATTTGGAGCTCCACCACTTGACCCCAGGGCTTTCAAGTATCTATATGAAAACGCACTTGAGCAGAAAGGCCTGGTAAGTATGCTCAATTGCTTGGCCTCCCCCAACCTACCGCTGCGTTACTACACTCGACGCAAACCTGTAACGACTGCGCCGCGAAGAAAGAAGAGGGTTGAGAAAGTACCTTAGGTTGCGCAATACCCAGACTCTCGAAGAGTTCTGGATGCTTGATAGGCAACTCAATCACCTGCAACCAGCACATGTCCACCACAACATCAGGATATGCCCTATGTATTCCAAAAGCACCATACCCAGGCAAGTTATCAGTCGCCCGTCAGGCCCAAAAGCAACCAACCCAGATTGCACAATCATAGAGTGGATCATCACTGGGGCTACCTCTTTGATCTCCTTAATCTGTTGGTCCAGACCTCCAATCATATCATATGTTGAATCTGGAACCTTCTCAACCTTCATAAGGCTGACAAGAGGATCCACTTTGCTCGGCAAAACCAGGTGCAGCTGATAGCTATCATTGCGCAGCGCAACTCTGGTGGTGGGAGTAATTTTAGTGATGTCAATCGTCTTATCCAGATCCACCACATACTTTCCCTCAGGATGTACCTGTACAAACCCACCAGCTCGTAGGAGGTCAGCCATGATATGCATGCCACTATTTACACCAAAAAAAAATGATACAGAAAGCACACTCAGGGCAACCCCCCCATGAGCTCACCTTGACGAGAACTTTCGTCTTCCCCATAACTTTGACTACTTCCCCCACGTATGATCCAGGCTCCTGAAGAAGCTGAAGCTCCTCGCGCAACATACGAACTGAGCGCCTTACCCCAGACACACCATTACAGCCGTACCTTGAGCAGAAGAAAGGGATAAGGGAAAGCGAAAAGGGCAATCGAACACCATAACTGTTGTACCCCACTTCTTGTCAAAACAGCACGAACACGAGAGACTTCACCTTTCGTATTCAATTCATTCCGCTGAGCCTCAAGCCGACGTAAATTTTGCGTCTTCTCTCTCAACGCTATTTCCATTTCTTCTATTTTCCCCTTGTAATAAGATTGCAGGCCATCTCCGCTCCGGCCCATGTTCCACAGCTTTGATTCTAACGTATAGCAACAAGGCAAGGAATCTAGCAGAGGATATATGTGTGTAACTTCCAACTAGAAACAAGTCGAGAATTCCATGAAGCGACCCCACCAATTATGAACTTCCCCTACCACATCTAGCATCCGTAAAACGTCACCTGTTATGTGCTTGCGTCAACATTGATGGTGTCCCGTGGGGCCTTAGGCGTTCTGGAGAAAGTGCTCTTTTCACACCTCCATGACGGACTGCTCGTGTCGCAACTGCGAGTTTGCCCGTCCGCCAACCATGCGTGCGCGGAAAGCAGAGAAGAGAAGCAGGTGACTTACGCACGACAACCGACGGCCTCTCAAGCGTGAGAACGCATACTCGAGGTGGACCGTGGCGACCACAAGTAATGACAAACGGCATTAAGTGCGTATAAATTGCTCTCTTGGGCCAATGGTCCCGACTTGTACTACTAAGGCTGCCCACAGAGCGCGAGTAAGCTTCTGAACAAGGTCAATGACGCTAGTGAACTGATGCGCGCTCAAGCGCGTGTGTACGGACCTTCTGGGCAACTAAATCAAACTGCATGTTACACAAGCTGCACCAAGGTGCATACTTAATGGTAGAAGCTGCAAGAAGTTGATGGAAGATGCTAGAGTGTTCCAGATATTGCGGATTTAGCTCGTTGCACGCAAGCTCGGTGGCGGAATGTTAGACTTTAAGTTGATAGGATTGAAAAGTCTAGGAAAGTTCAAGAACACTGAGATGGGGAGGGCACTACCCTATTAAGGGGTGTTTAGGGTTTAGGGTTTAGGGTTTAGGGTTTAGGGTTTAGGGTTTAGGGTTTAGGGTTTAGGGTTTAGGGTT
>WELA01001339.1:9831-29072 GCA_009602735.1 Mesotaenium endlicherianum
GCAGCCACTCGGCAACCGCTCCGTAGTCGGGCGCGCGAGCCGCGAGCACACGCTCGCTGCACCGGCCAGTCGGCCCGTTGTTCCGCAGAAGCGCGTCGAGCCAGACCAGGGACGCCGGGTGGAGGAGGCACCGCAGCTGCCTCGTTCCTTCCGCATCCTGGAGCCTTCCACGACCTCAGCAAAGCCGACGCCACATGCGCTCGCTTCACCTATGACGACGGTACAGCTCAGCGCGGAGGTCATCTCTCTGGCACTGCACCGCATGCCGGCGGTCTCTTTTGCAGAGCTCGGCGTCTCCATGGAGGCAACGAGGCAGGCCGCTCAGCTGATGCTCCAGTCACGCAGAGCCACGCTGCGCACCGCCGCCAGGAGGACAACGGCCGACGCCGCCACCGCGGTGCGATCCACGCCCGCGCGCCCTGCGCATGAGCGCAGGATGATCAGCACTCCTAACGCTGCGTTTTTGGATAATTCGCAGGGGATCGTGCTCGTCAACACCCAGGCGCCGCAGCGCATCATGTTTGACACAAGAGCGCAGCCGGTTCTCATCAGCCTCCGCTACTTCCGTCAGCTGGGACTCTCTTCCGCTGACTTGGAGGACTCGCCGACGCGTATTAACACCGCCGCCGGCACATCCAAGACCGTCGCCGGCCGCACGAGGTTGGCACTACTGTTCACTCTGCGCCCAGGCACGGCAGACAAGACAACCATCCATCGGCACGCACTCGTCACTCCTTCCGAGTCCTTCGATGTGCTCCTAGGGCAGGACGTGCTCTTTCCCATTGGCGCCGCGGTCGACAACTGGGCAGAGCGCGTCTTCTATTGTCCCGAATGGAGGACAGGGGGGACGCGCACCGCATCCTTGCCCCTTGACATTGTCAATCGCCGCCCAGCAGTGTCTGCTCTTTATGGCTTCATGGGGGCTGGACGATGGCCGGCCAGTGGTCAAGACCGATAAGGACGGGCCCGAGGACGAGGAGATCTCTGTGGGGGTGGACCTGCTCGAGTCACAGGACGAGGAGCCGGACCTACCTAGTGCCGAGCTCCATCTCACGCCGCAGCAGCAGGCGGATGTCCTGGCAGCCCAGGCCAGGGAGCAGATCCGCATCTGCACTGCCCACAGCGCGATGATGCGGCAGATGGCGGAGGATGCCACTGAGGCCCTCGCCACAGCCAGCACAACCATCGCTGCCGCCGCCCTTGCCCGCGGTGCGGTCGCAGCGCCTACGACTCATCAGGGGGGGGTCTCGGCCTCTCGAGGCGAACCGTCCGCGAGGACCGACGTCCGCGTTCGCCACGACGTGCCTGTTGGCGTGGCCATTCAGTACAGTATGGACTCTCAGCCGCCCCCGCACGACACCTCGCATCAGACCGGCGAGACCTGGCCTCGCCCCACGGCATCCAAAGACGAGGCCATGCGGCAGGCAGCTTATCCTGGCAGATCCGACGACCAATCCCTCAAAAGTGAGGAGGAGACGCAGTGGGAACGACTGCCAGAGGCTTCCGTCGAGGTCCTCAGCGCGGCGCCACCCGAGGAGCCCCCGCTAGCTGCGCCTACAACACGCAGCAGCGCACACCTACTGGTCCGCCCGGCTTCAGCGCACCCAGCCAGCCCATGACTCACGACTGGCCCAGCAGGGCTCGCACCGACGCCGCTGGACCCAGCCGACCAGTGTCACACGACTGCTCAACGAGCCACGAGTGTCGCCGCATCGCGCATTTGTTTGCGACGAGCCGGGCTGCCGCGGCCTCCTCTAGCGCTGGCACACACTCCATACAGCAGACAGCGCCCAGGCTCAGCGTCCGCGAGCCACACCGCACGACCCCGTCTATCTGCGCCCATCTGACCTACGCACATCGCACTTGGCCGACCATCGGACCCTCTGTAGCAATACGAACGAAAAGGTAACTCGAGGTACTTTGATCGCGCGCCAATTGTTGTAAGGTCATAGGTTTATGAAGTGCATTTTTGAGTATCATGAAAGTATGTTTTGATTGTATAGTAGTGTAGAGTGCATTTTTGTGGTCATTTTGATATAAAGTTCATCGAATTTGGTCAAGTATTGAGAGAGTTATGGATTTCCGAAGTTTAATTAGTTTTGAGGTCGGTTGACGACTGTCCTTAATTCGCGGTGAGCGCGACCGTCGGATTGACCGACAGCGTCGAGCGATCTGGCCCGTTAGAATGAACTCGAACCTTCACGTAAGTTCGGCTGACGCGGAGTGCCGACTAGGTCGATTTACCTAGAAGTTTCGGTTTAGCCTAGCGCGTCTAAGATAGAATATTCTAGTAATGTCGATGCATGTATGTGGACGTCAATTCGGCCCGACACGTCAGATTAGACTGATCTGGCTTACTCACGAATATTCTGGAAGGGACGATTTGACGAACACTTAGGAAAATCCGTAGCTTCCTCCTAGGGAGGAGCACTTAGGCAGAAAATTATAAATAGGCATAACTTCTTTGTTTCTTATCAGTTTTCACTTCTGTAAATTTCTACGGGTTTGTAATGACAAGGCCTTTCATCCTACATCATTTGTGAGCAGTTTCCTGCTACTCAAAATGTTGAGTAATTTTCCTAAGCTTTGTTAGTGATATGCCGCTGCACTCTCTAGTATGATGGCAACTAGTTCCTTTCCTCGTGAGTCACTACGCTTCCACTAGGGCACTCTGCCCCTTTCATCTGGTATCGGAGCAGGGCTAGTTTGCATATTATATTATGGAGTCGCAGCCGGCAGCTGGAGGAGGCGAACATGTCGAGCATGTTGAGCGCGCGGGGCAGCAGGCAGCACCAACAATGACCAGAGAGCAACAAGAGATGCAGGCGATGCTAAGACAAATGGCAAATGCAATTGGAGGAGAAGTCTACACCCAGTTTCAACAAAATATGCGCGCGGAGGTGGAGAGAATGGTGCGAGTTGTTATGGGGAACGCCGCTTCGACGAGTTCGGCACCTGCACCTGTTGTACCACCGATTCATGTTAACCCAGTGGTGCAACCAGTTATTCCACCCGCATCAGGAGTGCGTGCGCCTAAGCCTGAAGTTTATACTGGAGAGCGTGGATCGCCGCCTGTTCATCAATGGATTTTTGGAGTGAAGAAGTTTATGGAGTATTCTGCGCTCACGCCCGACAGGCAAGTCGCCTTTGTCATAACTTTGCTGCAGAAGAGTGCTGGAGCTTGGTATGAACGAGAAGAGCAGCTGTCTGGAGTTCCTGCTACTGTTGATCAGCTATTTGAAGGCTTGAAGAGGCAATTTCAACCTATTGCACCCGAGGCTACCGCTCGAGATCTATTGGTGCGCCTTCGTCAACGAGCAAGCGTTCAAGAGTATGTATCGCGCTTCAACGAGCTGGTGCTTCAATGTCCATCCATGCACGAGTCGGAGATGATGGACAAGTTCAAGAGGGGACTCAAGCCAACTGTGGCCAAGGAAGTGGCGCTCAAGGACCCTACCAGTCTTGGAGAAATGATGGCATTGGCAACAAGGGTCGACGCTGTGGAGTATAGTCAGAGGCAGTGGGGCAGCCACAACTTTGGAGGATATCGACACTTTGGATCTCAAGCGCCAAGCACGAGTGTTCAAGGTCCAGTACCCATGGAGTTGGGACTTGTGCAGTACCAGCGCAGGCAGCAGAATTTCAAGCCGAGAGGACCGTGCTATAGTTGCGGCAAGCTTGGACATCTGGCTCGAGACTGTCATGTGAAGGCGAAGCAACCTCAACAGCAGGAAAAAGGAGGACGCCAGTAAGTCGTTCTGGGGTGTCTACTGGCGTGAAGACGAGAACTCACAAGGAGGTTATCCCCAGGAGCCTGCCGAGAAGCAAAGGACGAGACGTTGACAAGCCTATCATCGTGGAAGGAGTGGTCGACGGCAACAATGCGAAGTGTATGGTCGACAGTGGCGCAAGTGCAAACTTTGTGCACAAGAAGCTGGTGAAAGAGTGGCGAGTCCCTGTGCAGAAGCATTATGAGCCTAAGGAGGCAATTTTGGCAAATGGGCAGAGACTCAAGTGTGGTGCACCTACGGAAGCTATTCACGTGGAAGTAGCGGGGCACCGGAGTAAGGAAGTTATGGAGCAGGCAGAGTTGGGTCACCATGAGGTGATATTGGGCCGACCATGGCTGAGGAAAGCCAACCCTCAAGTGCACTGGAGCACAGGACAAGTGAAAGTCCAAGGGCGTGATGGTCGAATGGAGACAGCGAAACAGGTGGAGGTAGATACGACCACAAGTAACTGTCTTCTGTCGAGCCTGCAAGTTAAGAAGCTATGCAGGGCGAATCAGGTGAAGGAGATGTACCTTGTTTCGGTGGCCCTGGCCAGGTCATCAGATGGAGCAAGCGTGAATCCTAACAGCCTGGGCGAATGTACATCGCCGGAGGAGCAAGTAGTGGTGTCTGATCCCCTTGCTCAGAAGGAGCAGAGCCCAACTGCTCAAGAGAAGAAGCCTGCTGAGATGCCTGCCCAAATTAAGGCGCTGTTGGAGGAGTTCAAGTGCGTATTTCCTGAGGAGCTACCTGCAGGATTACCTCCACAGAGAGCTATGGAGCACAAGATTGAGTTGGAACCAGGGAGCAAGCCACCAGTGAGACCCGCCTATCGACAATCGTTTGCGGAGTTGGATGAGTTGAAGAAGCAGCTGACAGAGTTATTGGAGAAGGGATTCATCCGACCCAGCGAGTCTCCATTTGCAGCGCCAGTCTTATTTGTGAAGAAGAAGGATGGGACTATGAGGATGTGTGTCGACTACCGGGCACTCAACAAGGTCACCATCAAGAACAGGTACCCACTTCCACGAGTGGACGAGTTGATTGACAGGCTTGTCGGGGCGAAGTATTTCTCGAAGATCGATTTGAGGAGTGGCTATCACCAGGTACGGATTGCGGAAGGAGACGTTCAGAAGACTGCTTTCAGAACTCGCTATGGTTTGTTCGAGTTCACAGTCATGCCTTTTGGATTGACTAATGCACCTGCTACATTCATGGGACTCATGAATAGTATCTTCAGACCCTACTTGGACCAGTTTGTGGTGGTATTTTTGGACGACATCCTGATCTATTCGAAGACCTTGGAAGAGCATGTGGAGCATCTGAGGAAGGTGTTGGAGGTCTTGAGAGATCAAAAGCTGTATGGGAAGATGAGCAAGTGCGACTTCTGTCTCAAGGAGGTCGAGTTTCTTGGACACATAGTGGGAGCTGAAGGAGTCAAGGTGGAGCAGAAGAAGGTGCAAGCAGTCAGAGATTGGCCGGTACCTGCTGATATTCATCAACTCAGGAGTTTCCTCGGCATGGCGAATTATTATCGACGTTTCATTGAAGGATTTGCCAAGGTGTGTGCACCGCTCACGGACATGTTGAAGAAGCAGGAGAAGTGGCTATGGGGTGACAAGGAGCAGCAAGCCTTTGAGAAGATTAAGGAGCTGTTGACACAGGCACCTGTGTTGGCAATTGCCAGTCCAGAGCTTCCTTTCACCATCATCACGGACGCATCAAACTTTGCAGTGGGAGCCATTCTTCTCCAGGACCAGGGCAAAGGATTGCAGCCTGTGGCATATGAGAGCAGGAAGTTGAGTCCTGCTGAGCAGAACTATGCAGCACACGAGCGGGAGATGTTGGCTATTATCCAGGCTTTGAGGATTTGGCGATGTTATGTGGACGGCCGGAAGGTGTTCATCAAGACCGACCACAAGAGCTTGGAGAAGTTTATGACGCAGCCAACGTTGACACCAAGACAGGCAAGGTGGATGGAGTTTCTGCAACAGTTCGACCACAAGATTGAGTACTTACCTGGGAAGATCAACCCTGCAGACGCTTTATCCAGGAGGTGTGACCTTGCAGCTGTCTCAGTCATCAAGGAGAATATGGACTTCAAGGAGAAGCTTCAAAGAGGTTATGAGGAGGACCCACAGTTTGCTGATGGTGGAGCAGCTGAGTTCAACTCGAGTATGCAGAAGAAGGACGGCATATGGTATTATGGTGATTCCAAGAGAGTGGTGGTACCTGACATCAAGGAGCTACGAGACTTACTACTTGCGGAGCATCATGACTGCTTATATGCTGGACACTTTGGAAGCGAGAAGACGGCAAGCGTGCTGAAGCGGGAATACTACTGGAGAAATATGGACAAGGACATCGAGGAGTGGATCAGGAGTTGCGATGCGTGCCAGAGAAACAAGACACCAAATCAAAAGAAGGGAGGTACATTGCGGCCCCTGCCTATTCCAGAGTATCCTTGGGAGCAGATTGCTATGGACTTCATCACATCGTTACCAGTCAGTGGTCAAGGGCACGATGCAGTATGGGTAGTGTCTGACAGACTCAGCAAGATGGCTCACTTCATTCCCATGAAGGAGACTTCTACGGCAGCAGATGTGGCACGGCTATTCTTTGATCATATTTTTAGGCTACATGGGTTGCCGAAGGTGATTGTTTCAGATCGAGATCCAAGGTTTACTAGCAACTTTTGGCGGTCATTGTTTACTTTGATGGGGACCAAGCTGAGTATGAGCACTTCCTATCACCCTCAGACAGATGGGCAGAGTGAGAGGCTCAACAGAACTCTGCAAGAGGTGCTCAGGAGTTTCACTATGGAAGACCCTTCAGAGTGGGACAAGAAGCTACCAGGGTTGGAGTTTGCCTACAACAACAGCATGCAGGGATCGACCAAGCAGTCACCATTCGCTATGGTTTATGGGAGAGAAGTATATCATCCAGGGAACATCTTGTTGGAGAAGGCCAAGGAGACTCAGGTTCCTACTACACAAGCTTTTATGGAGCAGATGGCCAAGACTTGGGATATGGCGAAGACGTGTATTCGGAAGGCACAACAAGAGCAGGTCAAGCATGCTAACAAGCACAGGAGGGAAGTGACATTCCAAGTGGGCGACAAAGTACTCTTGTCCACAGAGAACCTACCTTTCACAGGCAAGAGGAAACTGCGGGCACGGTTTACAGGTCCCTTTGAAGTGCTCAAGCAGGTGAATCTAGTGACCTACAAGTTGGAACTTCCTCCAGGATGGCGTATCCATGATGTGTTCCATGTCAGTTGTCTACGGCCATACGTTGACCCGAATGAAGGACATCCAGGACGACTACCTACACCGCCACCACCGGTCGAGATCGATGATGTATTGGAGTATGAAGTGGAGGCGATTGTCGGCGATCGACGAGTCAAGCGAGGTCAACGAGTTGTCCAAGAGTATCTGGTCAAGTGGAAAGGCTACCATGCGGACGACAACACTTGGGAGCCAGAGGCCAACTTGACTCATTGTAAGAGTAAGTTGAGACGTTATCTGCAGAATGCGTCGAGGACGTCGCATCTTGAGAAGGGGGATGATGTAAGGTCATAGGTTTATGAAGTGCATTTTTGAGTATCATGAAAGTATGTTTTGATTGTATAGTAGTGTAGAGTGCATTTTTGTGGTCATTTTGATATAAAGTTCATCGAATTTGGTCAAGTATTGAGAGAGTTATGGATTTCCGAAGTTTAATTAGTTTTGAGGTCGGTTGACGACTGTCCTTAATTCGCGGTGAGCGCGACCGTCGGATTGACCGACAGCGTCGAGCGATCTGGCCCGTTAGAATGAACTCGAACCTTCACGTAAGTTCGGCTGACGCGGAGTGCCGACTAGGTCGATTTACCTAGAAGTTTCGGTTTAGCCTAGCGCGTCTAAGATAGAATATTCTAGTAATGTCGATGCATGTATGTGGACGTCAATTCGGCCCGACACGTCAGATTAGACTGATCTGGCTTACTCACGAATATTCTGGAAGGGACGATTTGACGAACACTTAGGAAAATCCGTAGCTTCCTCCTAGGGAGGAGAACTTAGGCAGAAAATTATAAATAGGCATAACTTCTTTGTTTCTTATCAGTTTTCACTTCTGTAAATTTCTACGGGTTTGTAATGACAAGGCCTTTCATCCTACATCATTTGTGAGCAGTTTCCTGCTACTCAAAATGTTGAGTAATTTTCCTAAGCTTTGTTAGTGATATGCCGCTGCACTCTCTAGTATGATGGCAACTAGTTCCTTTCCTCGTGAGTCACTACGCTTCCACTAGGGCACTCTGCCCCTTTCAATTGTACTTAGACAATTCAAACCGACACTTCTATCGCTCCACGCAACGTGTCGCACGCGCCGCATCCGGCCACGCGGCGGATTGTTACACCCTCTTGAGAGACCACTCCTCTCCGCGAGACGAGCCGCTCCCAATCGCTCACACCCCTTTGCAAGGCGCGAGAGGTGACTCCCCTCCACGAGACGCGCGCCCGCTTCGTCACGCCGCCCTACGACGACAGGGACCGCACACCTCCTTACGACGACACGCGGACCCGCGGGGACACGCCGCCATACGACGACACTCGAGACCGACGCCGCACTCCGCCCTTCCGGTCCCTCTCAGCTGGCGACGACGCTCAGTCTTCTTCCGAGGCGCATTTCGTGATGCTGGCCCCTACAGCTCCGCGCGCCAGCGTCCCTCGCAGCCACATCGCTGGCGACGGTCCCTCCGGGTCACCTCCTCCCAAGGTGGCCCGCACCAACAGCAGGCCGCCCAGTCGTCACCCATTTACGGCCGCCGCACGTACACGGCTCATGTCTAGTTTCCGGCAGCCCCGGGACGCGCCCATCCCACGAGGGCAGCCCCGGCCGCGAGTCCAGCTGGCCCCTCGTCGGCTAGTTCGATCCCCGCAGGAGGTCGACAGCTCCGAGCGCTCCGTCTGCACAGTCCCCTCTGCAGACATGCGCGCACGCCAGCGAGCCTACTTCGACCCGCACCCCTACTTGACTCCGCGTCCCGTTCTCGACCAGCTGGCCCACGCGGCCTTGCACCAGACTGACCGCGACCAACGCGACAGGTGGCAGCTATTGTGCGTGGTCTCAGCCCGACGTCAGGCCCGCGCTGTCTCTCCCACAGCCCTGCAGGATGCGCGCCTACGGTGGCGCACCTATCAGGACCACGCACGGGGGGAGCGTCCGCAGCCGCTCACTGACCGCATCCCCAACCTTACGCGTGACTACGCAGACCGTGCGGTGGCCGCCCTCCGCATGGCGCCACATCAGCACAGCGCCGAGCGTACCTTCCCGCCGCCCGCTCAGCCCGGCACCCCTGCCGTGGGGTGTCGCCCACTTTCGACTCCTATCTGCGCAGACGCTCTGGATGAGCGGCCTGGCGGCATCGTCCTCGTCGAGCTCTTCGCCGGCATCGCCACCGGGTTACTCGCGACCTTACAGGCCGGCATCCCGGTGCGCCGCTACGTCTACGTGGATCCCGATCCTGAGGCCCAGCAGGTGGCCCGTCGGCAGATGGCGTTGGGCCACGAGCGGTTCCCTGACCTCCTTCTCGCGCACGCATTCCGCCGCGCTCAGACAGACTGGCCCATGGACATCCGCAACATCACCGTCGAGCATGTCACCCGACTTGGACCCATATATATACGTGTTTGTATTTGATTCTTCTACCAATAATGTACATCATCTTTTTGCTCTTGTTTTGTGCCTGAAGAGGTCATGCGTACCTAAGCTATGAATGGCATCAATAATAGAGGTCTCTTAGCAACTTTTGTTGCAATGATGAAAGCAATGTCTTAGACTAGACGTGTTCAAAAGATTCAATTTACGTACCAATAACAATGGAGAAATATGTGCAATATTCTGATCGGTAAGTGTGTACTAATCAGAGTGGACACTTCCAAATTGAACACTTGGAAAAAAGATAATCATTGAAGTCCAACCCAAAATATCACTAAAAGCACAATGTGTGACTTTCTTAGAGTAGTCATTGCAAGAATGGTAAGTTTATGACATTTCTCATCACAAAATAGATCTTCAAATGACACAATATTGGCATTAGAGAGAACAGATCCAAGTGATCTTAAAAACACCATATGAAATTCAGAACGGCATATTGTGGACATTTATATGTAATTTTGTACTTCTTTAGCGCGTTCTGCGTCGGATTTGTTGTGATTACCTTCCATTTTGCATATATTATATAGGCCTGTTGTCCATCCTCTCCAAAAATTTTGGCCCAATCAGAGTTGTAATCTAAGAGATATTCAAATTTTTTTAGTGAAATATGTATTTTTGTTCACGAAGCCGAAATACACTTTTTGTTAGAGATTTTGCATGTCATTGTGCAGGGCACCATGGCTTCCATATATGCCTAAATGCACTCAAACTTCATCCACCCAGCCATGATCCTATGATGAACCTGTGAAATTGGGAAAGATTTTTTTTTTAACAAGTCCTATTGGTGAAAGATCAACGAAAGTTGATTGTGGGCGAGCAAACATGCCCAGCTAAGTTCTTCCAAGACGGTGACTACAAGTTCAACAATGGATTGTATGGGTTGTGTGGTGCCAATTCATCATATCCATGCTTGTGGTGCCAAATCACCATTGAAGAAAGAAAGCACAAGGGCGATGTTGGCACGTTTCGCACGCTGGCTGGAATGCGCAATGCTGCGCATGTCTCTCGTCCTTTTCTCACACATGTGCCTATTGCAGCAAACACTTTGAGAATGAGTCAGAGGTGAAAGCTGACAAGATGAAAATAACACGTGGCAGGCCTAACAAAGAGAGCCCCACCGCTAGTCTAGCATATTAGATCACACATAGGGGCCAGAGACACAAGGCGCCCCCGTTCTTTGACATTCCTTGCGAGAATTGTGTGCCTTGCATACTAACAGCGACCTTGTTTGAAAGATCACTTCATGCACATCTAGAAGGAGGTGAAGGCAAAGAGTTAGTCTTTTTAGCATCTTGAAAAAAGGAGCCATTCTCAAGAATGTTACAGTGGAGCAGGTAAAAGTCTTGAAAACAGAAATTAAAGAAAGTGCAGGGAAAGCCCACTTTCATAAGAAGAGAGTGTCGGGGGCTGATTGAGCAAGCGAAGAAGCTTGCGAACTTTTTATTTGCCAAAAGATTTTGCAAAAAAGTCTCGAGTTATACAAGCATGGACAAGTTTCAGCAAGGCAGCTCAGACAGTGCAAAACGAGGTGTGCCAACAATATATGTCAGCGATGCTTCCAAAATTGAGAGAGAAAGGCAGGGCAAAGTATTGGATATATTTAGTATATTATACAGCATACATGACTAGCATACTCATGGTGTGAAATACATGTTGTGTAATGTTTTTGCTTCTTTGAGAGGATCTTTCCTCGATATTCGAGAATAATTTGATACTTACTAGAAAGAACATAGCAATAATTTTTAACTATTAACAATTCTACTAATTTTATTGGAAATTGTACACAGAAATTGTATATATTCGATGTATTCTACATAATTTTCAACAATTAACAATTCTCAAAAAAGCGAAAAAGAAAACAACAGTAGAATGTGTGCTTGTGAGAGTTGCACTCACAATGACTCTTGCAAGTACATATACTTGTCAACGTGAGGCACTGGAGTGCTTCGAGTCACCACCGAGAACACCGGTTCATATTCAACAAAAACGGTCAAAAGGGGATAATCTGTTCGGCCGAATACTCGAAATACGTCGTTTGGCAGTTTGGAGATTTCTTGACGGTTTCCGAAAAATCGTTTCACGCCAATCGGACGTTTCCGTGATCATGCGACTTTTTGAAAAGTTGCGATTGCTCGCGTGGTCGCGTACAGATTCATTCGACATGAACTGGTACTTTTTAATAACTATGTCGCCATTCGGTTAGGTGTGAAGCAATCAAACGAAGAATCAAGGGGTCAAATCCTCATGGATGCAAAGCGACTTTGCATATTTTGTTTCGTTTGACTTTTCAACTGTTCGCAGAATTGCGACACGTCAACCGGGAGGTTGCTAGTTCGATTTCGATCGGTGGCTCCCTTAGGCCACTTCAAAGGTGTTTTATTTCGGATTAATGATCGTTGTTAACCGAAAACAATGACAGTCATTATCCAAAATAGTGAAAGTCAAAATAAATCAATTAATCACCGATTAACTAATTTATTTTTTTCATAATTAATCAAGCTAACGTTATGATTAACAATGTCGTACTATTGAAAAGTAATCGAGCTACTTTACAATGCTTTTTGCAATAGCAACTTGGTCGTGTCGCCAATCGACCGAGAATTAGTCGGCACACGTGTGTGTGGATTAATTCATCAAAGATGCAATCGATACATAGTATAATTTTTTTTAAGTAATCAGGAAAACGTCCTAAATACGCCAAAAAAGCTCAGATCGTTACATGTGGGATACAAACGTGTACGGGGCTAATATGAGGCTCCATAGAGGACTTGTTCACATGCCTAAAAGCATGACTTCCGTTGCATGCTCTGATATGTTTGAACTTTGTGCATTATCACTCAAATAGATTTCTTTTCTGTCAACAACTTGCAACTTCAAACTTGCAGGCACTTGCAAATGTGCATAATTTACTTGTTTTGCCTTCAACATAGCTCTTACTTTTAACATAATTCTACAATCTTCCTTGTTAGCAATTTGTATTGCTGTCAAAACTCTAGGAATGGCAATTGGAGGCTCATTATTTCTTGCCATAGCCTCACCAAGAGCTTGGATGGACGTGGCACAAGCAACCTCTATTGCACGAGCTGCCTCTTGTGTCGGTCTATATGTACGCTCTCTCCTAGCTTTCTCTGTAGCAACTCTCTCTTCTACCATCTTTATACTAGCCTGTCTTTCCAACCTTCAAGCTTCTAACTTGACTTCCTCAACTTTTACCCCTCCCTGTTGAACATTGAGGGTAATCAGCCATCATGAACTAAATATGGCTCTTACACTGGATGTTATGATGAGCTCTTTATTTTTCTCTATCATAGTATTGATCAGGTGCAATGATTACATCGCCAACTCGATTAAGAATTGCTAATGAGAACTTAAAGGACAGGTCCACCTCCCCTGTAACACTCTCATCCTGGTTCATACAAAAAGCTGGAATAAATATATTATGTATAAATGAATACTATACTACCATAATATTGATTCATTACAATCCCTCCAACCTAAATTATTGTCGTCTCGACAACACTAAGCACTCATTTAAATAACAACAAAGTAATAATTACAACAAGCTGACAAAAGCATGCAACACACCAGACTACTGACACACTGTGATGAATCAATATATTGACAGGTATAATATTCATTTAAATATAATAGTTAATTAAGTTCAGCCAGCTGAAGTTTAGTTAATATTAAGTCTCCTGAACTTTTAGTATCATTCAGTATAATGACTCAGCCGAGAGCAGCAGGCTGAAGTCTACTATTGGTCAGCTTGCTGACACATTCTTTGACGGTCAGCTGATTGTCGTACTTGATATCAGTGAATTGCCTAGTTATGCATTTTAAGTGTGATATGCTAGATGAGTGGCCAGATGACACCCTTGAGGTGGATGGCAATTTGGGATGATGGGAGATGACTGTGGATTTGGTTAACCGAGGTCCTACCGACGTGGTTAACTCCCGGGTAGGCGGTGCCATCGCACTTGCCGTTGAAAATTAAACTCATTCCATATACATAGGTTAGGTAATGCTCTCGAGTTTGGCATTTGAAAACGCGGCCAACTCTCTGTGTGCAACTTACTGAGAGACATCTGAATTGAAGGCAAGAAGCCATTGGTAGAACTGTCTTGTAACCTTGCTTATATATAAGTTTATTGATTACATGATTGTGGCTCGATCCTTTACTTGCATTTGACTTATAGGTATTGCAATGCTAGTTGTGGAGTCTTTTGCTGATTAATAAGTTAACCAAAAACCACCATACACATTGTTCGTTGATAATGAAGGTCTTTTATTAATTGTTTATTGCCTATTGGTAAGTCGAGTCATTTCACACACTCATGTAAGTTACGTCTCTGGGGCTCTATCTTCTGGGCGACCATACCTAAACCTGGACCCTATCCTCCTATCAGGTGACTTCTGAACCCCTCAGGCTCAGCTCAAGATGGGCCCATGGGAGAGCGCAGGCTTTGGGCAGCCTTCTCTTGCACAATTTGCAAGTTAGTGGAAGCTGCTCGTTCTTGGGCACTCCGCAAATTGACAGGAACAAGTATAGGATTCTCGGAAGGGTGCTGCATGACATGGGATAAGGGCACATATCCCCGGTGGGGGGTGATGTTGGCATCCCTTTTGCCGCTTTCCTAGCAGCCCTCTTGCTGGCCCTATCTGCCTGAGTATCAGCCCCAATGTTGGAGTCTGCCTGCTGAAGCTCCCCAGCCAAGTGACGTCCCCTTCTCCAACTGCCTGTTGGCTGGTCTTTTCTAGCTGCTTCAAGGCCCTTTTTGCGAAAGACAATCCATTCTTTTATAGAATAGGAAATTTTGAAGATGTCTGGGTCCCGGCAGGACTGGACTCCGTTCCTGTGTCCCGCTCCTCTTCATCCTCCTGCTCTTCGGAGACTGCTGGTGTTGACTCTGCCATCCTGTCCAGTTGGACCTTGGGTAGAGAATAGTCAAGTGACTTCCCTTCCTAGCTTTGGGTGGGGGCTGTTGGGTTCTGATTGTGCTCTGGTCCTTCTCCCCTTGCTCGCCTGCCCATTTCACATAAGCATAATTACCCTTAGAGAAAGAGTGCCGGGCCCTAGTCCTCTTATCCTTCATCTCTCCACTCAAGCACCTCCTTAGCCCATCCAGTCTAGGGTGCAATGTGAGGAGGTAGGGAGATTGCCGTCTAGCGTGGGGTCAAAGTCGTCCTCCACAGCCTCGTCATTTTCCTAGTCATCGATGTTCATGGTCATCCAGCGCCAATCTGTAGGCTGCTTTAAGAAAGCAGCATCTGTTCTCTGCAGGGGTACAAGTGGTACGAGTGATACGAGTGTGCAAGGGTACAAGTGGGCTGAGAACATCTGCTGACTGTTCTTCCTGGCCAAGAATTGCCAGCTCCTCCTCTCTACCTCATTATACATAAGCTTGAACGTGTGATAGGATGTTACATGTCTGAAGCTATCCGGTAGCATCAGAATCATCCTGATGACTCTGTAAGATCCTACTATTCTCGATTTTGGTACTAGTGGGTCTTCAGGCTGTATGGCCAGGGCCTTGGCTTCCTTGGTTGTATACCCTACCATCCTGGCATAGCCTAGTTTGAAAATACAAATACTGCTTGTACGGATACGTGTATAGGGGCGTGTCAAAATTGTACCTTAAATACGCCAAAATACGCCAAGCGTATGAACTTAGTATTAAATTCTTTGCGACTTAACTTTTGAAAACTTTGAAAATTTTAAATCTCATCGACCACGTTAGGTGGAGAATGACGGGCACGTCAAGAATAGATGGTCAAAAAATTTATGTCAACCATCCGCCTGTAGAAGGGAAAATCTTATTTTGGTGTTGAATAAAAAAAAGGACAAATTTTTTTTTAAAATTTTTTTGATACGAATACGTCACAATACGAAGTATTGGTACGTGTAATAAATCAGTATACTGGTTGATATAATATTCATTTAAATAATATAGTTAAATAAGTTCAGCCTGCAGAACTCTAGTTAACAATCAATCTGCTGGACTTTATACTTAACATCAGTTTAATGACTTGGCCGGAAGTAGCAGGCTGAGGTCACCTTAAGTCAGCTTGCTGACACATTCCTTGACAGCTAGCTGACTTCCGTACTCGGTAGCAGCTAACTGCCTCGATATGCATCTAAGTGTGGTATGCTAGAGGAATGGCCAGATGACATCCCTAGGATGGATGGCGATTCGGGATGATGGGAGATGGCGGTGGATTTGGTTAACCGAGGTCCTACCAACGTGGTTAACTCCCGGGTAGGCGGTGCCATCGCACTGACCGTTGAACAGTAAACTCATTCCATGTACATATGCTAGGCATTGCTCTCGAGTTCGAATTCGGAAACGAGGCCAACTCTCTTCTACAGCTTACCAAGAGAGATCTGAATCCAAGGCGAGGAGCCATTGATACGCACAGTCTTCTAACCTTGCCTATGTATGAGTTTACTGATTTGCATTATTGAAGCTAGTTTACTCGCATTTGACTGACGAGTATTATTAACTGCTAGTGTGTTGTCCTTTGCCGTTAAACCAGTTAACGGAAAATACCATAAAGATTACTTGCTGGTATAAAGATCTTTATTAATTGCTTATCGCCTATTTGGTAAGTGAATTCATTTCAGTGGTATAGGAGCGATTATCACAGTCTTCTATATATGGTAAGGACAAGGTCTCAAACTAGCAACTCCCGAGACATGGAAAACCAGGATAACGAGAATGTCGAAAACCAGGCGGAAAGCCATGTAGCGGGAACCCGTACCTATTCTGAAGCAGTAGCAGATACTGCAGCTAGAGAGGTTGCAGATGAGGCAGCTGCTATTGCCGCAGTCGCAGCAGAGCAAGCTGAGGAGGAGAGAGCCAGGCTAGAAGCTGAACAAGTAGCAAAGGCCGCTGAAGATACAGAAAGGAGGGAAAGACAGCCAGCTGACGAGCGCACTGTCGAGGAACTCATGGCATCAAGGGCCAATGTTCTGAAGCCACCTCCTGGTGTACAACTCAATGTACTCCTAGGTCAAATACATGACCGGCTGAATGCGGCAGGAATTGCTGCTGCAGGAGCGAGAGGGATTGTTGAGGACACTACTCAGCGAGTAGATGCCAATGCTGCTGCTGCATTTGCTAATCTACCACCCCAAAATGTAGACTTGGGAGCATTGTTCGTTCAGATGCAGTCGCAAATGGCGACCATGTATCAGTCCCAGCAGGAGGACAAAAGAATCATAATGTCCCTACTCCGGGACAGAGACCAACTGGGGTCTCACACCACTAGTGGTGGTGGCCGAGGGCCTAGTAAGCCCAAGCCGAAACCTCCCCAGGACTATGATCCTGAGGGAAACAGAAAATATTACCTGATCAAGTTTCTCGCGGATGTTGAGCAGTGGCTGGAGAACTACCCAGAACTGCAAGATTACGAGAAGGTCAGGCACACCGGTGCGCTACTGAAAGGCAGTGCCGCAGACTGGTGGCTTTACTGGAAGGAAGAGCGTAAGGCTCGGCAACTCGGTGACCCTACGTGGGTAGAGTTTGTCGAGAAGTTGCATGAGAAGTTTGATGTCATCAACCAGCAGGAGAAAGCTATCTATGCGATGATCTCCCTGACACTGAAGCAGACCACTTCAGTTGCTGAGTTTGCTCAAAAGTTCCAAGAGAACATGATGAAGCAGCCTGATTTGCCAGAACGGTATAGGATAGCATACTTCAGGTATGGCTTGAAATCCGAGGTCTCTGGTCATTTTGCTGAGAAAAAGTATGAGAAACTGGCTGACTTGATCCAGGATGCTGACGCCTGGGATCAGCAGCAGTTCAATCACAAGCGCCAGAGTAACGCTTTGGTGTCTAAGATTGTCAAAAAGCCCCACGGTTCCTACAATGCAGTTGAAGGAGACCAGGCTGAGGATAATCAGGGTGATGAATATGAGTATGAGTACAATGCTATTCAGTCTAGAGGTAGAGGTGGTCCCTCTCGAGGTGGCTATGGAAGGGGTGGTGGTAGGACTAAGCCGAGACCAGCCTCAGCAAAATCTACTTGCTACCATTGTCAGCAGAAAGGCCACTACAGAGAACAGTGTCCGGTCAAGCACCTGCCTAAGGTCGAGAGAAAAGACCAGCCTTTAAAAGACAGCAACAGTCAGTAATCCAGTCTACTGACTGTGAGGATGCTAGAGATAGTGAGTCGTCACTAGCTGCCCTCGTAGCAGGTATTATGGGTCCTGCTGAACTGGATTCACTATGCATGCCTGACAAACAGATAAAGGAGACCATCAGTAATATAGACGTCCAGAGAGTGCACACTCTGGATGCTCTTGTTCCACCTGATGTCCAACATTTCTTTGCTACGTCAGGAGAACAATGCGAAAGTCAGGAAAAGACAGTCCCCCCTATCCTACTGCATTGCATGATTGCAGGTAGGAAGGTGAGGGCATTTGTTGACGGAGGGGCGTCACATACTTTTATCCACAAGGACTTAGTTAAGCGGCTAAGGCTGCCTACTGTCACCCAAGGGAATAGAAAAATATTCCTTGGAGATGCCTCAAGTATCCCGGGAGGAGTTATAACCAAGCCTATTGAGGTCCAGTTAGGTTCTGGCATTGCAGTTCTAACTGAAACGCTTACATTTGAGGTACTCAACACTGGCTTTTATGATCTCGTGCTAGGCAGGTCCTGGCTTAATAGACATCAAGCTGAAGTGTGTTGGAGCAGAGGTACAGTTAAAGTGAGAGGAGCCAGTGATGGGCAGACTGACTTGGCACCCACCAGTGCTCTTCCTCTTGTCCTGTGTGGATGGCAAATGAAGGAAAAGAAGAGGCTTCCAGAAGGATGCAAGTTGCTGAATGCAATGGAGTTCGTCAAAAGCTGGAACCAGAAGGAGGACAGAATGTTCTGTCTGCTGCTAAGAGAGGTACCTCCTCAACCTGAAGAAGTGGTTGAGGAAAAGGTGAGCCCTCCGGAGCACCTTACTGCTGCAAAAATTGTTGCTTAGTACACTGATGTATTTAACATGCCTCCAGGACTACCCCCTAAGAGGGAAGTAGATCATAGGATTGATGTATTACCTCGGAGTCAGCCACCTTGGCAACGCACGTATGGCTTGTCTTATGTGGAGAGCGAGGAGTTGAAAACACAGATTGCAGAGCTTGAGGAAAATGGTTATATTTCTCCCAGTAAATCACCTTACGGCGCACCCATCCTATTTGTTAAGAAAAAGGATGGCAGTATGCGGATGTGTGTAGATTACAGAGCTCTGAACAGAATTACGATAAAGAACAAGTATGCCTTACCCAGAATCGAGGACTTGCTTGATACCCTGTCTGGCGCTAAGGTGTTCAGTAAGATAGATCTCAAGAGTGGTTATCATCAAATCAGAATTGCTGAGGGGGATGAACACAAGACTGCCTTCCGCACACGTTATGGACACTATGAGTTCAACGTGATGCCATTTGGACTGACTAATGCTCCTGCTACCTTCATGGGTGCTATGAATGACATTTTCAGACCTTATTTGGATAAGTTTGTGCAAGTTTTCCTGGATGATATTTTAATTTTCTCTAAAGATGAAGCTCAGCACACTGAACACTTAAAGAAAGTGCTGGACACTCTGCGGAAAAATCACTTGTATGCTAAAATGAGCAAGTGTGATTTCTTTAAGGAAAGTATTGAATTCTTAGGCCACGTTGTCAGTAAAAAGGGCATCAGTGTGAATCCTAAGAAAGTCCAGACCATAAGGGACTGGCCAGTACCACAGATGGTCTCTGAAGTTAGATCCTTCCTC
>WELA01001339.1:29429-56769 GCA_009602735.1 Mesotaenium endlicherianum
ATTAATTATTGAGTGCAAGATAAAGAGCTGCTAGCTATCATTCATGTACTCAAACAGTGGAGAGCATACTTACATGGTAAAGCTTTTAAGGTGATTACAGATCATCTAGCTCTGACCCACTTTCAGAAGAAGTCCAAGCTGTCGAGGAGGGAGAACCGCTGGAGCCAGATGCTGGAGCAGTTCCAAGTCCAGATCGACTACAAACCAGGGAAGTTGAATCCTGCTGATGCACTCTCTAGAAGACCTGACTTGCAAGAAAGGAACTTTAGTCAGCATGCTGTAGATAAAGTCCTGTGTGCACTCACTTCACTAAAGGTGAAAAAGTCCTTCCTTGAACAACTTAGGAAAGCCTACCTTTCTGACCCAACATTTGAGCCCAGCCCCACTACTGGTGTGTGTCGTGCTACTGCACTCGGGTATAAGCTTAAGGGAGGGGTCTGGGTGACTGAAACCACTTCAGGCAGGCTGAAGCTGGTCATTCCTAATAACTTGGAAATAAGGTCTCTCTTACTGAGTCAAGCTCATGACAGTCTCCTGGGTGGACATTTGGGGCAGGCCAAAACTGTTGGCAAACTGGCAAAACATTATCATTGGGAGGGGTTACCCCGGGAGGTCTTGAAATATGTCAAGTCCTGTGACCAGTGTCAGAGAAATAAGTCTCAGCACACACCACCCGGAGGTCTCTTGCAACCACTGCCCATCCCAGCTGGACGCTGGTAATCTATATCCATGGATTGGGTGGTCACACTGCCACAAACTGCTAATGGGCATGATTTGATATTGGTAGTCGTGGATAAACTGACAAAAATGGTCATTTTCATCCCCACAACTGTCAAAGTGACTGCACTCGAAACAGCGAGACAGTTTTACAACCATGTAGTATGCCAACATGGGCTCCCTTCTAATATCATCTCAGACAGAGACTCAAAATTCACCTCTAAGTTCTGGAGAGCTTTAATGGGGTTAATGGGAGTCAAACAGCTGCTCAGCACAGCAAACCACCCTCAGACTGATGGGCAGACTGAAAGAACTAACCGAGTTCTGCAGGAGGTGTTGAGAGCATATATTTACCAAAAACAAGATAATTGGGATGACCTGTTGCCTCAAATTCAGTTTGCGGTCAACAGTTTGGTGCACGCGTCAACAGACTCCTTTTGAACTCAGCCTGGGTAGAGTCCCTAAGTCTCCTTTAGATGTGCTAGGGGAATCTTTAACTCACCCTGAAGGGATTGACAACCCGGTCTCCCTCCAGTTAACTCAGAAGTTTGCTAACAACCTGTCAGAAGTCCAACGAAACTTGCACAAGGCCCAAGAAAACCAACAAAAATACGCTTATCAACACCGTCGGGAACTGACATTTTCCAAGGGGGATTTAGTCAAACTGCATTCTCAGCACCTGTACCTCCCTGGTGTGGTCAAGAACAAGCTTGGCCCTGTCTGGGTCGGTCCATATTCGGTGGTCCGTCGTGTCGATCAGAATGCTTACAAACTGAACATGTCAGCTGAATACAAGGATCACTAGGTCTTTAATGTCTCCTTCCTGGAACCATACATCAAAGGTGATTCACTGTTCACAGGTCGGTTACCTGTCCAACCGGGACCGGTCCCCGCTGTCCGGCACGGCGATCCTGAGGAGTATGAGGTCGATGAGATTTTAGACGCTCGATCGGTCCGTCGATCATCTAAATATGTCATGAAGTACCTCATCCGATGGAAGGGTTACGATGCCTCTGGGGACACTTGGGAATTTAAAGATCAGCTGACCCATGCCAAAGGGGCGTTGAAACGGTTCCACCTTCGGGCGGCTGGGGCACCTCCCTAACAGTCATTTCAGTTGACACGGGAAGGTGACAGGAAGTCCCGTGTCCATACAAGTTGGGGGGAGATGCGACAGTTAGTGACAGTTATGACAGGCAGCCCACCTTTAAATTTAAGTTGGAGGGAGTGGTAGTCTCTGATCACCATATTACCCACTCAACCTGCGCTCACACTCACTTGCTCTCCAACTCAATTTCTCCTTATATTCACTAACACCAGGTATTCCACACTAGGAACTCTCTCGATCGCGTTCCTCTTCATCAAGGGCACTCAGTAGCGGCAAAATATCATGACTTCACTAACTGCATTGTGTTTATGATTGAGCAGGATGACTCAAAAGTCGGAACTCAAGAGGAAGAGAAGGGCGGAAGAGGCACATGCAGAATACTTGCAATTCCGTGGAGACATCGAATCATCTTCCATCTCCGCTCGGGAATCACAACGACTCCAACAACAGCGGGAGGCACAGAAGAAGAAGGAGGAGGAGGAACAGGCCAGACTGAGGCAGGAAGAAATGGACAGAAAAGCTGCAGAGGAGGCCAAGAAAGCAGAGGAGGAGAGGCAAGCTGAGGAGAAGCGGAAGCAGCAGGCTGAAGAAGAAGAACAGAGGAGAATCAGCAGCTACCGCTACACGGTGCTGGGCAAGGGCTTTGATCTACTGGAGGAGGCCTTCAAGTATGCCCAGAGAAGTCGCAGTGAGTCGCAGAAGGAAATCCTCCAGAAGGAAGGGGAGACATCCGAAAACTTTGACAAGTATATAGAGGTCGGCACAGGGCTCCTCCTCTACCACGATTACGCCAGGATGGTAGGATATACCATCGGAGAGGCCAAGGCAATGGCCCAGGTGAACGAAGCAGGAGCTGTCTCGATTCCTGGTATCTGGGGGGCAGATAGGGTCATCAGGATGATCCCCATGGACGCGGACAGCTTCAAGGACTCAACACCCCACAACAGGTTCAAGGCCATGTACAATGAGGTGGAGAGGAGGAGCTGGGAATTCTTGGCCAGAGAAACCAGTCAGCTGGACTTTGCAGGGCACTGGTACCCTTGTACTCTCAAAAAGACAGACGCTGCCTTCTTCCAAAAGCCCACTGATTGGCGGTGGATGACCATCAACATGAGGGACCAGCAGAATGACAGGGCGACGGATGAGGATTTCCTGACAGACCTAAAGGGGAACATAGTATTGCCCCCTCACATTGCGGCTTGGGACCCAAGATTGGATGGAGTCAGAGACTGCATGAGCCAAGAGATGCAGGGGGACAGAAGCAGGGCCCGAGAGTCATTCTCCAAAGGGAAGCACGCTTATGCCAAATGGGCAAGTAAGCAGGGGGAAAAGGACCTCTATGCGGTCCGGACTCAGCAGCCCCCACCAGCACCCAAAAGGGGAAGGTCAGTAGGATATTCTTTTTCTCGGGAAGAGCTGGAGCAGCGGACAGAGGAGACCCCAGAAGTCTCAGAGGAACCCGGGGACGGCGAGGAGGCGGAGTCGGAGGAAGACGAGGAGGAAGGCGAGGAGGAGGACACTAGCCCCGCCGTGATCCTGACACCTGCCACATCCCCTGTAAGGGAGAAGACGGGGTGGGCCCCGCAGCAACTCGCTCAAGAGGAGGATATCACTTGGCTGGGGACTGCCAGAGGACAGAGCCCATCTCCAGGCAAGGAGACCCAGTCGGACAGGGCAGACAGGAGGGCTGCTCGGGAGATAGCCAGAGGCCTGCCAGCATCTCCCTCGCAGAGAGGGCATGTACCCTTGGCTCATGTCATGCAACATCCTTCTGGGATGCCGGTATACGTACCTGTCAGTTTGAGGGCTGCCCAGGAGAAGGCTGCCTCCCTTCAGTTTCAGACTGTGCAGGAGGAAACAGCCCAGTTACTGCGTTCTCCGCCGGGTCCTTACACGGAACCCCCTTCTCTGACAGGCTTCAAAAGACCCCAAGACAGGAGGAGGTCTGGCTCCCCTGAGCATAGGGCCTCAGGGATATCTCCCTCCTAAGGGCAGCAGGCTGGGGATAAGAGGGACAGCACGCTGTTACTAGTGATAGTGTTGTCGAGGCGACAACATGATAAGTTGGAGGGATTGTAATGAATCAGTATACTGGTTGATATAATATTCATTTAAATAATATAGTTAAATAAGTTCAGCCTGCTGAACTCTAGTTAATAATCAGTCTGCTGGACTTTATACTTAATATCAATTTAATGACTTGGCCGGAAGTAGCAGGCTGAGGCCACCTTAAGTCAGCTTGCTGACACATTCTTTGACAGCCAGCTGACTTCCGTACTCGGTAGCAGCGAACTGCCTCGATATGCATCTAAGTGTGGTATGCTAGATGAATGGCCAGATGACATCCCTATGATGGATGGCGATTCGGGATGATGGGAGATGGCGGTGGATTTGGTTAACCGAGGTCCTACCAACGTGGTTAACTCCCGGGTAGGCGGTGCCATCGCACTGACCGTTGAACAGTAAACTCATTCCATGTACATATGCTAGGCATTGCTCTCGAGTTCGGCATTCGGAAATGAGGCCAACTCTCTTGTACAGTTTACTGAGAGAGATCTGAATCCAAGGCGAGAAGCCATTGATACGCACTGTCTTCTAACCTTGCTTATGTATGAGTTTACTGATATGCATCATTGATGCTAGTTTACTCGCATTTGACTTACGAGTATTATTAACTGCTAGTGTATTGTCCTTTGCCGTTAAACCAGTTAACGGAAATACCATAAAGATTACTTGCTGATATAAAGATTTTTTTTTTCATTGTTAATTGCCTATTTGGTAAGTCGATTCATTTCAGTACGGCAAGCTAGGCCGATACACGAGTATTTTAAAACTAGGTGGCATAGTCATCGTACAAGAGAAATCCAGTGTACGTGGATCTCAATATACTTATCCACAACTTTCTCTCCTTCTCTTTGCAGGGTTGCCCTCTAGTCTGCTACTCTGCTCTCTTGAGCATACTTTTAGTGCCTCTTGCAGAAGATCAAATCTCTTGCCAAAGACTGTATAGCAGTAGCTCTCCGTTACTTCCGATGTTCCTTCTCTGCTTTCCGTAGCCTGTCCTCCTTAGCCTTCCTGTCCTCCTCAACTTCTCTGATTCTAACCTCCTCAGCTTTTCTGTCCTCCTCAATTTTTTTGAGTCTGTCTTGCTCCTCTTTCCTGGCCCTTTCTTCATCGTTCTGTTTCTTCTTGGGCTCCCTCTTGAGTTATCGACGTTCCACCTCCCGTGCTGAGAGTGAAGTGGCTTCAATGTCCTCCTAAAATTCTTGATACTGTTGCCGAGCCTCTTCGGCCATTCTCTTCTTCTTGAGTTCATTCTATTACTTGGTCATCCTGCTCACACATGCCATAACTCAATTAGTATAGTAACAGAGTTCGGGACTCGCAAAGAGACATAATGGGCAAGAACGTAGTTACATACTGATCCCAAGTTACCTTGCGAGAAAAGTGATTGGAAGTGGTAAGCTTGGAAAAGAGGTGCTTCTGGGATTGAAACACTGAGTGTGAGCGAATTGGATGTGAGAGTGTATATGTAACGGTGGGTTCCGGGCTACCGAAAAATTGTAACAGTCCTTTCAACTAAAAAGGTGGACTACCCGTCACATCTGTCACCAAACTATCACATTATGTTACTTAACAATCTCATTCCCCTCTAACTTAAATGGAGACAGGACCTCGTGTGAAAGGGACGGAGTGCCCTAGTGGAAGCGTAGTGACTCACGAGGAAACGAACTAATTGCAATCATACTAAAGAGTGCAGCGGCATATCACTAAGAAAGTTTATGAAAATTACTCAGCATTTTGAGTAGCAAGAAAGTGCTCACAAATGGACTAGAATGAAAGGTCTCATCATTGCAAACTCGTAGAAATTTACAGAAGTGAAAATTGATAAGAAACAAAGAAGTTATGCCTACTTATAGTTTTCTGCCTAAGTGCTTCTCTCTAGGAGGAAGCTACGGAAACTTAAGTGTTCGTCAAATCGTCCCTTCCAAAATATCCATGAGTATGCCAGATCAGTCTCATCTAACGTGTTGGGCCGAATTGACGTCCACATAGATGCCTCGACATTACTAGAATATTCTATCTTAGGCGCGCTAGGCTAAACCAAAACTTCGAGGTAAATCGACCTAGTCGGCACTCCGCGTCAGCTGAACTTACGTAAAGGCTCGAGTTCACTTTAACGGCCCAGATCGCTCGGCGCTGTCGATCAATCAGACGGTCGCGCTCACCGCGAACTAACGACAGTCGTCAACCGACCTTAAAACTAATTTAACTTCAGAAATCCGTAACTTTCTCAATACTTAACCAAATTCAATGAACTTTATATCAAAATGACCAAAACAATGCACTCTAGACTTCTATGCAATCAAAACATACTTTCATGAAACTCAAAAATGCACTTTATAAACCTATGACCTTACATCCTGTCACCTGTCTACGTTAACTAAAATGACAATTAAAGTGATTTACCAGCTTCTCGAGAACAAAAATGTTTCAACGCCCCTTTTGCATTGACCAAATGGTCCTTAAATTCCCATGTGTCCCCAAATGCATCATATCCTTTCCATCTGAGTAAGTACTTCATATGTATTTAGATGACCGACGAATTAATCGTGCATCGATTATCTGATCGACCTCATACTCCTTAGGATCACCATCCCGGACGGCGGGAACTGGGCTCGATTGGACCGATAATCGACCTGTGAACAGTGCGTCACTCTTGATGTATGGTTCCAAGAGAGACATTAAAGATTGAGTGTCTCTTATATTCAGCTGACATGTTCAATTTGTATGCATTTTGACCGACTCGACGCACCACCAAATATGGACTGACCTAAACAAGACCAAGCTTTTTCTTGATGACCCAGGAAGGTACAGGTGTTGAGAATGCAATTTCACCTTAGATTATGTCAATTTTTGACGGTGTTGATTAGCATATTTTTGTTGGGTTTCTTGTGCCTTATAAATGTTCTGTTGGACTTCTGATAGGGTGTCAGCGAACTCTTGGGTTAACTGGAGGGACGACGGGTTGTCAATCCCCTTAGGGTGTGTCAAAGAGTCCCCTAGGACATCTAAGGTTAGGCACCCTCCCCAACCTGAGTTCGAACGAGGACTTAGGAATTCTACCCAAGCTCAGTTTGAACAGTGACTGTGCTGTTGACGCATGAAAAGCGCTGTTCACAGCAAATTGAATTTGAGGCAACAGCTCATCCCAAGTATCTTGTTTTTTATTGATGTAAGCTCTTAGCACCTCCTGCAGAACTCTGTTGGTTCTCTCACTTTGCCCATTGATCCGAGGGTGGTTAATTGTGCTTAGCAGCTGTTTGACTCCCATTAATCCCATTTTAGCTCTCCAAAATTTAAAGGTGAACTTTGAGTCTCTATCTGATAACATGTTAAAAGGTAGTCTGTAGCCCATGTTGGCATACTACATTGTAATGAGATTGTCTTGCAGTTTTGTGTGCAATTACTTTCACAATGGTAAGGATGAAAATGACCAACTATGCCACTTGATTTATTATTACCAAAATAAAATCATGCCCATTGGCAGTTCATGGTAGTGTTACCACCCAATCCAACACTAGATAGCCCACGGTAACTCACACTTTTTGATGCATCTACTACCTTTACTTTTAAATTTTTTGTGATCACAATAGTAGTCCAATCATACGATGAAGCACAGATTTTGAAAACTTACATCACAATCTTGCTAACCACATCTTTGTTTTTTTAAGATGAATTTTTTTATGAGTGAAAAATCAAAAAAAATAGCGCCAAAATTGCAAAATTTGGGTCATCATATCTCTACAAACATTAGTTTCTAGGACATGGGAATTTAGCCAGGAGTATGTATATGGGTAGTTACTACATGTGCAAAATTTGGGGCCCATTGGAGAAGTAATCAGCCTTATGGAGCTCTTAGCAAATATGCACCAAATATGATGTGCAAAAAAAGCATGATGCAACAAGCGTTTCAATGGACAGCTTCACATAGCATGACTTTGTGAAGTGCACACATATCACATAGATTTGAAACTTGACACATAATTTACTTTTGTCCTTGGCTTGTTGAATTAATTTTTTTTTTAATTTAAATCTTTAGAACATGAATTAATTATTACAAATAATCATCATGCAAAGGCAAAGTGAACAGCAATTTTTTTTAAAAAAATACAAAAATCAAATACAAGATGATGAACTCATTTATGTTCTGTCTTCACACATTTCACTGAGTCTCACTACAATTATTTACATTTTCTACCAGATCAGCTCAGTTTTGTCGATTCTCGCCTATTTGTGTCTCCTAAGACCTCTTCTCTCTAAAAGGTCCTTCATCTAGATGGACAATAACCCTGGTGGTGTGGTATACATGAAAGCAGGGAGCACCACACAAGTAAACATTACATGACATACACTAGTAATCACTAAGCTTAGCTCTCTCTCTGTTGGCACGTTAACCAAACGTACCCGCAACACACACGACACAATACTTCCTCTTCTCAACTTATGTAGGAAAGTGTCTTCCAATGAACCTGCCTTCTGCTGTAAGTTGTGCTGCAACTACCCTGGTTGCCACTCCACTAGGTCTTGCTTCATCGGGGTGCTGGAAAGAGCACGTGTTATCCACGATGTCTATGTATGTGTCGTACCTGTCTGCCTTCGGCTGCACCATCTTGTACATGATGAAGACATTGGCAAAAAGGCCATCCCAAATGCCCCAATATGCCCTGTGCCACCACTTCCTGTTAACCAAGACTCTCTCAGCACTGTAACCTCTCTTCAAACAATAGGTATCATACTGATCAGCAGCATCTTTGTACATATTGTAATGCTCTACTAGCTCAGGGGCTGGAATTCTAAGTTTTTCTTTTTCGTTGCGTCTACTCTGTATAGTGGGGGCCAGCCCTTTGGCTGTTGACAAAAAAACACATGGAGCTTTATCATTCCACACAGCAGCTACCATAGGGGGTTGCTCATTGTAAGCTGCAAGAGTGTAGCATTTAGAGTGGGTGTGAGGCTTCATGTATAACGACTGTTTTGGATAGTTCTTTCTAGTGGAAACTACAGAACCTGTGGCTCCATGTCCTAGCTGTGCGAGTTTAGAAAAGAGGTGTGGAAAGGTGAAGCCTCTGTCAAGTATGAGAGTGAAGCATCTGCCTACAGGAAGCATAGCTACTAAGTCTAACACAATGTCAATCTTTGCACCTTCTTTCTTTACTTTATCATATATGATGAAGGCATAGCAGAAATATGTAATTGCATCACAGATTGTAAGGACTTATAAACCATATTTATACGACTTTGATGCATTGTACACTCTAACAGAACACTGTCTACTTCGGATGGGTATGGTTCTTGCATCAACTGTGAGAGTACTACTTGGACTATAGTACTTGGCAAAATTCTGTAGGCACAAATTTGTGAAATGTTGCAATTGCCAAAACTTGTATGTTCTAGAGTCTGTAGGAAAACAACCTCTCTGTCTATTGTCCTTCTTATTTGTTTGAATCTAATCTTGCTCATGAACTTGCCAAAGCTAGGGAGAGTGATAGGTCCTTTCACTGTCTTCTGCCAGTAACTCTTGAGCCTAGGGAGAGCATGTAACCCCATAGCCATACACAATCCATGAAAGACAACCATCTCGGATCATGTCATAGGAATCCAGCCCCTCACAGTGTGTTGTGATGCATATTTATTTGTCTCTATTAACCAATTGCTGGAAAAAAGCAATAGGTATGAAGAGACAAAAGATTCCAAAGGGACTCAGACCTTTGAATCTCTTGTCTCGGATGCCTTGGAGGCCATGTTGGTGTTCTTTACTCGGCTGCAGCAGGTCTTCTTGACAGGTGTCTCCAGGAGCATGCACCTTCCAGTCCCACACCTCTTCATACTCTTTCTCCTCCTCCTCTACTATCATAGTTGCTGCAAGAGGAACCTCTTCTGTGTCTTCAGAATCCGAGAAGTCTTCTTCTTCAGAGCTGCTGCTGTCAAACCCAAACTCAGAATCTAAAAAAACTTCCTTGCCTTTCTTACTAAACATAGGCTTGCCTTGAAACATGAATTTGCTTCTTCCTGCAGGCGCTGCTATTTTGTTAGAGTCTGCAGGTTTGCCCCTCTTCTTGCTAGGTTGACTGTCAATAAGGCTAGTCTCAGTCCCCTCCAACTCTGCACTGACTTGTGTGTCCAAAATAGCTGCCTGAGACACTCTAAATGATACCTGAGGGTCATCTTGACTCTCGGGTGCTTTTGTCGCCTCTGGCTGCTGTTCTTGCTCACTTAGCCGCATGTATACTCTCTTAGAAAATTCATGCCATGTGCCAAAGTCTTTCTTAAAGGCACCTTCAACAAACTCTTGTGTAAATTTCTGTCTAGACTTATCATAGACAAAGAACACCTGATAAACGACGCCATGGCTCTTTTGGGCCTCAATCAGCTTCTTGACCACTCCCTCCAACAACACTTCTTCCCAATATGTATCAAATCTTTCATGAGCCCACGGATTGCCAAAGTGAGCAGCGGGTATGAGAATTTTTGTTCCTAAGAGAGCGTCAAGAGAGCAACCAGCGGCAGCCATGGCAAAAGAGGTCTCGCAAAAAAGAAGGACTTTCGCGTTCAGTTTCAATGACTTTTTTCATCGAAATTGATTTTGGCATCGTACACATTTTGATGTAACTTGTACGTAAGAAGTCGGTTTGACCTGTCGATTTAATTCTGAACACGTTGCGATATACCCCACCGTTTAAGACTAATTTCACTTTAAAGGAGTAAGTATATAGATATTTATGGTAGAGACAAAGAGGGCAAGTAGTTGCATCAAAATGTGTGAGTTGCATCACATATGATGCTCCGGGCTATCGAGTGTTAGATAGTTTCCCATCTCCCAGCTACAAAAGATAATGGTGGCAATAACACCTCTGGAGGTGTGTGCCTAGACTTATTCTTTTGACACTGATCACATAACTTAACATGTTTTAAGACCTTCCGAGGCAACCCTTCCCAATAGTAGTGTTTTGCCAATTTGCCAAGAGCTTTGGCCTGCCCCAAGTGTCCACCCAGTAAATTGTCATGAGCTTCACTCACTAATAAAGACCTTAAACCCAAGTTATTAGGAATGACCAACTTTAGCCTTCCTGAAGTGGTCTCATTTATCGAGACCTCACCTTTCATCCTATAACCGAGTGTAGTAGCAAAACACACATTATCAGCTGGGCTGGGCTCAAATGTTGGATCAGAAAGGTAGGTTTTCCTAAGTTGTTCAAAGAAGGACATTTTCACCTTTAATGAAGTGAGGGCACAAAGGGCCTGGCCTATCAACAGCATTCAGATCAAGGTATTTTTCTTGGAATCAGGTCTTTTGAAGAGAGCATCATACGAATTCAACTTCCCTGGTTTGTAGTCAATTTGAACTTGGAACTGCTCCAACATCTGGCTCCAGAGCTTCTCCCTCCTTGACAGCTTTAATTTCTTATGGAAATGAGTCAAAGCTAGATTATTTGTAATCACATTAGAAGCTTTCCCATGTTAGTATGCTCTCCACTGTTTGAGAACATGAATAATAGCTAACAGATCTTTGTCATGCACAGAGTAATTAACCTCAGCTGGATTGAACTTCAGGGATTCATACAGCACAGGATGCAAGTCCCGCTTTGCCTTACCATCGTTTGTGGTTTTGTCAAGCATGTTGCAACAAAATAGCACCCATGGCAAGTCAGAAGCACCAGGGACCACCTGCATAGGTTTGCTGGGGTCATACACAGTGAGAACAGGGGCAAAACACATAGCATTTTTGAGGGTCTGGAGGGCAGCTTGCTGCTTTTCCCCCCACACATGTCGTATGTCCTTTTTAGTGAGAGCAATCAGTTTACTAACCTTAGAAGAGTAGTTCTTAATAAATCTCATCTAGTAGTTAGCCAATCCGAGAAAGGATCTAATCTTTGAGACAGACTGAGGTACTGACCAGTCCCTTACGGTCTGGAGATTCTTTGTGAAATGAATCTTGCTTCAAGATAAATATATTTCATTTAAATATATAAGATAGAGATAGGTGGAAGCGTGTAAAGTCAAGGAGCGATCTTTGCCCTTATAATGAATTCCGTTTAAACTCATCTATACCCCTTGACTCACTTACCGTAATGTGCCATAACTGCACACTAACTCAAGGCACAAGAAAGAGGCGAACTTGAGGACAAGAGCTTCTCCTTTAGAAACTCATGAACTCTTGCCTACTAGGCATACAAGCATGTATAGGCACATACACAACATCAGAGGACTGAATAACAAGGGCGCTCTCATTCAGATGACCATAACGTAGCTAAAACACATCCAATGACTTAGGTGCAAAACCATGGAATCTGTCCGCTATGTGACCCCGGAATGTCAGAAGCCATAACGCTCTCAATGCCTCTTCAAATTGAGCAAACTCAACGGCAACGGACGCGTCTTGACGAGACCTTTCCGAAACGTCCTAGTTCGCTCCATTTGGAGCATAGACGAGGAAGCCATGTGAATTTTTGTGAAAGCTGGTCATAATAACGAACCCAAAAGTGCACACATCACTTGCAAGTAGAAATCCGACTCTGAAGCCTATTGTCCAGAATGGAGGACCACGAGATCCCAGCCTGCTATGTACCTAGTGACCACGTGGTTGACCACGGCACAAGGTGCGCCGTTTCGTGAGAAACCCGTTAAGTTGGGACCCACATATCTAGGTATAACGACCGTATTAATTGGTGGGTTGACTGAAGTCCTAACTGTTCAGTTGACTGACGACGGCTCCGCCCACCCAGGAGTTAACCACACCGGTAGGACATTGGGTTACCAAATCTCAGTCAACCTCCCGACTTTTAGTATACTACGGTCACACGTGCCAATCTACAAATACTTATCTAGATGAGTATATCTATCCTCAGCGTACTGAGTCCAAGTATATTGACTATTATTCTACGAGCTTACTATATATGAAACTATTGATATTATGTCCTATATATATACAGATAATCTCAGCAAACTACACTATGATACAAAAGTCATCCTGCTGACCTTTTTTACAAAGTAAGTAAACTCGCATTATATTGATACATATTCATTTGGATGAACTTGCACATGTGAGTATATTGACATGTTACTTTTTTAGAGACATATGTGCATGTACAAATAATTAGATAAATAATGAACCTTCATTACACTTTGGGTCAACACTGATGCCCTCCTTACTGACAACATGACCCAAGAAGTCAATACTCTCCTTAAAAAAGGACCTTTGCTCCTTGTAGCATATAACTATTCCTTTCTGAGAGTTTCCATCACCATCCTAAGATGCTCAGTATGCTCAGACTCATTTTTAGAGGAAATCAGGATGTTATCCAAAAAGACTTGCACAAACTTATCCAAATAAGGCTTGAAAATGTCATCACAGCACCCATGAAGGTAGACAGGAGCATTAGTCAGACCAAAAGGCATCACAATAAACTTATAGTGTGCATACCTTGTGCAAAAATCAGTCTCGTGTTCATCCCCCTCACCAACACTAATTTGATGATACCCACTCTTAAGATCAACTTTACTAAACACTTTAGCGCTAGACAGTGTATCAAGTAAATCCTCAACCATAAGTAAAGCATACTTGTTTTTCCTCGAGTTCCTTAATCTGTGCTTTTATCTCTTCACTCTCCACATGAGACAAGCCATAAGTGCGTTGCCAAGGTGGCTGACTCCCAGGTACCAGATCAATCTTATGATTTACCTACCTTTGAGGTGGCAACCCCGGGGGCATGTTGAAAACATCATCATACTTGGCAACAATGTTTGCAGCAGTGGGTTGCTGTGGAGGACTTATTTTTTCTCAACCAATTCTTCAGATTGAGGAGATACCTCTTTGAGTAGTAGACAAAACATTTTGTCCTCCGTTTGGTTCTAGCTTTGAATAAACTCCAGTGCATTCAGCAACTTGCATCCTCCCGGAAGCCTTTCTTTTTCCTTCATTTGCCATCCATACGGGACAAGAGGAAGAGCACTGGTGGGTGCCAGGTTTGTCTGCCAATCACTGGCTCTTCTCACTTTAACTGTACCACTGCTACAATACACTTCAGCTTCATGTCTATTCAGCCAGCTACTACCTAGCACGAGATCATAAAAGCTAGTGTTGAGTACCTCTGATGTAAGCGTTTCAGTTAAAGCTGCAATGCCAGAACCTAACGAGACCTCAATAGGCTTGATTATAATTCCTCTCGGGATACTTGAGGCATCTCCAACAAATATTTTTATATTTCCTTGGGTGACAGTAGGCAGCCTTAGCCGCTTAACTAAGTCCTTATGGATAAAAGTATGTGACGCTCCTCTGTCAACAAATGCCCTCACCTTTCTACCTGTAATCATGCGATGCAGTAGAATAGGAGGGACTGACTCTTCTTGACTTTTGCATCGGTCTCCTTACTTAGCAAGAGATGTTGAACATCAGGTGGAATAAGACCATCTAGAGTGTGCACTCTCTAGAGATCTATATTGTTGATGGTCTCCTTTATCTGGTTGTCAGATATGCATAGTGAATCCAATTCAGCAGGGCCCTTAACATTAAATAGCCCGGAGGTCCCTACATGGACCAACTGTCACTTTCTTGACCAACTACTTGGCCCTCTGGTATGTGCTCGGAATTTCTTAATACTTATTTGGTTTTTGTGAAATTAATCTCAAACGATAGCTTATGTCGCAAAGAACCTGGCATTAAGTCAACAGGTCAAAATGACCAAGTATGGGGCCGGGGGGGTCGAACGGGCCAATCCAAATTTTCAGTTTCTTCAAACAGAAGGTCCTTTTTCGCGACTTAAACTGCTGTTTTTTTCTTGCAGTTCTTTGCTAACTTCCGCCATGGCCGACGTAGAAAGCTCGCGCGACTCTCTTTAAGGGGCTCGGATACTATTTTCGATTGTAATCTTTGGTCGTACGTGGGCGTATGATAAATTTGGAGATGATTGTGAGGAATTTGACCTGTCGGGAGATGAGATAAAAAGAGGTAAGGGTAAGAGGGGGCAAGAGCACCATTATGTCGTCTTCTTTGCTTTTGACAAGACTAAACCAAAGTACACTCGAGCGTTGTTTGAATCAAACCTTCGAGATGATGCAGATGATTTTGAAAAGGTTAGTTTGGGCGTTTACAAGAGGAAAACAGTAGCTTCTCAACGGGATTCACAACCGGGATCTTTGGAGTTGTTCAGAGAGTCACAGAGAGCTATTCTTGACATACAAGTCAGTGATGAACAGCAGGTTACACCTCCTAGCATGCTAGTGAGTCAAACCGGGTCTGAGCAAAGTAAGAAGAGAGGGAGACCTTTCAAGAAGTACAATATTGTAGCTCCTGCACAGAGGAGTAAATTCATGTCTGATACTGTTACAATTAGCAGAAAAGAGAAGGGCAAGCAGGTACAGTTAGACTCTGATGATGAAGAAGCCGGTGCCTCAAGCTCTGATGGAGAGAGCTCGGAGGAGGAGGACCTGCCAACAGCTGCAAGCTTGGAGGAGGTGGAGGAGGAGGAGCAAGAAGCCTCGAAAGATGAAGATGTGCTACCTGTCTGGGATTGGCAGCCTGCTGCTCCTGGAGAGACCTATGAGGAGGACCTGCTAAAGACAAGTAAGCAGCACCACCATGGATTGCAAGGAATCTTTGACAGGAGGTTCAAGGCCTTGTCTCCTTTGGAGTCTTTTGCCTGCTCATGCCAATCTGGTTCTTTGAGTAGCTTGCAGTAGAGACTAACAAGTATGCTGCTCAAAGTCAGGCCAGGGGTTAAATCCCTGTCACTTGTACAGAAATTGTGGTCTTTCATGGGCTGTGTATGGCTATGGGCCTGCATGCTCTCCCTAGACTTAGTAAGTACTGGCAAAAAATTGTGAATGGACCTATTACCTTACCTTCTTTTGGTAGGTTCATGAGTAGAAATAGATTCAAAGACATTAGAAGGTACTTTCATGTGAAGGACAACAAAACTAGAGCCTACTTTCCTAAAGAGTCTAGGGAGTACAAATTATGGCAGCTGCAACCTTTCACTGACTTGTGTCACAAGACCTTTGCACAATACTATAGTCCAAGAGAAAACATGATTGTAGATGAGAGGACCATACCCATTAGAAACACACAATGTCCCATTAGAATCTACAATCCCTATAAGCCTTGCAAGTATGGAATGGAAGTATTTTCTTTGTGCGATATGCTTTCATTTCATATGATAGAATAAAAGTTGATGGGTTGAAGATTAAGGTTATTCTAGACCCAGTGAGTATGTTGCCTGTAGGTAGAGTGTTCAATTTTGTCATTGACAGAGGCTTCACTTCCCCTGAGCTCTTGTCATTGCTAGCTAAGGAAGGGCATGGTGCTACAGCAACTGTTGTCAGAAATAGGAAAAACTTTCCAACCAATATGATATTCATATCCACCCATTAGGTTACAGTCTAGTTGCATATAATGAGCAGCCTGCTATGATTGCTTGTGTCTGGACTGATAGCAAACCTTGTGCTTTTCTGTCCACAGCCAAATGAAATGAATCGACTTACCAAACAGACGATTAACAATTAATTAAGATCTTTATATCAACAAGTAATCTTAATGGTATTTTTTGTTAATTGATTAAACGGCAAAGGACAACACCCTAGCAGTGGACAATACTCGCAAGTCAAATGCAAGTAAACTAGCATCAATAATGCAATCAGTAAACTTATACATAAGCAAGGCTAGAAGACAGTGCATATCAATGGCCTTTCGCCTTGGATCCAGATATCTCTCAGTAAGCAGTACAAGAGAGTTGGCCTCGTTTTCGAATGCCAAACTCGAAAGCAATCTGAAAGGGGCAGAGTGCCCTAGTGGAAGCGTAGTGACTCACGAGAAAAAGAACTAGTTGCAATCATACTAAAGAGTGCAGCGGCATATCACTAAGAAAGCTTAAGAAAATTACTCAACATCTTGAGTAACAAAAAACTGCTCACAAATGATGTAGGGTGGCAGGCCTTGTCATTGCAAACCCGTAGAAATTTACAGAAGTGAAAACTGATAAGAAACAAAGAAGTTATGCCTATTTATAATTTTCTGCCTAAGTGCTCCTCTCTAGGAGGAAGCTACGGAAACCTAAGTGTTTGTCAAATCGTCCCTTCCCGAATATTCGTGAGAAAGCCAGATCAGTCTCATCTGACGTGTCGGGCCGAATTGACGTCCACATACATGCATCGATATTACTAGAATATTCTATCTTAGACGCGCTTTGTAGTGATTTGAGTTATTATATATTAGTTTGCATATATTTTAATGTTTTCAAATATATTTGAAGTAGTATGGTGTGGAGTCAAGTGTGAATAGGTACTCTAGTAACTTGGTTCATGTCCTTTGAACCTTCCAAGGCATTTTCGAAGTTAGAGGAAAGACCTAGAAGAACTCCATGTGGCAAAAGTCAGATGTGCCATTTTTAGGTCAAAAGGACATGTGTACATTATTCTAGAAAGAGGTGGCAAGTTTTGGGATGTGTTGGGTGCCAACACATCAACATACACCTTCCTAGAAATTACTTATGTAGCAAGTATATAAACAAGAGCTAGAACATAGAAAGACATTCCAGAATCACTCTTGTACTTGCCAAAATCCAGAAATATATTAACTTTCAAGAAGCCATCTCTCTTTCAAGAAGCTACCACTTGTGTTCAAAGATCCTTGTCTTGAATAGATAAAGTATTCTGTTTTACTAAGTACTTTATCTATCTGTTTCACTACAGTGGTATCGGAGCTAGGCACTTTGGTAGCACAAGAAGATGGCCGATCCTCAAGACCAACAGCAAGCTTTCGAAGGAAGCCCTTCCTCTCCAAGACACCCTCCTCCAGCGCCGATGGGAGAGCCCACTCAAGAAAATCTGCAACAACAAGAAGCACCACAAGGAGGAGCACACCCTCCTCCAGCGTCGATGGGAGAGCCTACTCAAGGAAATCTGCAACAACAAGAAGCACCACAAGGAGGAGCACCGTCAAATCCCGTGGCAGCCGCTATAGCAAAGTTGACCCCACCACAAGGAGTTCCCGCAAATGAGTGGGCAGCCTTCCTAATGACCGTCCACAACCAAGTGGGCTTGGCCACCTATGAAGCAACCGTGCAAGCGTCAAGAGAAGCTATGGCTGCCATGGTTGCCCCTATTGCGAGCAATGCTCAAAATCCAGCCCCGGCTCAAGCGCCTCCACAAGAGCCAACGAGAGCAAGGAAACTCATCAAGCCCGGCAAACCCGACACTTTCAACCCCGGGAAAGGTGCCAACCTGAATTTATGGCTCTACCAAGTGGAGACGTACCTCGCGTTCCTTGAAGTACCCGAGGAGGACTACGTTCCCTTTGCCGTTACCTTACTTAGAGGAGCAGCAACATCATGGTGGCGTAACTATCAAGCGGCTATATATCAAGCTATGGCGCACCCCATGCTCGGCCAAGAGCCCCCACCATCATATGCAAGATGGGCAGATTTTCGTGAGGCCCTCAAGAAGCAATTCATGCCCATCAATGCGGAGAAGATTGCCCGAGGAAAGCTCCACCATCTCAAGCAAACGACGTCCGTTCAAGAGTATACATCCAGATTTCACGCCCTCACTCTTGAGATCCCCAACATGTCTCTCGAGGAGAAGATTGACCGTTACATCTTTGGCCTCAAACCCAAGGTGGCAAAGGAAGTGGAGTTACGCGACTTGACGGACTTCTCAAAGATCATTGAAGTGGCCCAAAAGGTGGATACCTTGGATTTCAAGCACTCCGTGCCTTCATCTTCACGGGTACCGACGACGCGGGTGTACGCAGCCCCTTCCACATCCGAATCTGGACCCACACCCATGGAAATCGGAGTTATTAAAAGGGACCCCGCGGCTGCCCGGAAGAGTGGAAGACCCTCCAATGACACTTATGATGCAAGAAACCAGCAAGGAGTGAAAGCAAGACTCTCCCCGGCTGAAAAAGAAGCTCTCATGACGGCTGGACTATGCTTCTATTGCAAGGAAAAGGGCCATCGTGCACTTTCATGCCCCAAAAAGTTGTCAAAAAACGGACAGCGCCGGTAGGCCAGGAGCCTACCACCCCAAGACCCACTTCACGAGAAGGCAACACGCCAAGTGAGGTGGAGACCCCCGTTGAAGACGACGTTCCAGCCCCAATGAGTTTGAGAGGTTACCTTGGAGGAGAGAAGGTCCACATCTTGGTGGATAGCGGAGCTCAAGGCAACTTCATTGCTGCAGATTTTGCCACCAAGCACGGTATTACTATGCGAACTCTTGACCACGACGAGGAGATTATGATGCCCGATGGATTCTCCTATACTACCCCTTCCAAGAAGACGTACCCCTTGGCACTCTCTATCAAGTCCTTCAAGGATAGAGTAGTGTTCTCCCCCATGCAATTGGGCAAGTACGACGTCATCCTAGGGACGCCTTGGTTGACCAAGCACAACCCCCAAGTTGATTGGAGGACCGGTACTATCAAGATCAAGAATGACATCACTTCAAGAATCTGTATTTTGCGCGCAATCCAGAATATCCAGACCCAAGACATCCAGAAGCCGGCACACGAGATACTATTGTCCGCCCTCCAACTCAAGAGACTTGTGAGGAAGGGACACGAGCTTCTTTTGGCCTTGATCACGCCAAAAGACATCAAGAAAGACATCGAGAGTCAAGAAGGCAGCCCCGTTCCCAAGGAGATACAAGAAGTCTTTGAGGACTACAAAGAAGTGTTCTCCCCGGAATTGCCCAAGGGCCTACCCCCCAAAAGATTCGTAGACCACAAGATAGAGTTGGAGCCCGGAAGCAAGCCCATCTCTCGGCCTACGTTCAAAATGTCATACACGGAGCTAGACGAAGTCAAGAAGCAAATCAAGGAGCTACTGGAGCATGGCTTCATTCGACCTAGCAAGTCGCCATTTGGAGCCCCGGTGCTATTTGTCAAGAAGAAAGATGGTACCTTGAGGATGTGTGTGGACTATCGCGCCCTCAACAAGATCACCATCAAGAATCGATACCCGCTGCCGCGCATGGATGAGCTCATGGACCGGCTGGTTGGAGCCAAGTACTTCACGAAGATTGACTTACGGAGCGGCTACCACCAGATTCGCATCGCAGAACCGGACATAGAGAAGACGGCATTCAGGACAAGATATGGACATTTTGAGTTCATGGTCCTGCCATTTGGACTCACCAACGCGCCAGCAACTTTCATGACTATGATGAACACCATATTTCAGCCCATGTTGGACAGATTTGTGGTGGTATTCATCGATGACATCCTTATCTACAGCAAGACCCTTGAAGAGCATGCGAGACACTTGAAAGAAGTCCTTGAAGTATTGAAGCAAAACAAGCTGTTTGCGAAGGAGTCAAAATGCGAGTTTGCCAAACAAGAAGTGGAGTTCCTAGGTCTCCACGTGACTGCTGATGGCATCAAGATAGACCCCAAGAAGACCACGGTGGTGGAGGAATGGCCAACCCCCACGACCAAGAAAGAACTCCAGTCATTCTTGGGATTTGCCAATTGGTACAGAAAATTCATCCAAGGCTTCTCGCACATAGCAGCCCCCCTGACAGATCTACTCAAGAAGGACAGGCTATATACATGGACCGAGAAAGAGGAAGAGGCATTTCAAGAGTTAAAGCGAAGATTGACCACATCCCCGGTGCTCACACTCCCAAGTCCAAACCCAGATTGGCCCTTCCACGTCATCACCGATGCATCTTCCTATGCAATAGGAGCAATCCTGCTTCAAGACCAAGGCAAGGGACTGCAGCCCATCGCCTACGAGTCAAGGAAGCTAAATCCAGCCGAGCAAAATTATACAACCACGGAGCGAGAGGCATTGGCGATTGTACATGCCTTGAAGGTTTGGCGCTGCTACGTTGAAGGACGCAAAGTACTGGTCACCACGGACCACGAGGCGTTAAAGCACCTCCAAACGCAGCCGTATCTCTCAAGGAGACAAGCAAGATGGAGCGGATACTTGCAACAATACAACATCACGATTCAGTACCAGCCCGGCAAGACAAACCCGGCTGACCCCCTCTCAAGACTGCAATTAAATGCAGTGATGGTATCCCTGAAGACAGATCTGGAAGCTCGATTTTCAGCCGCCTATGAAAGAGACCCTTACTACAAGAACGGAGAAGCAGCCTTGGACCCATGCAAGAAGCAAGAAGGCAATTATTGGGTGAGGCAAGATACGGGCCAGAGATGTGTTCCTAATGACTTAGACCTCCGGCTCTTGCTTCTACGAGAAGCACACGACAACCCTCTTGGAGGACACTTTGGAATCCTAAGGACCACGGGCGTTCTAGCTAGGACTTATTGTTGGCCAGGCATGTCTAAGCAAGTCAAGGAGTACTGCAGGAGCTGTGACACATGCCAAAGAATCAAGCCATCATCGCAAAAGGCGGGAGGACTCCTCCAACCACTACCAATCCCCGAAAGACAATGGACGGACATCTCAATGGACCTTATCGTGGACTTGCCCGTGACACCTCGAGGCCATAATGCAATACTCACGGTGGTGGACAGACTTACCAAGATGGCTCATTTTATTCCCACGACGACTAAGGCTACAGCACCACAACTTGCAAGACTCATCTTTGACAACATCTTCCGACTCCATGGACTACCATCAAGAATTGTGTCAGATAGAGATCCAAGATTCACAAGCCATTTCTGGAAAAATCTCTTCAAGAACTTGGGTACATCGCTGGATATGTCTACTGCCTACCACCCACAATCAGATGGGCAAACCGAGCGTATGAATCGTACCCTAAAGACCTCTCTAAAGGCCTACGTGTCTACCCTCGAGCAAGACTGGGACATGTACTTGACCCCCCTCGAGTTTGCCTACAACAACACTACGCAGGCCTCTACCCAAGAGTCCCCATTCTTCCTCAACTATGGCTTCCATCCGACCACGCCACTGAGCTTCACGGCTGGCCATGATGAAGTACCTGCAGCCACAGATTTTATGGAGACATTAGAAGCAGCCCTTACAGCAGCGAAGAAAGCTCTACAACACGCGCAAGATGCTCAAGCAAGAGTGGCGAACAGATCCAGAAGAGAAATTACGTACAGAGTGGGTGACAACGTGTTACTATCATCCAAGAACATTTCCCTGAACAACAGGCCTGCCGGCAGCAAGTTCTCTCCCAAGTATTTGGGACCCTTCAAGATTATCCAGCAAGTCAACCCCGTTGCTTTCAAGCTAGAACTTCCCCAGACTATGCACATCGACCCCGTATTCCACGCTTCCCTCTTCAAGCCATATGTGCAACCCGACAACAAGTTCCCAGGACGTGTGACAACCCCACCAGCCCCAACAATAGTGGATGATCATTTGGAGTACGAAGTGGAAGACATAGTGGCTATGAGAAATTTCAGGAGACAGCAGCAATACTTGATCAAGTGGAAAGGATATCCAGATTCGGAGAATAGTTGGGTGGCGGCGCACTACCTTGACAAAGTTCAGAGAAAGTTGAAGCGCTTCCATGCCGCCAACCCCCATCTTGGACCAGCCCCAAGTCTCTCTACTAGAAGCCCGAAGACTTCAGGGAGGCAGCCTGCCACCATCAAGAAGCAGCAGAAGACCCCTTGGAGGCAGCCTGCAAGAACAAGAAAGAGGAAAAATTGACATTAGACACTCTTCTCTTCTCGCAGTTTCTGGACAGAAAACTAAAACTGCTACTGGTAATAGGTCTCTGCATAATAAATTCTGAAAATTTACCTGGCTGTAGTCCATGAGTAGCCGGTCATTTAGAGTCCAAGTTTGCTCAATTTGGAGCACTGGTGAGAGAGATATGATGCTCTAAGTAGAAGGGGGTCAGGCTGCTGGCATTGTTAGGACAGAATATGCCTTCTGACATTGTGCCTTCCCCTGAACTTGGAATGCTCTGAAACTCAAGACTCTGGTAGAACATCTTACAGCGCCCAGTTTGAGACTTAGTTTGCAGAATTTGGAGAAGTATAGAAGGACTTATGATTTTCAGAAGTTTCTGCACAGATTTGGAGGAGTGCCTACTCTCTCAGCTCTCAACGACACTCCAGAAATGAGAATGCTCTCAAATTTGGTGACCCGGTAGAGTTCTCCGACGCGGTCCGTCTGGCACTCGAATTTTCAGATTTGGAGCAGTTCTGTGGCCGCTATGAATTTTTGAGTTCGTGGCAGATTCTGGGCCAACTTGTACAATTTTCTTTATCATTAAGGAGTAGGCTAGCCAATAAGGTCACACCACCTACGACCTTGCCTAGTCTACCTTACATGTGTAGCACCTGACTTGGCGCCTTTGACTAGTCCTCTTCACATGTGTGGCATCTGACTTGAAACTGTTGACTAGTTTGCTCCACATGTGTAAGACCTGACTTGACGCGCCGAGACGTCGCTTTTTCTATCGGGGGGGTGATGTAGTGATTTGAGTTATTATATATTAGTTTGCATATATTTTAATGTTTTCAAATATATTTGGAGTAGTATTGTGTGGAGTCAAGTGTGAATAGGTACTCTAGTAACTTGGTTCATGTCCTTTGAACCTTCCAAGGCATTTTCGAAGTTAGAGGAAAGACCTAGAAGAACTCCATGTGGCAAAAGTCAAATGTGCCATTTTTAGGTCAAAAGGACATGTGTACATTATTCTAGAAAGAGGTGGCAAGTTTTGGGATGTGTTGGGTGCCAACACATCAACATACACCTTCCTAGAAATTACTTATTTAGCAGGTATATAAACAAGAGCTAGAACATAGAAAGACATTCCAGAATCACTCTTGTACTTGCCAAAATCCAGAAATATATTAACTTTCAAGAAGCCATCTCTCTTTCAAGAAGCTACCACTTGTGTTCAAAGATCCTTGTCTTGAATAGATAAAGTATTCTGTTTTACTAAGTACTTTATCTATCTGTTTCACTACACGCTTGGCTAAACCGAAATTTCTAGGTAATTCGACCTAGTCGGCACTCCGCGTCAGCCGAACTTACGTGAAGGTTTGAGTTCATTCTAACGGGCCAGATCGCTCGACGCTGTCGGTCAATCCGACGGTCGCGCTCACCGCGAATTAAGGACAGTCGTCAACCGACCTCAAAACTAATTAAACTTCAGAAATCCGTAACTCTCTCAACACTTGACCAAATTCGATGAACTTTATATCAAAATGACCACAAAAATGCATTCTACACTACTGTATAATAACAACATACTTTCATGCAACTCAAAAATGCACTTTATAAATCTATGAACTTACAGAGAGTTGGCCTCGTTTTCGAATGCCGAACTCGAAAGCAATCCCTAGCATATGTACATGGAATGAGTTTACTGTTCAACGGCAAGTGCGATGGCACCGCCTAACCAGGACCTCGGTTAACCAAATCCACCGCCATGTCCTATCATCCCGAATAGCCATCCATCCTAGGGATGTCATTTGGCCATTCATCTAGCATATCACCCGTAGATGCATATCTAGGCAGTTCGTTGCGACCGAGTACGGAAGTCAGCTGGTTGTCAAAGAATGTGTCAGCAAGCTGACTTAAGTTGATTTCAGCCTGCTGCTTCCGGCTGAGTCATTAGACTGTTATTTTTATAAAGTCCAGCAGACTGAATAATAACTAGAGTTCAGCAGGCTGAACTTATTTAACTATTATATTTAAATGAATATTATATCAACCAATATATTGATTCATTACACCGAAGTGCTTGCACCTAAGACTCATTTTAGGCGTGTGTCGGCAAAAGAGAAAAAGGAAGTGCCAGCTCCTGGATTAGTTAAGCATTATAATACTCACAAGGATGGAGTAGACCAATATGATTCTCTGTGTCTAGCTAAGAACCACAATACTGAGAGAGTCCTAGTGAATAGGAAGTGGTGGCATAGGGCGTATTGGGGCATCTTTGATGGCCAGCTTGCTAACGCTTTCATTCTGTACAAGTTGGCGCATCCTGACTTTGACAGATTTGACATGTATGTGGAGGTAATGGATGAGATGTGCTAATTTCACCATCCTCATGATGCAGGGCCTAGCAAAATAGCAACTAGGACAGCACCATGCCAGCATGCTGGAGAGGCTAGGTGGAACCACATGCACTTTCCTGCTAAGGTTGAGGAGAGGAAGCATTGTGTGGTGTGCAACGCCGCTACTTTTGGATATCGTGCCGATGGTCCAAGGTCTCCCAAGGTATACTTCAAGTGTGAGCATTGCAATGTGTATCTTTGCCTTGCTGTGTGCTTTGAGAGATACCACACAAAGAGAGAGATTGATCATCTAGATGTAGGACAAAGAAGAGAGGTGAGGGCTTAGGGCAGGTATTAGGCGCTACGCGCGTATTTCATCGATTCTGAGTATTTATGTAGCCTGGTAACAAAAAAAATATTCATTGTTTGAAGAAGCTCTTGAGTTGCAGTGTGAATGTGTTGGTCATAATTAAATTAAGTAGTTTTTTAATTAACCAAAACTATTTAGTAGTATTGTTTGCCCCTGAAGATTGCAATGTATGTTAATTAAATTTTGAGTTAATTAAATAAATAAAAAGTCACATGGCTAGAAGTTGAGGCTGAGTATCAGTCACTTGAATCTTATATCCAAATATCTTGTATAGTGACCTGTAGGGTGTATTATGTATGAGTGCATCTCATAGCTTTTGTTGCACCATGCAAAATAAATGGCCCATATAAGCCCCAAGTTTGCCAAATGCTATAACTTGTAGAATACTTCTTTGTTGAGTCCAAAATTACACCCATTCACTCTTTATGTGTATGTGTACCTCTGGCATCATTCACAACTGCTGAAGAAAAGCATTGAAGGAAGGGTCATCAACCAAAGTTGACCATTTTGTCGATGTTTCGTTTCACCTTTTTCTTCTCAAATTTGCGATCAGAAGAAAATGGTCCTTGAAAAAAAAAAACTACAGCCATGAAGAGGGTGATATACTCTTACAGAGCATATAAGGTACATACTCATTGAACAGCTACTGTGGTTTAAACAAATCAAAGAATGTGGGTAGTTGTTGGTCCAAAAACCATACGTTCCGTTGGGCCATCTAGTGTTAACACCTGCTACGAGGGCAGCTAGCAATGACTCACTAACTCTAGCATCCTCACAGTCAGTAGACTGGATTATTGATTGTTGCTGTTTTTTAAAAGTTGGTCCTTTTGTTCACCTTTGGCAGGTGTTTTCTAGGACCATGCTCTCTATGCTCTCTTGGCAATGGTACCAAATAAATTTTGGAGAGCCTGGTCTCGGCGTAGCACTACCATCACCTCTTTCAAAGCATCCTTGAGAGTACCCACCTCTCCCCTTAGATTGCATAGCATTGTACTCATAACCATAAGACTCTTGCGCATCCACCTGATAATCCTCAGCCTGGTCTCCTCGAATCGCATTGTAGGAACCATGTGGCTTTTTGACAATCTTAGCTACCAAAGCACTACTCTGGCGCTTGTGGTTGAATTGCTGCAAGCATCAGTATCTTGGATCAAGTCTGCCAACTTCTCATACTTCTTTTCAGCAAAATGACTTGAGACCTCAGACTTTAAGCCAAACCTGAAGTATGCTATCTTATACAACTTTTCTTTGTATGGTTCAGGGTCAATTCTAAGATCCAAGTTAGCTCTTTTGACTGTACTCTCATAATGTGGCTGATAGCCAATAAATTTTGTCATTGAATGTAGACATGTGCTGCAAATGTGTAATGAATCAGTATACTGGTCGATATAATATTCATTTAAATAATATAGTTAAATAAGTTCAGCCTGCTGAACTCTAAGTTAATATTCAGTCTGCTGGACTTTATACTTAATATCAGTTTAATGACTTGGCCGGAAGTAGCAGGCTGAGGCCACCTTAGGTCAGCTTGCTGACACATTCTTTGACAGCCAGCTGACTTCCGTACTCGGTAGCAGCGAACTGCCTCAATATGCATCTAAGTGTGGTATGCTAGATGAATGGCCACATGACATCCCTATGATGGATGGCGATTTGGGATGATGGGAGATGGCGGTGGATTTGGTTAACCGAGGTCCTAGCAACGTGGTTAACTCCCGGGTAGGCGGTGCCATCGCACTGACCGTTGAACAGTAAACTCATTCCATGTACATACGCTAGACATTGCTCTCGAGTTCGGCATTCGGAAACGAGGCCAACTCTCTTGTACAGCTTACTGAGAGAGATCTGAATCCAAGGCGAGAAGCCATTGATACGCACTGTCTTCTAACCTTGCTTATGTATGAGTTTACTGATTTGCATCATTGATGCTAGTTTACTCGCATTTGACTTACGAGTATTATTCCCTGCTAGTGTATTGTCCTTTGCCGTTTAACTAGTTNCTCTTGTACTTGCCAAAATCCAGAAATATATTAACTTTCAAAAAGCCATCTCTCTTTCAAGAAGCTACCACTTGTGTTCAAAGATCCTTGTCTTGAAAAGATAAAATATTCTATTTCACTAAGTACTTTATCTATCTATTTCACTACAGTGGTATCGGAGCTAGGCACTTTGGTAGCACAAGAAGATG
>WELA01001340.1:12613-26819 GCA_009602735.1 Mesotaenium endlicherianum
GCTAGGCATTGCTCTCGAGTTCGGCATTCGGAAACGAGGCCAACTCTCCTGTACAGCTTACTGAGAGAGATCTGAATCCAAGGCGAGAAGCCATTGATACGCACTGTCTTCTAACCTTGCTTATGTATGAGTTTACTGATTTGCATTATTGATGCTAGTTTACTCGCATTTGACTTACGAGTATTATTCACTGCTAGTGTATTGTCCTTTGCCGTTTAACCAGTTAACGGAAATTGCCATCAAGATTACTTGCTGATATAAAGATCTTTATTAATTGTTAATCGCTTATCTGGTAAGTCGATTCATTTCAGCACCACCAAATATGGACCAACCCAGACCGGACCAAGCTTTTTCTTGACCACATGTAACGATGTGAGCTTTTAGGCGTATTTGGGATGTTTTCCCAATTACCTAAAATACGTTATACTATCTATCATACATTATTTGATAAACGATTGCATCACATTGAATTATTCGCCACACGCGTGTGCCGATTAATTCCCGATCGATTGGCGAAACGACCAAGATACTATTGCAAAAAGCGTCGTAAAGTAATTCGACTAGTTCGCAAAAGTACGACATAATTATTCATAAAGTTACTTTGATTAAATATGAAATGATAACTTTTTTAATCATTGCTTGATTAAGTTATTTCGATTGTCATTATTTTGGATAATGCACAGTCACAGATGTCGGATTTACGACCTGTCGTTAATTCGAATAAACAGGCGTAAAAGTCAAACTGTAGTGAAACAGATAGATGAAGTACTTAGTGAAATATAATACTTTGTCTATTCAAGACAAGGATCTTTGAACACAAGTGGTAGCTTCTTGAAAGAGAGATGGCTTCTTGAAAGTTTTTGGATTTTGGCAAGTACAAGAGTGATTCTGGAATGTTTTTCTATGTTCTAGCTCTTGCTTATATACTTGCTACATAAGTAATTTCTAGGAAGGTGTATGTTGATGTGTTGGCACCCAACACATCCCAAAACTTGCCACCTCTTTCTAGAATAATGTACACATGTCCTTTTGACCTAAAAATGGCATATTTGACTTTTGCCACGTGGAGTTCTTCTAGGTCTTTCCTCTTATTTTGAAAATGCCTTAGAAGGTTCAAAGGACATGAACCAAGTCACTCGAGTACCTATTCAAACTTGAATCCACACAATACTATTCCAAATATATTTGAAAATATTAAAATATATGCAAACTAATATATAATAACTCAAATCACTACACAAACGACACATAATATGCAAAGCGACTTTGCATCCGAGCGGATTCGAACCCGCGACCTGTCATTTGAAACGTACCTAACCGATTGGCGAAGTATTTTTTATAGCTACCGATTCATGACAAAAAGCATGTGTACGCGACTCCGCAAACAGTTGCGACTTTTCAGAAAGTTGCGAGAACCCGAAAATGCTCGTTTGGTGCGAAACGATTTTTTGGAAACCGTCGAAAAGTCTCCAAATGGCCAAACGGCGCGTTTCGAGCATTCAGCTGAAACGGGTTGTACCCCTTTGCCTGTTTTCGTTGACATGAATCAGTGCCCTAGGTGGTGACTCGAAGCACTCCAGTGCCTCACGTCTGCAGGTATAAATACCTGCAGAGTTATTGTGAGTGCAACTCTCACAAGAACACATTCTACGTTAGTTTTCATTTTCGCCTTCTCGAGGATTTGTCAATTTGCACAAGTATATAGATGTTCTTTCCACTTCATTTAAATATTCCTTGAATACCGAGGAAAGATCCTCTCGAAAAGCAAAAACGTTACATTCTCATTACCTGTACCTTCCTGGGGTCATCAAGAAAAAGCTTGGTCCTGTCGGGGTCGGTCCATATTCGGTGGTACGCCAAGTCGGTCAGAATGCTTACAAACTGAACATGTCAGCGGAATATAAGGGTCACCCAATTTTTAATGTCTTTTTCCTGGAACCATACATTAAGGGTGACACACTGTTCACATGTTGATTACCTGTCCAACCGGGACCGGTCCCAGCCGTTTGCAATGGTGACCCTAAGGAATATGAGGTGGATGAGATTTTGGAAGCTCGATCCGTTCGTCGATCATCTAACCATGTCATGAAGTATATGGTTCGTTGGAAAGGTTATGATGCCTCTGGGGACACTTGGGAGTTTAAGGACCATTTGGTCAATGCCAAAAGGGCGTTGAAACGTTTCTATCTTCAGGAAGCTGGGACATCACCCTAGTTGTCATTTCAGTTGACACGAAACAATGACAGGATGTCCTGTCTCCATTTAAGTGGAGGGGAAAGTGACAGAAAGTGACAGTGAAGGACAAGCAGCCCACTTAAATATTAAGTTGGAGGGAGTGTGACAGGTACTCGTCGAGCAATACTCAAAATTTACATAAGCATTCTGCACACTCGATTGCCCTCACAACTAACTCACCATTTTGCATCGCTACTTTCTTGCACTTGCAACTTTACACAGGTAAACCTTCGGTGTATGTTGTCTTGCAAGTTGGATTATGCTGATTATTGTTCTCACTCCTTACCCTACTCATTACACATATGCTTGGGACTACACTTATGCACATGTGCCATTTGGTCGGTGAGTCAGCGTTGATCATCCGTACCTGGGCTGCCGTGACTACCACAAACATTTGTCATTAAATATTCACAAGCGTTGATAGAACCAGTTGACGGTCGAGGGCCTGTTGCACTCGGAAAGAGAGAAAATAGTGGGCTTGAAGAGCGTCAACGCTAGCGTTGATTACCTGAACGTCGACCAGCCTTGCAAGTGTCGGACGTTGACAGCGATAGTAACATCTGACAAGTTGTCGCCTGTATGTCCAGCACCTTCTAGAAATTGTCTCCGTGGGCGGTGCTTGCAAATTTTCATGGCTGCACGTTTGGTTTCTCACGTCTTTCAGTGACAGTGATCGAAGTGAAGTAAACCCTGCAGTCGCCTTACTACGACTTCCAACTCCGGTGTTGATCACTTCCTTCACGTTAATCTCGTCCTAGTGCTCTCCTTTCTCCCTGCAAACCATGGCCGCTGTGTCAACGGCACTGCAAGTGGCAGTATTAGCAAGCACTGCTGCACCGGTTGTTTCGAGAGCATCGGTATCCACTCCACTTCAGCCAGTGCAAAGTACGTGCTCCTTGTCTGAGGTGCCTGCGTTCCTTTGTGTATGTGTTAGTCGTGGCTGTACTACGTTGAAATCTTCATCGGAGAGGATGCTTACTTAGTATGGGTTAAAGCACTGGGTGAGCTGCTACATGTTCAGTAGTGTACGTCACGGTGTACCAGCGCTGATGTGCCCTCTGATTCTTTTCCTGGCGTACCGCTGCTTTCTCGTTCATGCAACGTGATAATATTTAGGCCTGCTTCCTATCAGACGCTTAGCTGGTATTTGGCACTTAGATGGTAACATGAGTAAACCTCGTGATATTTGCAACTGGGTCAGTTCAAGCTTGCGTGAGCTGAAAATATACCTTTGCTAGTTCCAGGAATTCCTCCCCTTGACCGCATGGTATGATAGTTGCAATGTGGGATTGGAGGGATTGGTCAGGCTAATATTTTATGGTGGCAGGGCTTGGCAGTGTGGGACACTTTGCTTCTTCGTCGCTCAGAGCAAAATGCAGGCCTGCTGTTGAGGGGAGAGGGGCAAGGGTAACATGTGGGGTTAACATCACCACAAGCTTCACCACCAGTGTTGATCCTGAGCAGGTAGCGTATTTCTCTTTCATCTTTGTCTGAACTGAGAATAAGCATCTTGTTACGATCAATGAAGCTGCTTGAGGTAATGCCGGTTTGTGGATGGAGGAATCCATGTTTTGAGATTAATGGCATTCTATATTGTTGGTGCGTTGTCTTGTTTGCTGGAGAATGGAATGGTTTAATCACTATATCTCGGCAGTGACAAGAACGTATCTGTGCAAACTCCTGTGACAACTTCTAGACCGGAGATACTTGCTCCTGCATCAGGGAGAGCGCCCATGTCGAAGTGGATGGTTTAAGTAGACCCTTGAATGCCCATGCGGAGGGCCTAGCTACTGAAATGTAAGTTCCTTGACTTGGATGTACTCTTAACCTAGACTCGCAGGTGTGCTCAGCTGCCACATCAGTTTACATGGATCGTATGTTTGCGTGCGGTGTGTGTGTGTGTGTGTGTGTGTGTGCAGGTGAAGCCCCAAGGTGACAGAGTTCTCGTTCGGTTGGAGGCTGTTGACGCGGTGACTACACTTTTCGTTCCCTTTTACTGCACTCTTTGCACCATTTTGAGCAATCTGAAGTAGCTCTATAGACCCCCCTTCCATTCCTCACAACGCCCAGGCAAAGGAAATCCATGCCTTGTTTTGGGATCCGTGACCATTTTTCTTCGTTCTTCTGTCTCTGTCTTAATGCTTATACCTGAATTGTTGGACGAAATGTATGCCCCAACTCTTTTTCTGAGATGCCATTGTCACCCTCTCCTCAACCTGTTGCAGCGGCTATGTCCGCGGTGGGAATCACGCGAGCTTGAGAGCTGCGGATGACTAGCATCATTGTGCTTTCCTATGTTGCAGTCTGCTCATGGGTTCATGAGTCATAGCAGCTGACACGGCAGTCGATACTTGCTTGTATTCATATTCAGACGACTCCAGGGGGACTGCTGCTGCCCGGGTCCGCTGCCAAGTATGCCCACTACATGACAGGGGAGGTGAGTGCTGAGCTCCAGCCTTGCATGACCCCGACTCGCATCTGAAACTCGTCTTCTCTTCCTTTGGGCCCGGTACCCTTTAATTGAAACCCCCTGAGCATCTCAGAAAGGCAGTTCCTTCCTTGAATCAGCAGAGTCCCACAATATCCTCTGGTGCTTGGGCCACGTGAAGGCAAAGATGTCGCAAAGATGTGAGGAAGCGATCGGGGGGAACTAAAGAGGAGGAGATTTGTAGCGTCAGGAAGTGAGGAGCGGGTTGAGGAGCGGGTGGAGGACAGGCGGATCTCCTCTCAGCCGGAAGGGAAGTATGGGATCACGGGGGCGAAGCGGCAGCAGCTGCCTGGACTGCCAGGCTGCCCAATCTTATTTCCTGCAGGAGCTGCTGCTGAATAGAGCAGTGGGAGCTGGCATGCTGGAGGAGGCTGGAAGCTCGTAAAGAAGCACCCTGTTGGTCTCTCTGCCTTCTGGGCTCTTTCAGCTTCCACCATGGCTGGCCTGCTGCCTTAGGCTAGCCTGGTTTCTCAAGCTGGCGGGCTGGCTGATTGGCTGGCTCCCCAGCCTGCGGGTGGTGCACTTTGACTGCCTTACTGCTGGAAGAATTAGTTGCACAATGAGCTTCTGGTTTTATGCATGAGCCAGGACTTGATGGCACCGCCTGTGATTGATTCCATTTCATTGTTTTAGATGAAATAACAAAGTAGCTTAAATCATATTCTTCTTCTCTTCGGCTCCCCTCCCTCCAGCAGATCAATTGCATGAACCCGTAGAGCACGCGGACGAAAGCACGCGAGTGTGGATTCCCAGTGCTGAGGCTCTGAGGTGGCAGTGTCATCCGGCCAAACAAACCTGCGCCCGGGCGCTTCGATGCGCTGGCTTCTCCCGATTAATGATACTGGAACCCGGGTGCTTGCATCAGTGATTCTAGAGGTGAGGGCGTGTGTGACCTGGGTGGAATCGAATGCGTGGGGAGCCAAGCCTGAGCTACGCAGCAGTGTGCAGCTCTTGGCGTCGGGCGCATGCATTGTTTGTCTGCCGAATGAGTCGAGGGGGACTCAGATTCGCCTGCCGGAATGGGTTGTGGGCGAGGAAGAACCCGAGCTCTGAGCCATGGCGGTCGGTCTGTCGGGACTTAGGAGAGTGGCGGGTTCAATGGATGCATCTGATGTCTCAGGTGTGTCTCTTTACAAAGAGGGAGGCGGAAAGTGTGGGCGGCTTGCTGCAGGCTTGACCTTGACGAGGGCCCACCGGAGTTTCTTGCAAAGCTGGACCCAGTCAGACTCCCTGCAAAGCGTCTCCTTGGTGGCGCTTGCAGGGCCTTCTTCCTCTGGATAGATACATCCTGCACGGTTGCACATCTGGAAGCAGGGTCTCAGTCATGGGGTGGTGTGTGGTGTGCGGGGTATGCATGAGCAGGTCATTGCCGTCGGCACCGAGACCACCAACATTACCAAGGGCCAGAAGGTGTGTCTCCGAGTGCGTCTGCGCGTGGGTGTGCGTGTGCGAGTGCGTGCGCGTGGCTGTGTGCGTGCGTGCGGCCGTGGCCGTGGCTGTGGCTGTGGCAGCTCGGCTGCTGCTGTGCATGGGCTCAGGCACACCCGGTGTCTACTTGTAGCTCATCTCTGCCTTGCAATTATGTGAAAATGCAGAAAAGGATCGAGACGGCAGGAAGCTCCCTCTGCTGATCCGTTCCCTTCCATGTTCCCTTGCATGCTCTGAGCCATGCGGTCCTTGGCACTGTTCTGTTCAAGTACGCAAGCTGAAGCTGAGTATAAGACTTTTGCGTGGATTGCTTGCTCCACTTGTTCATTTTCAAACTTTGGATGTGGTTCAAGTTGAGGTGCCCTACCGCCGTCATTGTCGTGTTCTTACGGAGTAGGGTCGAACAACCCGGAGCTGTTTTGTGACTGGAGTATCGGGCGGGCTTGTGTTGGCTTTGCTGGCTTTTTGCAGGTCCTCTTCTCGGACGTGAACGCGTATGAGGTGAGAATTCTCCAGACAAATGCTCTCTGAGACTGTCTGCCCCCCCTCTGTAGTGCCTGCGCGGGTGACGCTATTGTGTGAAAAAGGTTATGGCCTGTTGTTGCTCCATCACCCCACCCTCCCCCCCTCCCTCCGTCCCTCTTTTTGCGCTTGTGTTCGTGTTCGTGTCTTTGGTCTCCCAACTGAACTGCTTGCAGTGTCGCGTGCCATTGGTATGCAACGAGGGATGCATACTGTCTTGCTTTGGTTCAGCTGACTGCTCCCGGACACAAATCTCAGAAATGATAGGGTCCATGTCAGCAAGACCATCAGCTTGCTGAAGCTTGTCAAGGATTTTGTTTTAATTATTAAATGGTTGTACGTGTGCGACATGGGATGGAGAGCGATGGAGTGCTGGGCAATAAGAGGGAGGGGGGGGGGATCTATCAACGGGCTGGTCGTTGAGATTAGTTGAAAAGCCAGAGTGGGATCCTCCTGTGTGGCTGACGCGGAGTGACGTGCTGTTTGTGTGTGCGATCGTCTCTTTTGGACGGACGCAGGTCAACCTGGGTGCCGAGAGCGACAGGTTGTGCTTCCTCAAGGCAGACGACTTGCTGGCGATTGTAGCGTAGGTCGCTCCAATCTGGTTGCTGCTCTGTGGAGGTTATATGTCATAGAAACAAATTCCAGCTGTGTGCCCGAGACTGGACGTGAGAGCGGATGTGGAAGAGTCGTTTTTGCGTTCGAAATGGGCGCATGTTAGTAGGTACTCAAGGATCAAGATTTAGTAGAGCGTAGAAGTGTTGGCGTGTGGAGGACGCGTGTGGGGAGGAGCTTGCCAAAGGAGCAAGTGCGGCTCGGGAATAGCAGTAGCTACGTAAAAGGTATAGGAGGCGAGGGCCAGCCGGCCAGCAGCCCTTCTGAAGGTTCAGTATTTTCTTTTTTAAGACGCTACTTACGTTACTTTTGGTATTGTTGGGATCCTGCCTGCATTTTCTATATGGGCCTGGCTGTGCTCTGGTCTCTTGATTGTAAGTGAGTGTGCCACCCTCTGGGAGGCTTTTGTGTGTGAAGTCAACGAGTCAAATACTTTTTGCACCCTACTTGTCCAGAGTGCTCGTAACTCAAGTGTGTCCTCGTTTTGGACTGTCGAGATGTTTCAGGTGGGAGTGTCATTGTTGTCATGAAAAATGCTCATGCTATCCTGAACGATGTACAGAAACAACGTGGTTTTGTGTTGGTCCTGCTGCTCTGGACCCAGTGACTAAAATTCAAGTAGTAAGCACATGAATCATTATCCTGATACTTTCTGCTTACACAAACCCGTGCATATGTTGAGGTTGTCTATGGCAAATGTGCAATTTTTGAATCAGTTGATTCAGCTTCCTCTTTCCTTCGCTGGAAGAAGGCCCGTTCAATTAGCAGGCAACACCATAGTGACATCATGCAAGCGCGTGTGTATCAGAGTGTCGAATGACTGCGCTGCAAATGTGTTCTGGCCGTTCCATAATATGATTCTGGATTGCACGAGCACCAAAAATGCCGCACTTTCTAGTGTGTGGAGCACACTTTCATTTGAGTTGAGCAATATTTGTGGAAAGCTAGACCACTACCAATGTAAAGGAAACCATGCAGCATACAAGCCTGAGAAACATTATCTTTGTCCGACCACTTAAAGCTTTTAATATTGCTTAAATGTCAAGATTGCTCTGATTAAGCCATTAACCAGGCAGCATGCTAGCGATGCATGCCTGAAGGCGGCGCCTGCAAAAATGCATCAAGACAAGAACATTTCTCATCTGAAGGTGTTGGAGCTCGACTAAGTAACAATAAACATCCACTCAGATGCTGGTGCCCTTTCAACGCACCCTTATAGCTCCCAAGAGGCTGCACGGCTAGCGAGCAACTAGCGGGAGGGGAGCCCTGCCAAAGAATCACGGTCAAGAAACCCATATACCCAAATATGCATGTATATATATGCACACATGGATGTATATCCTTCACGTATGTATACCCACTAGCGTGGTACATCCAAGGGGGACAAAGCAATAAGAATAAAGAATGCGAGCGCGCGGCCAGCGCTGCCGGACGCCAGGGGAGAGATATCGATATCAACACAAGTGCACTCGACGTGCTACTTTCACAGGCACAAAGTACTGCCGGCGTGCTAATTCATTCACGGACGCAAGAGCACTCGATGTGCTCTTTCATTCTCGCCCGTTCGTTCAATCCAGGTCAACCCCTACAAGAAAATAACCTCCAGCTTCGGGCACGGCGTCGCCTCCATGAACACGCGCACTTGCTCGTCGGTCTTGAACGAAGCATAGCCCTGCAGCGCGGCGTCCTGCGACGCGATGGCGGGGTAGATGCGGAACGCGCGCAGCACGGACGCGCCCATCACGGAGTCCGGCCGGTGCTCCCGCCACACGGGCTCGTGCCGCTTCTCGCGGAAGAGACGGTACACCTTCTTTATCAGCGCCGATGCCGTCAGATCGTCGGACCTGCAAAAGCCGCACATGGGGAGAGGAGAAGAGGGAGAGAGAGTTGGAGAGGAGAGAGGGAGGAGGGGAGGGGGAGAAGGAGGGCGAGGGCGAGGGCGAGGGCGAGGGGGAGGACGGGGCCCAGGGCAAGCAAACAAATGATTGAGGAAAGGGAGAAAGAGAGCAAGAAAAAAAGAGGTAAGAACTATGCATAAAAGCTCGGTGCAACGCAAGAGCGCACGAGGATGCGGTGCCCCTTTGGGGCGCCTTCGCCAGGTGGCGGCCAGGAAAGGCCAGCCCCATCGAGCCCCAGGCTGCTGCAACTATGACCACGCATGCCACGAGAATGCACCTGCGACATGCATGGGACTCGCTCCTCGGCCCTGCTTGTGCTGCCCACGTGGAAGATACTGTGGGCCAACAGACGGTCAGACACTCCAACCCCTTGTTACTAATCAAGCACAGCTCTTGATTACATTCCCTGGTCGACGCAGACGCAGATGCAGCAGACGCAGCAGGCTACCGGATCTCCGGTGGCCTGTTCGTTCCTGGACTGACGACAAATCGCAAGGCATGGGGTCACTAGAAGCACTCATAAGGCAGAAAAGTACACGAGATTCCCACATTAGACAAGGGAGAGAGAGGAGGGAGGGGACGCGGACGGAGAGTGGGAGGCCACAACAGGAGGAGGGTGGGAAAAGGAGGGGGAAGGTGCGAAGGGGAAGGAGGGGAGGGAGGGAGGGGAGGGAGCCCTTGTGCAGCTCACGTCATGAAGAAGCTGTCGAACTCGAAGCGGCCGCGCTCGCGGATGTGCACGTGGTAGAAGGTCAGGTCCCAGTAGTCACTGTAGCACCGGCACGGCCGCTGCACCTCCGCCTCGCGCGCCTGCAGGATCTGCCGAGCACCCCTCCCATGCCCGCCCGGCCGCCCGGGAAGGACGTCAGGTGGAAGTGCAGCAGGAGAGAGGGAGGGGGAGAATGGGCGAGGGGAATTGGCGTTGGCAGGTGCAGCAAGCGGTAACGGCAGGGGCGGCGGCAGAGAAGGCGGCGGCAGCAGAGGAGGCGTACGCGCACCTGCGAGGCGAGGAAGGTGCAGAGGCGGCACTCGGTGGAGACGGCGGACATGTCCATGAGCGCCATGAAGGTGTCGGCGGGCCAGTCGTCCTTCCACCGCAGCGTCTCGCCGTACGCCGCGTTGTCCTTGTGCAGGAACACCATCCACTCTGCTGTCTTGCGCAGCTCCTCGTCCTTCGCCACCTGGCAGCCGGGGGGGGGTGCAGGGGGGGGGAGCAAGAGTGCACGCGTTGATTGACTCGTTCGCCAGCCGGTGCAGGCGAGCGGGAGGCACGAGCAATCGCACGCTCGCTCAATCGGTGGGCGTGCGCTCGCCCGCTCGCCGCGCGCACCAACGACCGGTCCCAGGCCTGGTCTGGCCGCACAGCTTAGGGAGCAGCTCGTTGAACTTGGAAGAAAGGCAGAGGAAGCACACTATGGGAGAGCCACCGAGCCTCAAGGAGCCCCCCTCCCCCTCCCCCTCTCACCCCCATTTCCTCTCTCGCTGTCCCTCTCTGTCTCTGCAGCACAACGCGTACCCCTCTTGAAATATGTGAGTCCTGCCCCCTTCCCAACTCCCTGATATGCTCCCCCAGTTCGTGCAGTGGTGCTGCGTGGGGGGTGCCAGCTGGCGTGGGCAGGTGCCCGCATGTGTGGAGAAGAAGCAGGAGAATGTGGAACAACGTGACAATACAAAGTCTACACACACACGCGCGCACGCACATATACAAACTCACACATATAGTCACAGAGAGACATGTGCATATACGCATGCGCGAGCAAGCCTGCCACGTGTCGGAAACGCGTGGCCAGCTGGCCAAGCTGACTATTCCCTCCCACCATACGAAGCGGGAGCTTCTAGCAGAGGCTCAAAAAAGAACGGAGGAGAAAGAGGCGACAACAATGCGAGCACAACCGCTTGCGATGCCTGCCAGGTGTCTGTGGGCCCTGACACAGCAAGACATCACCCTGGGCTTGCGCGCGCACGCGCTCAGACACACACACAGACACACACACACACAGGGTAACACCGACCTGCATGTAGGCATTCTCGGCGGGAGCAAACTTAGAGAAGTCGGTGGGGGAGATGACGACGGGCACGGTCCCCGCGGCCAGCGACTGCCAAAAGCCCGCCGTGACGTAGTCCTGCACGCCACTCCCAGGAAGAGCGCCACGTGTCGTATCAGAGCCACTTGGCGTCGGCAGCCCTCTAGCATTTTGCTCTGAGTGACGTCACAGGCACCGGCGCACTGGCTTGATATCAGAAAGAAAGAAACACAAAAATATATACAATATACATATCCGTATATATGTATATCTATATTCTTATATGTGCATACGTATGTGCTCTATTATGGCTCCCTGGTCAAGACGCCTCCCGGAAGGAACCGGAGATTGAAATTAAAGCGTGATTTTCCACAACACAAACGAACACGGGTGTTGAGAGCGTCAAAGCTTTCCTCCTTGCCCCCCCTCCCCCTCCCCCCCCCCTCGCACAAAAAGAATAAGAAAGGGGAGCAGCCGACTTTTGTGTGTCTTCCCCCAAAGAACAGAAGCGAAGGTTGTGCGTCAGCCCGGCAAGCAAGGAAGAGGCCCTTCTCTGGCTGACTCACCACGGCTGCAAGCTTCACGCTCGTCCGTCTCCGTACACGGCGAAGCAACCCCCCTCAAACACGCACACGCGCACACATGCACACAGACGCACGCACGCGCGCGCACACGCACGCACGCACGCACNCGTGACCACGATGAGCGGGCACAGACCTGCTCGGCCCAGTCTTCGAAGACGATGGAGAAGCGGTAGTGGCCAAGCACTTCCGCCAGCTGCCGCGCCTCCTCCTCCCTGCCCCCTCCTCCCCCGAAAGTCTGGTTGCCCACGCAGCGCCCGAACGTGTCGACAAGCACGCCCTCGCTCCGGAAGCTGTTGACCACTCTCAGCCTGCAGCCAGTAGCACGCCCCCAGGAGCCCCAGAAGCCGACACCTGGCGTGTCAGCATGTGACAGGCCGCAAAAAGCTGACAGGTGGCATCTGAGGCGACCGGGAGCTGACACCTCGCATCGAGGACATCAAGGCCATCAATTTCTTAGGCTCAGAGCAGACAAGCTCAGAAGCGCCACCATAACGAAGATATCTTATCGTCATTAGAATGTGGATGAAGACATGCAGAGCCGGTCCATAGCGTTCTGCGCACGCCTGCTTGTCACACCTGATGCAACAGGAGGCACCCGCTGAAGAGGAGAAAGTGGAAGGGTGGGAGAGGGAGAGAGCGAGAGCTGGAGCAGGAGCAGGAGCGGGAGCGGGAGGAAGGGACAGGCGGAGAGAGAGGCAGGGACGGAGGCAGGGAGGGATGGAGGGAAAAAGGAGGGGAGCGAGGGAGGGAGGGAGGGAGGGAGGGCGAGGGAGGGAGAGCGAGAGCGAGGACGGGAGCAGGAGGGAGGAGAAGAGGGAGAGGGCGAAGGAGGGAGGGAGCGTGGGAGGGCCAGGCAGCGCAGTTACCGCCTGTCAAGGTTATGGCAGTCCTCCGCCAGCACGGCCACCGCGTGCGCCCGCGCATCCTTGGGCGGCACCGCCGCCATGAACGCATACGTGTGCCACGACGGCTGCCCTGCATGCCATGCCGCCCAGAGCTCGCCACATCGTCAGCATCGCCGTCAGCGTCGTCACGATCGTCGTCGTGATGATCATTGTCAACAGAGTTCTTGTCATCATCGTTGTCACCCTCGTCATCACCACCATCATCATCATCGTAGTCGTTCTCATTCTCGCCTTCACCATCGTCGTCGTCGTTGTCGTCAACGCCATCGTCCTCATCGTCACTATGAACGAGAGCCACTCCACCAATGGGTTGAACCCGTAGCATGCAATCGACACGAGTGAAGGGTTGCCAGACTCAGATACCCACACGCACGCGCGTGCACACACACACACACACACACGTGCACGCACACACGAACACACACACGCACCCTCGCATGCATGCAGCCGTCCATGTGCCCGTGAATACAACCTGCACCCGAGAGGCCTCATGCATTCAATCGCTGCCCCGCCACTCCGCTACACAGGCACACCCCCCCCTCCAAGGAGGCCTAACAGACACAGAAGGTGAACAAGACATGGGCTCATTCACAAAATTGCTGGGTTTATCTTATTATATAAATATAGATATACATAAATATATATATAAATATAAATACATAAACATGTATATATATTGTTTTTGTTTCCTGGTGGTCTGGAGTGCAGCAGTAATTAGGCAGCAGCTGGGGGGAATTTTAAAGGGAGTTGCGAATGCACACGTTTGTGCAAACGTCAATTTACGTGCAACTTTCTTGCTGCCCGTCTGCCAGCCATTCAAGACTTAGTGCCCTAGTAACGTCAGCCCCCCCTCTTAAGAGGAGCCAGACATCATCCCCTCCCTCCCCCTCCCCCCCCCCTTAGCTTCCCTTCCACCAAATCCTTCCCACACAGCAGGCCACCCTCCGAGGGCAGCCACATGTCAAGAGGTGCCCTGATCCAACGAGATTTTTTTTTTCTATTACCCCTGACTGGGAACTTCATGCGGCTTTGTCCTCTCAACCCTGTGCCGCTCCTTTAGAGATGCCCTCCTCGACAGTCCCAACAGTCTCAACAGTCTCAGCAGGGTTTTATATGCATTTTGCTGCGGCAAGGTTTAGCAGACAAGCTCTCTTCCTCCTGCGCAAGCGAGCGGGTGGCTGCGTGTGAGCGTGCGAGCGTGTGGGTGTGTGTGTGCGTGAGAGAGAGAAGGCAAGCGAGGGCGAGGGCGAGGGCGGAGGAGAAGGGGATGGAGGGGGTGCTCCTGCCCCCCTGTAGCGAGCCGCCAGGAGTCTCTTCCTCCTCGCTAGTATGTGAGGCACGTCTCAGTCAGACAGCTGGCCTGTTGCCTCTCACTCTTTCTGCAAGTGCTCCTCTCACCTGAAGCTGACACACGCCAGCTTCTTGCCAGGTGTCACAAGCACACCTATAACCCCCCTACAGCTACTCCTGCTTCCCCTCTTCTCTCCCCCCCCCAGCCCCCTACCCC
>WELA01001340.1:74094-85643 GCA_009602735.1 Mesotaenium endlicherianum
CCCCCCGGGGCACCCCCTGCGCGCGTGCCCCCTCCTTCTGCTACTCCTACTCCGACCCCTTCTCCTGCTCCTGCTCCTGCGCGTGGCCGCCTGCCACTGTTGCTGCTGCTGCCGGCGGCGGCGGCGGGCAGAGTGTGGGTTTGCGGTAGCGAACGCTCGTATGTTGCACACGTGCACGCATTTGTGCGGCGTGTGCATGCGTGCGTGCATGCGCGTACGTGCTTGTGTGTATCTGTCTGTATGCACGATTATGTTCGTGTGTGTGTGTGTGTGTGTGTGTGGCGTCAGTGGCTGTGTTTTGCTGGCGTCTATCCATGCCCCTTTGTCCTGCTGCTGCGGCCTTCCTCAAGCTGCTCGCTGGTCCTCTGCGTAGGCCTGTGATTCTCCCTGCAAGGGAGAAGGGTCTTGGGCCAAGATTTGGGGTTCAGGTTTAGGATAGACAGCGTGTACAGTCGTCGAGAAGACGCACATCCAAACAGACGCACGCGCATATATATCCACATGCACGTGACGCAGACACAAACACGCACACGCGCACTCGCACTCGCACTCTCTCTGTTTCTCCCTCATTATCTTTCTGTCACACGCGCGCACGTACATACGCACATGCTCATGCAGAAGCATGCACACAGACACGCACACACGTGCACATGCGCACGCACGCGCACACACACACACAACCACACACACACACACAGGAGAGAGGTAAAGGGACAACTGAGGCCTGATGCTTGAGACCTTGTCGCAAGAGACACCGGCTGAGAGGATTTGAGACTGGGCCCACTTCACAGGTGTCGCTCTCTACAGGGGTTCAGCCTCCTTTGGGACGTCTGCCCTCTGTCGAATCAGCGGGGCCTTTGGGTTCTACAGCCAGGCAGCCGATGGCAACACCTTCACCCATGGCAGCCTGCCCTCTCCCAGGCCTGCTCAACGCGTCAAAATCCTGTTTTCTTCTCTCCTCCCTCTCACACACACGCAGGCACACGGGGGGAGAGAGAGGGGCAAGATATACGCGGGAGGAGAGTTTGGGGGGCGAGGGCGGGCGCAGTCTCATTGGCTGACAAATAATGAGGGCTATCGTCAACTAGTGGAGAAAGTTTCTGCGCCAGGTGTCATATGGCCCCGCGTGAGGAGGTCGCCATGTGCTGTCCTGCGCAGGCCCCTCCAATTGGCACTCTGTGGGTGGGCAAGTGGCGCTTGCACCTTTTATATTCTCTTCCCAGTGTCTGAAGAACTGCTCTGTCTGCTGGTGGGCAGATTTCCCTGCCTCTCTGGCTTCCCCTCTCCCCTCTCCTCTCCACCTCCCTTTCCCTCCCTCTCTCTCTCCCCCCCCTCTCTCTGATTCCCCCCCTCTCTCTCCTCCCCTTGCGCTCCCCCCCTCCCTTGTCCTCCCTATCCCTTCAACTGTCGCCCCTCGTCCATTCCCTCTTTTGTTTCTCCCCTTTGCGCTCCCCCCCTCTCTCGCTCTCTCACTCAGTCGCTGTTAGCTTGACATCAATTACGATCTCACATGTGGGGGGGGGGCTGAGGGAATGGGCTGAGCAGCCGCAATACGACCACTTGCGGATATTCGTGGAGGAGGAGGAGGAGGAGGGCAAACACAAGGAGGGAGGCGGGGAAGGGCAGGAAGGAGACGGTGCCGAAGGAGGAGGAGGAGGAGAAGAGAATGGAGGAGAAGACGACGACGACTTGGCTGCTGCTGTTGCTCGACAAGGCGACGACGATGGCAACGACGACGACGGCGTGCACGCCAGTGTCTTAGAGCCGGCAACTTTCTCTTCGGGTGAGACTGATACAACGGCGGCAGCAGGAGCAGGATCAGCAGCACCAGCACCAGCACCAGCACCAGCAAAAGCAGCAGAAGCAGAAGAAGCAGAAGAGGGTGAAAAGGAAGAGAAGAAAAGAACAGGAAAGCAGAAAGGGGCTGAGCCCTCGACTGTCTCAATAAAGGATGGCGAGGAGGAGGAGGAGCAGCAGCACAATTGAGACACCTCCCCCCCTCTGCCTGCGTGGCTAGAGGCAGGAGGGGCCTGTTGGCGCCCATGCTGGCTGCCAGGTGGCGCCTGATGCTTCTCAGTGCTGCCCGATGCTTCCAGCTGGGCGGAGGGCGGAGGAAATGACAAGCCGGCGCCGCAGAAATTGCCACGTGGCCCTGTGTGGGGACCACACAAGGTGCTGGCTGGCTGCCAAGGGCTCTGCTGATCTGACGTGGCCCTGGCCCCTTTCAGGGACTCAGCCCAGTGGTCAGTGTCATCCCAGGGTGCCACTTGGCACAATTCTGAGTAATTTCTCTCTCTCGCCTGTCACATTCAGCTGACAAGTGGAGGCGCCTCTTTGCGCCAACACGGCAGGTCACGCATGTGAGGCTTTCGCGGCTGAAGCCCTTGCCCATGCGGATCATCCAATGGTAGGAACTTCGGAGGGGCCTGGAAATACGTGTTGAGATGCTGGAGTCAGAAGTAATCAGCATGGCTGCTGTTGACTGCACTTGACCGCACTTGACTGCACTTGACTGGGGCGTGAGAGTGCCATCATGCACGCCAAGCAGGCGAGGGCTGACATGTCAGTGAAAGGCCCCCCAGCCCTTTCATGAGGCTACAAGGCAGGCCTGCACAGGTGGCATCCAGACAGGTGGCATCCAGACAGGTGGCATCAGGACAGCGGCATTGTGATGAATGACGGCCTCATAACAGCTGGCAGGCAAATTGGCCTGTGTCTTCAGCCTGCTCCAGAGGCGCGGTGTGGACAGGGAGGCGCTGACGGTGCAGAGCGCCCTGACGAGGTGGCATGCTGACGGGTAGTTGACAGCCAGGAGCAGGAGGAATTGGAGAGCCCTCTGGGGAGCTGCCAGCTGGCAGATGCCGGAAGCTCCACTTGTTCCAACTCTCACCCCTTGCTGGTAAGTTTTAGTACCCCGCCTCGTGCAAAAACTGAGGCAGTGGACGGTGAACCATGGCTGGCTTGCGCACACCTGCAGGCTGCGCTGCTGCTGCTTTAAGCACATGCACTGCTGGCGCTCCTCTGGAGCTCGGCTCGTCCTGCATGCCCACCTGGCAGGCAGGCAGATCAGCGAGCATGCAGGCAGGGAGACAGAGAGGCGGGGAGGAAGGGGCACAAGCCTCTTCCTGCTGCCATCAGCTTTTGAGCGTCTCCACCCCAAGCTCCTTGGTAGTAGCGGTCCTCCTTTGCAGGATCCTTGGAAGGCACACGCACAAGCCCACCATGCTTGCTGGGAGGGCATGAGGCAGAGCATCGGGTGTGTGCCAAGGCATGAAGTTGATCAGGCTGCCGGGGAGGAAGCGGGCGTCGGGGGCCAGGTGAAGTGGCTACTCCCAGAGTCTATCATGAACAAACTCTGCGTCCAGCACTACTGGCACCTACGGCACTCACTCTCTCACTCTGGAGGAGCATAAGGGAGGCCTCCATCATTTTTTTTCTTTTTTTTTGGAGGGGGGGTGGAGGGGGGAGAAAAAAGGTGGGTCGGGGATTGTGAGAGGGATGGCACTCCATTCTCTCCAAGCATGCCAACTGTCTTCGTGCGTAGATCGGGGCCTCACTTCTGACACATTCGTCCCGTCTGGATTTCTTGTCCGTCTCATGCTCCCAATGCCACAGCCCCCGGGCTCCAATCCCGAACCGAGCCTGGGCCGGACCTCCGCCCCGACTTCCGAAGCTGACACTGTCGCCGAGCCAGCCTGACCTGATCTGACCTGACCTGGCTTGACCTGAGCTCTCACCCTTGCGTTACCTGAGCCACAAGCACGCGCTCTTGGTGGTGTGAACAGGGGCCTGGTCAAGCAGGTGCGTGCGCAAGAGGGAGGAGGGAGGCTGGAGACTGCGTCGTTTGAGAGGGTGGGGGGGGCTCCCCCCACTGCCTCCCTCAAGAATTCCAAATCGCAGCCTGCTGTGCCTGCTCAGCCAGCTGGTGGTGCTTTCACAGTGGAATGGTTAGCCCTCATTCCATAGCGTGCCGGGGGCCACTAGCGCTCCGAAAGCTGCCTCGTTCGTTGGTGTTCACGAACCGCCCTTGCTCTGTCGCTCAGCTGGAGCTGGGACTGGGCCTGGGCCCTCACATCTGAGAACTTGGCCTCAAACTCGGCCTCAGCCCCGAAGTGGACCGAAGCCACGGGCATCAAGGAAGTTGGCGAAAGGAGTCCCTGCTGTAGCGAGTATATGTTGGGTGTAGCGAGCTTGCTGTTGCCGGCACGCTCTGCCAGTCTGTTGGCTCCATCTGTGATTGTCGGCTGCTACCTGTCAGCGGCCGGCGCCATTTGCCACTGTCAGCTGCCACGTCAGGTGCCATCTTCCTGCCTGGAAAATGGGTTGATGACAGAGAGAAAAGCTTAAGTCTACATACGATTGTAAATAGCATATCTGAAACTGCCCTAAAGAGCACAAGAGCATGTCACTGACTCAGTGGCGGAGCCTACTGACATGTTATGCCACCGCCTTACGCTGCATGAAAGTAACAACTTGATGTTAATGTTTCGATCATTCACGTGATCAACTTGAGTCGTAAGGTGACAAGAGGATTTCAACATATTTGGAAAAAAGTATACGTGCTCAATATAGAGTCGTCTCCCCGAGCCTCTTCCTGAAGTATGCATTTGTCAATATTGCAAAAACCCCACACTCCATCATGCACCCATGCCAAGAATATCTTTCAAGTACAGATGTATTGTGTTCCTGTAATGTCCGGATGAAGGCCATTCAACGAGGAAATTTAGTTTTTGGGTCCTTCTTGCTTCAATAGAATTCAACATGTTGCATGTTAGTGTAAACAGTCAAGCATACACTTATTGAATAACAGCACGCACCGGCCTTGCCCTTACACGACTCTCTTGCAACATGAGTTAAGTACGCTGGTGCGTGCATTATGCAGCCCGTACGCCCATGTTTTCGACACTAATTTACTTTTTAGCGCCATTTGCGGTGATTTCCACCGAATGATGCAAATTTTGATTTGACAATTTGTGTTCAAATTGCCTGATTTCGAAAGAAAGAAGGTGATATTAGAAAGAATAGTAGGAGTAGTAGTATGCTACAAATTGCGCGTCATCTGTTCTTGTCTAGTCCTTTCCGACATGCTGCTACGCTTATCTGTACTTGACTAATCGATAACAATACAAAGAGGTCAAAACAACTATATTCCAACTCCTAACCAACACTAAGGATTAGCAGCTGCATTCTTGCTCTGTTGAGGTTGTTCGTCGAATCGCCGCCGTTGGTTACTACTAATCGACAAAACATATTGTAACACTAACAAACAACAACCACCCTATCGTGCATGGCGAAGACTATTGCTGGCACCAACTTCGTTGCCCGCCTCGTGCCTCTCCCAGTGGATTGGAGGGTTAGAGGGGTGGGTGGGTGGGTATGTGTAGCAACTACCTTCCTGCTGCAATGAGGCTTCTTTGCAACAAGAAGCCTTATGAGGGTTTCGTTTGTCGATGAGACACAACACGTGTGAAATCGATCAAATTTGAACAAATGTCAAACTTTGGTTTGCGACATTTCATGTCGCAAACCTTCAATTTGACAATTTGTGTTCAAATTGCCTGATTTCGGAAGAGAGAGAAGGTGATATTAGAAAGAATAGTAGGACTAGTAGTATGCAATATTAATAGCATACAAGGTACTTCTAGGCTAGTCTAGTGGTTAGCGTAGAAGTTAGGTCTCATCTAAGTAGCGGCCCGGGTCGTACTACATGGTAGTGCTACTTGCGTCTAAAAGCTGCTAGAATTTGCTCTTGGCCATAGGGAGCATCGCTAGCATCGTCAAGGATGGCTATGGTTCGGGCAGCGGATGCCAGTAACTGCTGCAGGTGAAGCACGTATGGCTCTTTTCCTCGAGCAGATTTCCATCTGCCCATAGTTTGGGCTACGGCATCTAAGACGCCCAAGTTGGCGGCTGCTGTGGCGGCTCCCTTTCGCAAGGAGTGCGTACCCATGTTCTGTGTAAGGCCTACCGATGCAAATAGTTCCTTGCACCACTTATTCACAATGGCGTGTGAGGCGGGCTGAAGAGAAGGTGTGCCAGATGCCTGTATATGCCGAATTAAAGGTCCATCGAGAGCATACTCTGGTATCTCCGCCACTAACCTACACAACATTTTTACTGGGCACCACTTGGAGTTGCTTGCGTGAAGGGCACCCCATGCGCCCTCACCAATTTGGTCCGTCTTAGAGGACGGGAGGTGCAAGTAAATGTCCGTGATGTTTGGACCACCCGTGATGCCGAGATCCTGAATTCTGGTTTTGGCCAGATCTGAGTATCGCAGACAAGCACTATACATGAGCATCATCGCGGCCACCTTCATGAGCGAAGCGGCGGTGGCACCTGGCCCAGCGTGCTTTTCAAAAATCGCAGTGAGGGTGCAGGGTGCGACCAGCATCATGGTGTGCTTGGGTCTGGGCAGCAACCTTTGCGCTGCTTTTCTAAGGGTACTGATCTTGTCGTGCGATGTGGGGCTAGGTAGCTCCGCTAGTCGATGCAAGCAAAAGATTGCAGCCGATGACAAATGGTATGTAGACCAGGTGACACGCTCCTGGATGAGATACAAGCAGTAGAGCCTGACCACCTCGACTGACGCCGGAAAATCCTGCAACTTATGCATTTCGCACCACCATTGAAAACGCATCCAGTAAGTGTTGTAGGTACGCAGACTGGTAGGCGCAATAGTGTGGAGCAAGACGTCCACGCTCGTGGCTTCCAAGGCTTGTAAGGCCGGATCTTCAAAAAGTCAATATTCTGCTCAACACCTCATACACCCAGGCGTAAGGCTAGCACCATGCACAGAGGGATGCCCTTGCCCCCGAACGCCGCCTTGTCAGTGCCAGGCAACAAAATTGAGGAGCTATAGCCTAGCGGAATGCTTGCCTGCACACAATCTATCCACTCCGCATCGCTATCTAGCAACCGCGGCCACCAGCTGGCTGATTGCCACTGGAGTATCACTAGCGTGCAGTTGGCCTTGCATCGCAGCACGTGGTCGACTACTGGAGCGACCATCTGAGGTGGTGGAAAACAATAGTTGTTTTCACCTGCCCAGTGCTCGGTGAGGGCATTGGATTGACTGGGATATCGACGAAGCGGCTGAGATAGCACGTAACGTCGAAGAAAGTAAAGTGTGGTACAAAGAGGCTTCCAGGACGCTTATAGCTCCTGAGAGGAGAGAGGAATTCTCTTCGCCTTAGGCCAACAACTCTAAATTTCAGTTTAAGAAAAAGAGCGGGTCTTTCAATAAGTTTGCTAAGCACGCCAACACTGCTGAAACAGCAGAGGGTTGTTGGAATTACGAGAAATCAGGACATCAGAAGAGAGACTGTCCGTACCCAGATGCTAAGCAACTATCTGCTAGCAAGGCGCAGATATGCGCACATTGCAGTAAGAAGGGACACTCGGAAGATAAGTGCTGGTCTATCCTCAGCGCCCACCTCTAGCCACCTAGAGTTGAACCTCGACAGGCGCGTGTTGCTTGCTGTGGCAAATATATCGATCGAATGCGGCCCCCACTCTGCTTCTAGTCTTTGAAAAGCCTCAGGTCGCAGGAAAAAATCGTCCAAGTCTTTCCGCTTAGAGAGCTCGTCTGCCACTGCATTTAATTCCCTAGGAATCCACTCTATGAACAAGTTGAGCCGGTGTCTAAGACTAATACCAAATACTTGAGCACAAGCATCTGCTAAATCTGCCTTAGACGAGCCGCCTTTTTTCAAAACATAATACATTGCTTGGCTGTCGACGCGCAAGAGCACTTGTCGCCCGCCTATCACTTGGATGGCTTCATCCAATGCTGCCTTAGCGGCAAGTATCTCTTTTAATGTTGACGATCCTCCGATGCTAGCAGCGGGGAGTGGGCCCAGCAATTCCCACGTTTGCCCTGAGGCCCCCGATCTCAGTACTGCGCCCCATGTGGTCACGCTAGCGTCGGTGTGCACGACAAAATCAGGGGCCATGGTGGCCCGAATGGGAGCACCATTGAACTTATCAAAGTGCTCCTCCCAAAAAGCAAGCTCGTGGAGCAGCCCTTCCGTCATGGGGACCATGTCATCCCAGGTAAACCCCTGGTTGATAACAGTGTACATATGGAGTGTGTACATGCCCGCGGTGCCCCCAAAAGCCACCTTCATGAAAATTAGCTGGCCTGCTAAAGATGCTATCGTTCTAATGTGCACGCTACGGGTCCTGTGGTGAAAGGGGCAGAGTGCCCTAGTGGAAGCGTAGTGACTCACGAGGAAAGGAACTAGTTGCCATCATACTAGAGAGTGCAGCGGCATATCACTAACAAAGCTTAGGAAAATTACTCAACATTTTGAGTAGCAGGAAACTGCTCACAAATGATGTAGGATGAAAGGCCTTGTCATTACAAACCCGTGGAAATTTACAGAAGTGAAAACTGATAAGAAACAAAGAAGTTATGCCTATTTATAATTTTCTGCCTAAGTGCTCCTCCCTAGGAGGAAGCTACGGATTTTCCTAAGTGTTCGTCAAATCGTCCCTTCCAGAATATTCGTGAGTAAGCCAGATCAGTCTAATCTGACGTGTCGGGCCGAATTGACGTCCACATACATGCATCGACATTACTAGAATATTCTATCTTAGACGCGCTAGGCTAAACCGAAACTTCTAGGTAAATCGACCTAGTCGGCACTCCGCGTCAGCCGAACTTACGTGAAGGTTCGAGTTCATTCTAACGGGCCAGATCGCTCGACGCTGTCGGTCAATCCGACGGTCGCGCTCACCGCGAATTAAGGACAGTCGTCAACCGACCTCAAAACTAATTAAACTTCGGAAATCCATAACTCTCTCAATACTTGACCAAATTCGATGAACTTTATATCAAAATGACCACAAAAATGCACTCTACACTACTATACAATCAAAACATACTTTCATGATACTCAAAAATGCACTTCATAAACCTATGACCTTACATCATCCCCCTTCTCAAGATGCGACGTCCTCGACGCATTCTGCAGATAACGTCTCAACTTACTCTTACAATGAGTCAAGTTGGCCTCTGGCTCCCAAGTGTTGTCGTCCGCATGGTAGCCTTTCCACTTGACCAGATACTCTTGGACAAATCGTTGACCTCGCTTGACTCGTCGATCGCCGACAATCGCCTCCACTTCATACTCCAATACATCATCGATCTCGACCGGTGGTGGCGGTGTAGGTAGTCGTCCTGGATGTCCTTCATTCGGGTCAACGTATGGCCGTAGACAACTGACATGGAACACATCATGGATACGCCATCCTGGAGGAAGTTCCAACTTGTAGGTCACTAGATTCACCTGCTTGAGCACTTCAAAGGGACCTGTAAACCGTGCCCGCAGTTTCCTCTTGCCTGTGAAAGGTAGGTTCTCTGTGGACAAGAGTACTTTGTCGCCCACTTGGAATGTCACTTCCCTCCTGTGCTTGTTAGCATGCTTGACCTGCTCTTGTTGTGCCTTCCGAATACACGTCTTCGCCATATCCCAAGTCTTGGCCATCTGCTCCATAAAAGCTTGTGTAGTAGGAACCTGAGTCTCCTTGGCCTTCTCCAACAAGATGTTCCCTGGATGATATACTTCTCTCCCATAAACCATAGCGAATGGTGACTGCTTGGTCGATCCCTGCATGCTGTTGTTGTAGGCAAACTCCAACCCTGGTAGCTTCTTGTCCCACTCTGAAGGGTCTTCCATAGTGAAACTCCTGAGCACCTCTTGCAGAGTTCTGTTGAGCCTCTCACTCTGCCCATCTGTCTGAGGGTGATAGGAAGTGCTCATACTCAGCTTGGTCCCCATCAAAGTAAACAATGACCGCCAAAAGTTGCTAGTAAACCTTGGATCTCGATCTGAAACAATCACCTTCGGCAACCCATGTAGCCTAAAAATATGATCAAAGAATAGCCGTGCCACATCTGCTGCCGTAGAAGTCTCCTTCATGGGAATGAAGTGAGCCATCTTGCTGAGTCTGTCAGACACTACCCATACTGCATCGTGCCCTTGACCACTGACTGGTAACGATGTGATGAAGTCCATAGCAATCTGCTCCCAAGGATACTCTGGAATAGGCAGGGGCCGCAATGTACCTCCCTTCTTTTGATTTGGTGTCTTGTTTCTCTGGCACGCATCGCAACTCCTGATCCACTCCTCGATGTCCTTGTCCATATTTCTCCAGTAGTATTCCCGCTTCAGCACGCTTGCCGTCTTCTCGCTTCCAAAGTGTCCAGCATATAAGCAGTCATGATGCTCCGCAAGTAGTAAGTCTCGTAGCTCCTTGATGTCAGGTACCACCACTCTCTTGGAATCACCATAATACCATATGCCGTCCTTCTTCTGCATACTCGAGTTGGACTCAGCTGCTCCACCATCAGCAAACTCTGGGTCCTCCTCATAACCTCTCTGAAGCTTCTCCTTGAAGTCCATATTCTCCTTGATGACTGAGACAGCTGCAAGGTCACACCTCCTGGATAAAGCGTCTGCAGGGTTGATCTTCCCAGGTAAGTACTCAATCTTGTGGTCGAACTGTTGCAGAAACTCCATCCACCTTGCCTGTCTTGGTGTCAACGTTGGCTGCGTCATAAACTTCTCCAAGCTCTTGTGGTCGGTCTTGATGAACACCTTCCGGCCGTCCACATAACATCGCCAAATCCTCAAAGCCTGGATAATAGCCAACATCTCTCGCTCGTGTGCTGCATAGTTCTGCTCCGCAGGACTCAACTTCCTGCTCTCATATGCCACAGGCTGCAATCCTTTGCCCTGGTCCTGGAGAAGAATGGCTCCCACTGCAAAGTTTGATGCGTCCGTGATGATGGTGAAAGGAAGCTCTGGACTGGCAATTGCCAACACAGGTGCCTGTGTTAACAGCTCTTTAATCTTCTCGAAGGCTTGCTGCTCCTTGTCACCCCATAGCCACTTCTCCTGCTTCTTCAACATGTCCGTGAGCGGTGCACACACCTTGGCAAATCCTTCAATGAAACGTCGATAATAATTCGCCATGCCGAGGAAACTCCTGAGTTGATGAATATCAGCAGGTACCGGCCAATCTCTGACTGCTTGCACCTTCTTCTGCTCCACCTTGACTCCTTCAGCTCCCACTATGTGTCCAAGAAACTCGACCTCCTTGAGACAGAAGTCGCACTTGCTCATCTTCCCATACAGCTTTTGATCTCTCAAGACCTCCAACACCTTCCTCAGATGCCCCACATGCTCCTCCAAGGTCTTCGAATAGATCAGGATGTCGTCCAAAAATACCACCACAAACTGGTCCAAGTAGGGTCTGAAGATACTATTCATGAGTCCCATGAATGTAGCAGGTGCATTAGTCAATCCAAAAGGCATGACTGTGAACTCGAACAAACCATAGCGAGTTCTGAAAGCAGTCTTCTGAACGTCTCCTTCCGCAATCCGTACCTGGTGATAGCCACTCCTCAAATCGATCTTCGAGAAATACTTCGCCCCGACAAGCCTGTCAATCAACTCGTCCACTCGTGGAAGTGGGTACCTGTTCTTGATGGTGACCTTGTTGAGTGCCCGGTAGTCGACACACATCCTCATAGTCCCATC
>WELA01001340.1:88971-100066 GCA_009602735.1 Mesotaenium endlicherianum
CATAACTCTCTCAATACTTGACCAAATTTGATGAACTTTATATCAAAATGACCACAAAAATGCACTCTACACTACTATACAATAAAAACATAATTTCATGAAACTCACAAATGCACTTTATAAACCTATGACCTTACATGTGGGCCATAGCTCGAACGTGGAGGAGTGTTAGCAGGAGCTTTTCCTTGCGCGTCTTGCCGATGTTCACCCAAAGTTTACGAGTGTCTATCACAACGCCCAAGAACTGTGTGATTTTTGAACACGTAAGTACTGCCTTTTGCATATTCACCATGAATCCTGCTAGTGCAAGTTCGCCAAACACCAGCCGCATTGTTCGCGCGTGGGCGTCCTCACTGGGACAGCTCACCAGAAAATCGTCTAAATATGCTATGACTCGTATCCCCATCTGCCTCCACCTTCCCACCAGCTCTTTCACCACTCGTGTGAATACGTAAGGTGCGATCGCAAGCCCGAATGGGAGACATGTGAAAGTGTTAATCTTCTTATCCAGCTCAAACCCCAAGAACGTATGTGCATCTTCGTGCATCTTGACGTGATGATAGCCAGACTTGAGGTCAATGGTAAACACGAAGTCGTCTACGTGCACGACGTCGACTAAATTATCCAACCCCTCGTACTTAAATTTTACTTTTTTCAACGCTTTGTTCACGTGGCGCAGGTCATGAATTAATCGTAACTTCTTGCCCTCGACCACGTTCAAGGGGCATATGCAGTGTGGGAGACCTGGGAGAGTCCACTCTCTGGCAGCCCCGGAGGCTACTAGCTCCCCCACTGACTCACGGGCAAACTGTATGTGTTTCTCCACACCTTTATGGTTGCGCTGATGATGCGGAGGTGCAGTATGCGTGTTCCACACCAACTTGTAGCCACTCTCAATGGTAGAGAGGACTAACGAAGACGTACACCAACGTTTCCACCAGGCAACATTTGCTCCCAAATTTCCTGCAACCACGGTTGCTTGCGATGGTACCTTCGATGCGGCGCCGTCCGACTGCACGGCTTCTTCCTTCCGCCCCAAGTACACTTGGAGTTCGTGTTCAAAATCCTTCTTGTCGCTCACGAAATTACCTATGACCCAACACACGATATAGCATACCCGCGGTTGGTCTCGGCCACGATGCCTCGAACGTGTCAACGATTGATTGGCATCCTCCATTACCCTGCTCCGCAATTGCAGCATCGGGGTACTCTATGCATGCACCGGCAACCGACATTGTGTGGCACATGTGTGCACCCTTTCGACATCGCATTGCAGCCCCTCTATACGCGGCGATCCAAAACTCCATAGGAGTGATCCCAACCGTGCTCCCACTGCCAATGCCTATATGGCTGGCAGGAGCCTTCATGCATACTTGCGCCAGTGCGCGTGCATTCAATTTGTGCTTAAGAAACCTTTTGCCCACACTCCTCTGGCCTATAGCAGCCTTGCAATACAACGCGCCAATGCGCGAGGGACGACACGCCAACAAACCAAAAACCCAGCCGCGAGAACCAAAGCTCAATGAGAGTGGTCTCCATTCGTGCGCAATCTGCCAGCGCCTAAGAGGCCTGAAGGGGCTTTCTTCCACCCACGCACATCCATACGTGCGGCGTACGTCCCTCGATACGAGGGACATGCATCATCCGCCTACTATTGTGCCCAACAAGCAAAGTAACGTAACGGCAACTATGACAACCAACAAACCAGCCACAAAGATTTACAACAAACACCATCATGTATGCAACGACCACAAGCAAGGACCGAGTCAACAACCAATCAAACATAATCAATAAGAACAATAATTTCAACCAAATATTTGTGGAGTCCTCGGCCTGGTATCCCACCCGCGTCCAACAATGTTATGCTCCTTAACGTGAGCATGTGCACCCAAATGTCCAGGGGGCCTAGGTGGCCAACCAATGCAGCAACAATTTGCCATTAAATAATAATAAAAAATTATCATGCCAAAAAATTTAAATTGTCCATGGAGGCCAAAGGCCTGGATAACAATGTCCAACTACTCACACTCCAAATAACAAAAAATGCTATTAACGCTGGGGCTGGCCATAAGGCCCCTGGGGCGGCCCATAAGGCCCCTGGAAGTTTGCTACCTGAGCAGGTGCTAGCAAAGGCTGCCTCTGTTGGGGGCCTGGGCCATTAGGTGGCCCCAAAGGGCAAAACGAGATGTGTGGCCTACCATGTTGCAGTGCCAGCAACTCAAGTCATTTCTAAACATCCTAAGAGCGCGGGAGTTTGCCTTAAACGCATACGGGCTGGCCCGTGGTTTGCGGTTACTGAAAACAAACTCCCTCTCCTCCTCTTTGTCCTTCTTACTCTTAGCCACTTGCTTTCGGAACCAATTTTCCCAATCCTCGCTCTCATCTTTAGTTTGCATGGACTTGACAATCTCATTAATCACAGGCCAGCTATGCAAGTCCGCGGAAATGATTTGCTTTTGCCGAAAAGTTATCAAAGACAAACCTTCAGTGAGCGCGCTTTGGGCCGCTTCAATGTCTTCCTTGTCCAGCGCATCTTGAGCGTTGTGGCACAGCTCCGCGAGGTCGTTCATGACCTTCATTTGGGCGCGGTTGCCCTCAGACAACTTGCCCACACCTGCAACCTCACTTTTCCTCTTGAGCCGCTTGAGCTGCTGCAGGATGTCCGCCCCTGCTCCCTCGCCATCGTGAGCTCGCGAGACCTTGCTTTGCGCTAGTTTGCTCACTGCCTGCTGTAACTTAGCCATTTCGAGATGAGCAGCGTGCTGCGCAGCTTTGAGCTCAGCCGCTTCCGCCTTGCTGAGCTCGGCCTGCTCGCTTTCGTACTCATTAAGGAACTCTACATGTAATTTGGCGATTTCGTCAGCAGTAAGCTGGCTCGCTACTCTCGCCCTACCGATGTCGTTAATCTGCTTGCCATTGACCCGCTTGCCATCATTGCGTAAGTCGCTCGGGCCTCCCTGGCTTCCCTCACCTCTCTCCGTGATCGCTCGTAAGTGAGCAAACACGTCCGCGTCTCGAGTGTTCGCGGATCTATGGTACTCTATCAAGCGATTTTGTATGCCTGACATAAGATTGTTTGAGTAAGTCTCGGCATTCAATGTCTACGCGGGTATGTGTAGCAACTACCTTCCTGCTGCAATGAGGCTTCTTTGCAACGAGAAGCCTTATGAGGGTTTCGTTTGTCGATGAGACACAACACGTGTGAAATCGATCAAATTTGAACACTTGTCATGAAATGTCGCAAACCTCCAAGTTATCAATTAGTGTCCCCTGGATTACAAGCTTCCACAACGATTTATACACAATTGACATGTTTTCCACAAGTCATCACTCTTTTAGGAACATTCAGGGGATTGTCGATGAAATTGGAATTATCATTTTCTGCATTGTCGCTGCTTTATATAAGTAACCATCACTTATCCAAGAAGAGCCTAACTGGATCCAAAGATTTGAAATCGTACTAAAGACCCTCATAGGTAACCAGAAAAGAATAAACATTTGAATTTGCATCAGAGCTCCCTAAGTTATTGGCTTCCAAAGTGTGTCAAGTGGCGCTTTTCACACATGCAAAGAGTTGCAGTCCGTACAATGAGGTACACTTGTAATACGGATCTGAAAGTTGTTTTGTCGAGGTTCTCATGCCCTCATAGTGCTACCGGTAAAATTTCAAGACTGTTTACTCTCTAAGACCCAAGATACTGACAACGACCCAGATCTGCTAAGGTAAGCGATAAATGAAATAATCTTTTGCAACCTTAACTCTTGTCTTTCTCAAAACTTGTGTAGCTACTTTAGTTGCAATAGGAGGTTGAGGTGCAAACGTTGCATCAAACTTTGCTTTTCTTTAGCAGGTTTTTGCAAGTCCAGATATCTATTCATTCTCAACTCACGAGTTGCTGAAATCAACACCTTCTTGCAACTCACACGCTTTCTTACCCTGTTCAAGAACTGAAAATGAAAACTTTAGACAAAATGCTTTCTCTCTAGCCTTGTTCATCCTCCAGTCCATTATAAAAGGGGGGACAATAGTTACTATGTCTCCTGATTGTGGTAGCAATTTGGCAAATTTGGCAGCCCCATAGTCAAAATCAGCTTTGACGAATTGAAAGCAAAGGAGAGCATCTGAGTCCTCTATAGTCCATCACACTCTTCAAATACTTCGAGACATCATGGACTCGGTATTGGTAATAGAGTGGGACAATTCTTTGCCTTTCTTCTGAAAATGAGTCTCTAACAAGTCCTTAAACACATTCACATCACGAATGCAAATACCTGCTTGAGGAGTAGAGTCTATTCTCATATAGACACGTATCTATATTTTACAAGCAAATCCATAGGGTCCACTACTACAGCTTGTATGAGAGACTTGTTGCCTTTTCAACCCTAGGAAAAGTCCCACACCTCTTTGTGCACCACAAATGCTGGGTTAGTTGGGGAATGACGTCATGTTGTAGAGGGCGATGACGGCTTGGCTCGGACAGTTCTAGCCCCAAAACCAAAGTGTGAAGTCAGTTGTAAACAGCTAGTAATTAGTAGTAATAATGTAGTAATACTCTTATGAAGCCCGATATTAAGTAAGTAAGAATGTCTTGTCATACTTGATATATGTTCTAATATCCGTTAACGAAACTAAAGTAGGCAAAATATAGGTGTAGATGAGTTTTTCCCCTTGCATACAAAGCTTATATTGATACTCACATTTCACTATATATTCTAGGCTGCTTGCACCCCTCCTCACAAAACCATATAAAAATAACTCTAGACAGATGTGTCCTAAAATTCACGAGGTAAATATGACCCAAACCGTTTGTGCTTCTTTGGAACCAACTAACAAACATTATAATTAACTACATTGAAAACCAACCGGGTGGATGTGCAGCAAATATAGCCATAGACTTACCTTTTAGAGACTCTACACTCGTGAACTTGCCACTTTGATACAATCGGCAATGCCTCCAAACTTGGTCTCAAATCTTCATTTTTGTTGTCATGAATTTGCCCTTAAGTGACAAAGAACTTTATCCCTAAAGTGGTAAGTGCAAAGAGTGTCTAAGAAGAATTACAAATAACTTTAAGCGAGTTGTTGCAACAAAAGAGTCGTGAGCGAATGCGAGCGATACCCAAACGGTACCCCCAGCGCCAAAATCAAGTGTCCGTAACTTCACCTACGCGTGGTGCATATGGGCCACAAAGTGAAGTACAGCTAAGGCATGGGTCTCACATGGTCCATGGCTGATCATAGGAGCTTGAATTTGTGTTGCACAGCATAGAGCGTAACGATGTAAAATCATTTTGTTTACGCCCACCTAACCTCTTATTTAACTAGAAACAAAACACATGAGTTGTTTTCTAGCCTAGCCTAATGTACAGAGATACACAAAGTGAATACAAGCATCGGAGACAGAACTTTCTAGCAATAGTAACAATGAAGGCGCTGAAGAATAAATGACGTATGATGTGATTTTCTAACAGACTTAGTGACATGCAAAGTATTTAAAATGAAACACGCAAAATGAATGTCAGATAACTACTTAGACCAAGTGACATCCAAGTGGGTAGATTGAGCACAAGGAATGCGCTTTCTTAAGGTGTTAGCAAACACAAAAGTGCTTTCCTTCACAAAAGTAGTGACCCGCAATGTGCCTTGTATTTGAACACAAAAAAATAGGTTTTCTTCTCAACATATTTTTCCAGCAAAAATTGTCTCACAAAGTAAGAATAATGAGTTACGTATGTGTTTTTAAAACTCACCAGAGACGTGCTATGGAGTAAGTAAGGTCGTCACTCAAATGACACTCAAATTCACATGCGCAGTGAAGATTTTGCGCATTCTTAAGGCGCAAAGTAAAGGAAGCATTTATTACGTGCAAAGAACCAAACTTGCAATAATATTCTTCCTTCAAATGCAGGTAACCAATCTGCATGGTAATCATTTTGAAACCCACCACTTTTTAATCTTTCTTGTAACGTTGGCGACTCCTGAAAATCATGCAAGATGCACATTTTTTTTGTCTAAGAAGTAACTGCAATGTCACTAAATCAAACGCAAACAAGCACACAATTGCTACATGCTAAGTGGCACGTCACAGTCCGCCTTGTGAAGTAACTTGCACAGAGATGCAAAACATACTTTTTTGCAACATTGGAACTTGACATGCAAAGGAACTAGACTGAATGTGCGAACCTTTCTTCAATATTTTTCATGCAGAATAATATGACCAGCATGGTGAACTGAATCACGCTATTGATTTACAATGTATACATGTAACTTGGCATTCAAATGATGGAACAGATAATCTACATATATATGCACAAGAAGATGACATGCAAAGTAACTTCATTTGATCTACATCCTTCTCTCCCAAATGCTTGTTAAGGAACATATTGTGCAAAAAATTGAAGACGAACATGCAAAATGCATAACGTTGAATGGAGGAATGATATGAAACGCTAAGTAGCTAGAGTAAAACTCTTAGCTCACACATTTACAAGAAATTGTTATTGTCGGGCGTGAAGAGCACGGGCGTGCATCAGCGAGCAAGCAATAGAAGTCAAATCAGCAGGCTTTGCTGCAATAAATTGTAATATAGATCTGGCTTTATAGCCAAAAAGAGGACAAAAGTTAATATATTCTCATCAAGAAGTTTGTATCAATCCAACTGAGCATCCCAAAATTGAGAACTGGTAAGAGAACAACTAATGAGGTCTGGCCCAAAAGAACACCGATAGCACTCCTAAATAACCTTCTTAGAGTAGTCCTTGCAATTGCTTAAGCTGTGACTTTGCTTACCACTCGTGAAGTTCTTCAAGTGACAAGAAAGCGGCATAAGGGAAGCCGGATTGCTCTTCACAAAAGAGACAAGTGGCCCTAGAAAATACAAAATATAAAAGCGTCACCTTTACCGGTATTTCTGTCACTTACAACTTGCAGTTCAGGATTTCTAGCGGATACCTCACTCCACATTGGCAGGTTTGGCGCAAATTCAGTACACGGGATTGTACTTGTAGAGCCTAACTACTCCCTCCAATGTTTGTAGTTGATGTACTAGTATCCCTATTGCTACACACAACTGAAACCAATCAACACTAGATGCAAGAATATGCCAAGTGCTTCTTATTGGCCGAGTTTACCTTGACCATTGCTTACTACATAGTGCCTCAAAAGTGAATATGTAATTCGAGAAAGCTTCTTGTATCTATAGGTGATGCTGTCACCAAGTTATAGCTATTATGGTGCAATTTTACCATGAAAGTGCGAGGTACATGTCCTATGGAGGGCTTGAGGATTAGGGTGCACATAGTAGGGTTCCTTTGGGGTTGCAAAGAGTCCCAAGGTGTGCCCTTTGGGTCCGCCAAGTCGCAAGTTGGCTCTTTGGGGCCTTCCACTAGGTCACGCTAGGGGTCGATAAGTGGCGCTCACTATATTGCAGATGTCTCCTTCAATACCAATCCAAATGACGCGAAACTCATTGCGTGCGGAAGGTGACTCAATGCACTACACTTCTATGACTTTGAGTTTTAGAGAAGGTCATTATATGGAAGCGTAAAGTCAAATACAGAATGGTGGTTGACCCTTCACACACTTGTAGCTCGGTTTCGTGCATCAACCTCAACTCAATAAATAGTGGAACAATGGACACATCTAATATGAATGTGAAGCAACAGATGCATTAGAGCTTGAGGGACACCACTATAGTCCGTCGTGTCGCGTGCTGAAATTAGCTAGTCATATTTTGAGGCAACATATGTGATGGGCTCAACACCAGTTTGCATGGGGGGCATCTTTGCATTGTTAGCAAGATTTATGAAGATGAAATGGAGTTACTGAGTGATCATGGCACTGGAGTGCTCGAGTCATATGCTAATCATTCCATGGCATATAGAATCACGAGTCAAAAAGGTGAATAAACCATAAGCTTCTGGGGCCTTGAGAACTAACATGATAGGGTGCAGATGCTGAAATTCTTCCATGGAAATAAACGAGCTTCAAAAACTTGGATAGCTGTAAGGCTAACACAGTGCACCTGTTTCAGGAATATAATACATTACAAGAGCAGGAATATGACAATTATCAAAGCAAAAATACTATAAGACATGAAAGAATGGGCGTTTTCCCGCTGCAAAAGCTAGAACTAACAAGGTACGTAGTCATATAGCATGACAGCTGTCGTTCATCTACAGCACTTGCGGGCGGGCTTGCACCACTGTAAACTTCCCGTCCGCATATACGCCCTCAATGTCCTGTAGCAAGCGCAACGCCACAAGCAGGAGCAACAACCAGAAGGCACAGCTGGCTCGTCAGAGACACCACAGGATCATTAGGCGCCTAACAGAATTAACGCTCGCCCTCGCCCCTTGAGAGAACAGCGAGCAGATTTCAAGTGCACGCCATTTGCAGATTATCACAGTGGTGAAGCAGAAAGCACAGGATGAAAGCCTAAGACAAGAATACAAGGCAGTACAGCTGTCATCGCAAACTGGCATGTAAGAGGAGCAGGTGGACGAGAAAGCTGACGGGTGAGGGAAGGGAGGGACGCGATCGAGGGGTCCAATCTGATCCTGCTCCCGCTCCACTCTCTAGGGGGAGAAGTCAAGGGCTGAGATAGGAGGGGTCCTCCGGCAGAAGGGCAGTACTACTGAAAGCATCTCGTGACTGGAGCAAGAAGTGTCCGCGCATCCTCGCAAGTGGTGAACACGGGTGCGGCTGGGCGACTTGCGCGTGAACAGACAGTCCCAGGCTAGGAGCTTTGGCCCGCATTTCAGCTGTGGAGCTGGGTCGTGAAGACAGAGCGCCGGAGCTTGAGCCAAGGGAGCCGAGAGATCGAGCTTAGGAGCTCTGGCCTTCTTCTGGGGGCCAGACTGAGCTCGACTGAGCTCAAGTGAGCTCAAGTGAGCTCAACAGCAGCTGCACAGGACTTGCAAAGAACAGAAGCGGGATGTACCTGGGGCACCCCGTTGCAGGCGGCCTCCACCTCGAGCCCCAGCTTCCGCAGGCCGTCCATGAGGCCCTTTCGGAACTGCACGCGTGCAAGTTCCACACGCACGCGCACGCACACGCACACGCACACACGCACACGCACGCCCAGGCAGGAGAAGTCAGTCAGCTGGGGGCATCCGAGCAAGATACACATTACACACACGTACGCGTGTAAAGATGTGTACGCACGTTCACTTGTATACATACATATGCCCCTCACGAGCAAGTGCACCCAAAAATCCGTTTCTGCTGCAAAGACACAAAGTGGGATGGAGTCGGGCACGACCGACCAACCCCTGGGCCTCCACCTGGCACCAGCGGGCTCTCCTTCACACCCTTTGCTTTTGTTTCCGTTCTCTCCTGGCCTAGTAGGCCGTCTCCCGAGAGGAGCAAGAGAGAGGGGCTCAAGCGAGGCAGAGGAGGGCCCGAGGTGGGATTGAGTTAGAAAGGGGGAGTGAGCCAAGGGGGGAGGGGGGCGTACGTCAGCGTCCCACAGCAGAGGCTCCTCCACATACTCGTTGTGCTTCACCGTCGCGGGTTCCACCAGGATGCTGTCGTATCTGCACTCCCTCAAATGCATAGAGGGACACACGGCATTGTACAGAGTCACTAACCCAGACACATGCGTGAATAGCGCGACACACACACACACACAAGCCCACACAATATATGCAGGAATGACAAAGAGCATGCCCGTCCACGTCGCCGCAGACCACCAGATCCAATCCTTCACGGATAAAATCACGGATAAAATTACGTCATGTATCCCGCTAACGCACAATGCTGCAGAAAGCGGGGGTAAGTTGGAGACTTCAAGCTGCCCGCAGACAGCGGGCAAACATGCCTCTCCACGCCTGCGTGGAGAAAAGCGTAGATCGAGCACTCCAGCTGAGAGAAAGAGAGAGCGGGAGAGGGCGAGAGAAACTCACAGGCCGGCGCCCGCAAAGGTCTCCAGATCTTCACCGTTGGAGTCAGAGCGCGCGATCAGAGAGCCGTCGATGGCATACAGCGCCAGCCTCTTGGACGGCAGCGACTGCACCGCGCCCCCACCTGCCCTCTCCACAGGCGGCTCCGAGTCCCGTAGCGATGTCAATCACTGAGACAGATACCCGCATATCCACCCACCTCGATCTATGCTCATACACAAAGGTGTATAGACCACGAAATACCACAAGCGCGCACATGCACACGCGCATATGCGCGCATGCACACACATACATACATGTACCCACACAGAGACGCATATGACGAGGGAGACATGAGGCTGCTGAGAGGCACATACGATTCAAGTCTGCAAACACACCCCCGGCACATAATTCTCCCCTTCACCCATACCTGAGCAGCCCCCGTAGATTGAACATCGTGCATTCGTGTACACGTGGCAAGCGCACCTCGGGCGGCGACAACAGGGCCGGCTGTTGCGCCGCCATCCAGCAGTCAGAAAGGACACGACGCCCACCTCTATTGAGTCTCAAGATGCGGTGCGAAAGCACCAAGGTCAGCAGCGGTAAGCTTGATTCATTCCGCCCCTACTTCTGCTCTCTGGCGTCGGACTCCAAGAGGGAGAGAAGGAGAAGGGGAGAGGGTGAGAAAAGGAAGGACTAGGGCTGGGGGGGGGGCTGGGGCTGGGGCTGGGGAAAGCAGCGAGAGAGAGGAGGACACACATACCGGAGGATGAGGAGGAGGCGCCCTTGGGCACAGTGAAGCTGAAGGCTCTGCCGGGGTAGTTGCCCACCAGGACCTCTCCCAGCCCCAGCACCGCCTGCTCCCCCCCCAAAAAGACCCATTCCAGCATGATTGCACGTCAAGATGGGCTTGCACTGGATTTCTGCGTTAGTTGCGCCTGAGGAAGAGGTGATGCACGCGCGCACAAGTGCGTGGCGGCGCACGAGATGCACGTCGAGGTACGCACGCGTATACACGTGCACATACCGGCACAGTGTTGCGCGCACGGGTGCGCGCTGGCGAACACTAGGCAGCGTTTCTGGAGCGTGATGTTGTATGCCAGTAGACCAAAGAGCAAGCAGCACATGCGAGCGGGAGGGAGAGCAAGCGAGCGAGCCAGCGAAATGACATTACACAGGACAGCCGGCAAGGGGGAGGCGAAGGAAGGGGGGG